>CM070010.1:15444296-15806905 GCA_036247105.1 Cirrhinus mrigala | reverse complement strand
TGCTGGAGCTCCGTGCCACTCGGTGCCAATTTTCTCATTATTCTGTCAACTACCGGCATTTTATTTTTTTTGTGAGTATAACAGGCTATGTCCTTGAAGAACTTCTGGCCACAGTCCTTCGACAATATGGGAAGAACCAGAGGAATTAAAGATAAAAAAGACGTCCCGACCGAGCCCGACGGCGACACACAAGATGGCGACCAGGCCGAATCACCAGCCGTGGATGGGCTTGACCCTGCCCTTGCTAAAGCTCTGAGCGTAATGACCAGTAACATTATTAAAGTTATTGATGATAAACTTAGCCCTTTGGTCGAGACCATCCACAAGAATACCACGGAGATCCAGGCTGCTAGTAAGCGGCTAGATGAAGCAGAGGCTAGGCTATTAGCAGTTGAAGGCTCCGCCGAGACACAAGAGCCTAGGATTGTGGAACTGGAGAAGCAGGTCAGCGCCCTCACCGAGAGTCTCGACATGGCCGAGAACTATAGCCGGCGTCTAAACATTCGTGTCGTCGGCCTGCCTGAGGATACAGAGACGGGACAGCCGGTGGAGTTTTTCGAATCATGGCTACCTAGCGTCCTAAAGATTACCACGAAAGCTGGCCGCATAAAGCTGGAGAGAGCCCACCGCACCCTCGCGCCGAAGCCGGACCCGAACAGGAGCCCCAGGGCGGTGCTGCTACGATTCCACGCGTTCAGAGATAAACAGAGGGCCATGGAAGCGGCGCGTCGGGTGAGCCAGGACGGTGGCTTAATCTACAATGGAGCCAAGGTCTCTTTTTACAGTGATTTCTCCTCGACAGTGATAAAGAGACGCAAGGCATATGACGCGGTGAAACAGCGGCTGCGAGAGCGAGGGATGCCATATGCTATGCTGTTCCCGGCCACTTTACAGGTGACACACGGGAGCTCCAAAAAGAGGTTCTCCACGCCGGAGGAGGTACGCGCTTTTATTGAATCCTTGCCCGGTTGATGACGCTGCGGAGTACGGAGCACGGAGCTTCGTTTGTCCGCTCTGGGACTCTCCTTCTGTAATAGCCGTAGCATCTCTACTTTTGCTGGTAGGACTTGATCACCCTGAGCATCATGAACATTTCTTAACCGAGTGGCGCGGCTGCTCGTAACACTAACATTATGTTTCCATTTTTTTTGCTTTTTTCATTCACTCCCACAATGGGAGGGAAGACTCTTTTAGTTTTAGTTTTTTTTTGGCTCGCTATTTTCTAGTTGTCAGTTCGCTCTTGGTGAGTTTGAAAGGTGCTTGTATGTTGAACAGTCCCTGGTTATTTGGGGAAAGACCCTCAGTTTGTTTTTCCTTGTTGTATATCTGTTGTGTTTGTTCGGTGTAGTTCATATGTTCAGCTCAGGACATGACATGTTAATAAGTTTTATGTGGGCTATCGATGTGGCGTTTTTCTTTCCTGCTAAATGTAACGGTCCTATGTATTTGATAATAGTATTTTATGGCTATGTCTAATTCATATAATATCAAGATTTGTTCTTGGAACATCCGTGGCCTCCAAAAACCTGCCAAGAGGATGGCGGTATTATCATTTTTGAAAAAGGAAGATGTATCTATTGCCTTCCTCCAAGAGACCCACCTGGAGGATAAGGATAATGCTAAATTGCAAAGAAGTTGGGTGGGGCAGGTCTTTGCTACTTCATATTCTTCTTTCAGTAGGGGGGTAGCTATTTTGATTAATAAGAATCTGGCATTTAGGTCTCTTGACTGTGTTAAAGACAGCCAGGGCCGGTATATAATTGTTAAAGGTGTACTCGCAGGAAAAGAGGTAACATTTATGAATCTATATTGTCCCCCAGCTTATTCCCCTGATTTTCTTATCAAAACCTTTGCAGTTTTTATGGAACTTGCTTCAGGGGACTCTTTTGTGGGAGGAGATTTTAATTGTCATCTTAATCCCTCTCTTGACAAACTTCCACCTACTACCCCCCCTCCCTCCAAGCAAGCAAAGGTGCTCGCTAATATATGTCATGATATTGAATATTCTGATGTATGGAGGCAGCTTCACCCCACTAATTCGGAGTTTACCTTTTTTTCAGCGCCACACAAAAGCTACACTAGAATTGATTACTTCTTCATCCCCTTACCAAAAACGTCTCTTGTTTTATCATGTTCTATAGGCAACATTGTGTTATCAGATCACGCTCCTCTTTATTTGGTGTATTCTCTCGCTGAGGACAGGGCATTGTCACGGCGCTGGAGATTTCAACCTTATCTGCTCAAAGACGACAAGTTCATCTCTTACTTTACTTCAGAATTTAAGATTTTCTATTCTATCAACTCATCATCCACAGATAACCCCTCTGTCCTCTGGGAGACATGTAAATTATACTCCCGCGGACTGATTATGTCTTTTGTCGCATCCAAAAGACGTAGGAAGAATGAGCAGCGTAAACTTCTTGAATCCCAACTAGCTGAATTGGAGAAAAACCACACATCTAGCCCAAGTCCTGACTTACTCAAGGAATTGTTATCTGCACGTGCCGCATTGAATACTTTTCTGATCCAGGACTCTGAGCAGTCGCTTAAATTTGCCAGGCAGAAACTATATGAGTTTGGGGACAAACCCGGAAAATATCTTGCCAATCTTGTTAAAAAGAGGGCAGATTCTCAAAATATAGTCTCTATTATTGACCCTAATGGTACTAGATCGTTTGACATTAGAACCATTAATAAACACTTTGCATTATTCTATTCCAACCTTTATAGCTCTGAACAGCCTGACAATGCCCTAACTCTTATGCATCAGTTTTTTGTAGATTTGAAACTCCCTAAAGCTACAGAGGATCAAAGATTACAATTAAATGCCCCAATTACTAGAGAGGAAGCGCTACTTGCTTTGAAATCTATGCCATCCAGTAAGGCCCCAGGGCCAGATGGATTTGGATGCGAGTTTTATAAGGAGTTTAGTGATATTCTTTTAGACCCTTTGTTGTCTATGCTCAATCATTCGTTTGAAAATGGGATCCTACCTCAGTCCCTTAGGGAGGCCAATATTTCTCTCATCCTTAAAAAAGGAAAATGCCCTGAAAGCTGTGCCTCATACAGGCCAATAGCCTTACTTAACTCTGACCAAAAACTACTCTCCAAAATTCTGGCCTCACGTTTAGAGAAGGTGCTGCCCCATATTGTCAAGGAGGACCAAACCGGTTTCATTAAGGGCCGGACCTCCTGTGATAATCTGAGGAGGCTCCTTAATATCATCCAGTTAACCCAGAGTCGCCAGGACCCTGCCCTCGTGTTGTCTCTCGACGCTGAGAAAGCGTTCGACCGGGTTGAGTGGTCGTATTTGTTTTTTGCCTTGGAAGAATTTGGCCTCGGCGATAATTTTGTGAATTGGATTAAGGTTCTGTACAATACTCCGACGGCGGCGGTTCTGACTAACGGGCTGAGATCCGATAATTTCCCCCTCCACCGCGGGAATAGACAGGGCGACCCCCTAAGCCCCTTGTTATTCGATATTGCTATTGAGCCGCTGGCTCAAGCAGTAAGGCAAAACAAGTTAATTTCGGGTATCTTCGTTGGTGAAAGGGAACACAAAATCACGTTATACGCTGACGATATTTTGATACTTCTGTCGAAACCTGAAACTTCTGTTCCCTGCCTGATCAAGGTCATTTCTTCGTTCAGTGTCTTTTCAGGATATAAAATCAACTTTGCAAAATCTGAAGCTATGCCTCTAGGATCGTTAACGTGTGTTCCTGATAGGACTGAGCCCTTTCCATTCCGCTGGTCTCCTGCCGGTTTCATCTACTTAGGAGTCCATGTAACACCTACGTTTGGTCAGATGTTTGAGTCTAATTTCCCCCCCCTATTGGAGGCCATAAGGGCTGACTTGGACCGTTGGGCCGCTCTTCCTCTTTCCTGGCTAGGGAGGGTGGCTCTTATAAAAATGAACGTCTTGCCCAGACTGCTGTATCCATTGCAGATGATCCCTATATTATTGTCAAACAGGGTTATTAAGGTGCTTGAAGGCTGGCTAAGCTCCTTCATTTGGAGCAAGAGGAGACCGCGTCTCAAGATGACAAAACTTCAAATGGCGGGCTGTGATGGAGGGCTAGATGTACCTAATCTTAGATTTTACCAACTGGCTTCACACCTGCGGGTGATTTCAAGCTGGCTCAACCGTGATCCTGCCTCAATTTGGCATGATATTGAGTCTTCTCAGGCGAAGTGTCCCTTGGTAAATTTATTGTTTATGATTAACTCTGAATCTGTCAAAAAATTCTGCTCTAACCCTATTACTCTCAGTACTATCAGAGCGTGGAGATCCATTCGCTCTATAGAAAGCCGGGCTCAGTTAACATCTCCTCTCACTCCCATTCCTGACAACCCGGACTTCCTGCCAGGCTGTGAGGACCAGGGCTTTAAAGTGTGGAGCATTCGAGGGCTAAAGAAATTGGGTGATCTGTTTAATGGCCAGATTTTATTATCCTTTCAACAGTTGCAACAAAAATTTGATTTATTTAACCAAGGTGACTTTTACAGATATTTACAAATTAGAGATTTTATAATTAAAAACACCACCTTAAGGACGAATAATACCATTTCACTTGTTGAGAAGGCTCTGTCTTTACAGCTTAGTAAGAAATGCATTTCTGTTTTTTACAAAGCCCTAAACTCTGGCTCTCCTCATAGCTCACTAGCCATCAAGCAAGCTTGGGAGAAAGATCTTGGCACTGCCATAGATGATGCTGACTGGAGGGAGGTCTGGTCTCAGGCCATGAAAATCTCTGTGTGTAATCGCACCAAATCCATACAGTTCAGAATTGTACATCGCATGCATATAACACCTGTTGTTAAGAACAAAATGGATGTTAATAATTCACCGCTTTGCTGGAAATGTAATTCTGAGACTGGTGATTACTTTCACTGCCTTTGGTCTTGTGTGAAGTTACAACTGTACTGGTCTAGTATTGTCAATGAACTGTCTGCCATTTTTGGTGTTGCGATACGGATGGATCCTATGTGCCTGGTGCTTGGTCTCCCGGATGAACAGATCACTGACAGAAAACACAGGAGACTCTTCAATATACTAACTTTTGCTGCAAGAAAGAACATTCTGCTCGTCTGGGTTAAGAACGTTGCCCCAACAAAAAAATCATGGCACAACATCGTTATGGACTGCATTCCTAGTGAATATATTACATGTATGCTTCACTCCAAAATAGATGCCTTCTTTAGGGTCTGGAACCCTTACTTGCAGCATCTGGGTCCCACGCTGTCATCCTCCTTGCTTCGTGGTTTCCCCAAATCAGCCTAGCACGTTTTTATAACTTTGTTTTAAGTGATCATTTTCTAACAAACACTTTCTGGCCTTGTTACGTTTATATGCTCTGTATCATAGTCATCTTGATACTGCCTTGTTTTGCTTTTGTACCCACATCTCGATATTCCCACTTTTTATTTTCCGTCATGTCTGAGCAGTGTTGTGTGTTCTTTGTTTTTGAAAATGCAATAAAAATACTTTTCAAAAAAAAAAAAAAAATGTAATTTATTCCTGTGATCAAATCTAAATTTTCAGCATCATTACTCCAGTCTTAGGTGTCACATGGTCCTTCAGAAATCATTCTAATATGCTAAACTGCTGTTCAAGAAACATTTATTATTATTATAATCAATATTTAAAATAACTGAGTACATTTTTTCAGGATTCTTTGACGAATAGAAATATCCAATGATCAGATTTTATCTGAAATAAAAAGCTTCTGTAACGTTATACACTTTTTAGGAAGGAAATTATAGAAATTAATATTTTCATTTAGCAAGGATGCTTTAAATTGATCAAAAGTGATGATAAAGACATTTATAATGTTACAAAAGATTTCTATTTCAGATAAATGCCATTCTTCTGAACATTCTATTCATCAAATAAACCTGAAAAAAATGTAACTCAGCTGTTTTCAACATAATAATAAATGTTTTTGAGCAGCAAATCAGAATATTAGAATGATTTCTGAAGGATCATGTGACTGGAGTAATGATGATAAAAATTCAGCTTCGAAATCACAGGAATAAATTAAATTTTAAAATATATCTAAATATTATATATTAATATATATAAAATAAATATATTTAAATAAAAAAGCAAAAAAAATCTAAATTTTACAGTTTTGCTTTACTTTAGCTGAGTAGAAGAGACTTCTTAAAAAGAACATTAAAAATCTTACTGTTCAAAAACTTTTGACTGGTAGTTTACATTAAATGTTTTTCCACTAGTCTTGAACATGATATGAAAAGCCCCAAATCTCACAGCTGTACATAAAATCAATGTTTTTAGCACACAACTCCTTTCCTTAATTATATTAAATTCAATTGTTTTGTAGAAGTGTCAAATCAATACGCAGTTCAGGCTCATGGATCATGGATCGCATACCCTGCCATTATTAAGGTATTAGCAGAAATGTAAAAAATCACTATGTGCTGATTCGTTAATCTCCCAAAGTACAAAGGTAAACAAACACAGCGTGCCACTGGCAGTTGTCAGTCTGGTAATCTATCCCCATGCTTCTCGTACCTTGCGTTCTACTTGTAAATGTCATCCCAGGCAGGACATCCCTGAGTAATGGGAACAGCAGGAAAAAAAGTCACTAACACACCCTGGTGTAAGTCTGTCTGACCGGAACGTTTCATACAAGGCACATGGATAACGTAACCAGCCATCTCACCCCTGTCCCAGAACGCCCCTTCGCGAGAACCGTCAAAGCACAAATAGCTTCTGACTGTCTAGTCGACGGAGGACGCCTAGAATAATTTCATTAGAAAGTTTGAAATGCCAGTGTCACATTGGCGTTCGCCCTAGAGCAGAAGGACTCGGAAGGTTGCATCTCATTACGCTCTACCTTCAAGCATGAACTGTTTGATTTTGCACATATGAGTCTACCAAGGCCAATATGAGATGCTTTATTGGGATTAAGTTCACGCAGAAAGGTCGTTTCATTACAGGTGGAATGATTTAAGAATTAGTCCCTTTAGCGGAAGTGCCCTTTAGAGACTTCACGTTCTGTGACCTTCTGAAAGCGGTTTTGTTCTGCACTTTTCACAGGTACAGTACATTTTGGTGTCCCTTGACTTCTTGTGAGAGCACTATTCTAGATGAAATTAATCAAGTATGAAAAACTACATTTTTATAAAAAAAAACAAAAACAAATCGGTAACACTTTAAAATACGGGTGCACAAATATGCATTAATTCATGCTTAACTAATGCAGAGATAATGAGTTAATATAGAACTCATGAAGAACTAAACCATTTATTAATAATTACTTCATCAGCAACAAATAAACATTCTATATTATTCATAGATTAAGTAATCAATACATTGTTATTAGTTAAATGTGTCATAATGTATTAATTCCCTAATAACTTATTTTATTAACTAATAGTGTAAATTCATGTGTTAATTCCGTATTCCAGTTGTCTGCTTTAATTAATCATTAGCTAATGCTTTGCAAAGATATCATTATGTTATGACTTTACTTGTTGAGGCACAGAACTATTAACTAATTGTTAAGTAATATGTCATTGTGGTTATGGATTTAGTATTAGTTAGTGTGCCTCAACAAGTAAAGTCATAATATAATGATATCTTTGCAAATCATTAGCTAATGAGTATTTAAAGCAGACAGCTGGAAGTTGAAGTACATAGCTTTGACCACTGTGGTAATTAACATATGAATTTACATCATTAGTTAATAAAATAAGTTATTAGGGAATTGATACATTATCACACATTTAACTAATAACAATTTATTGATTACTTAATCTATGAATCATATAGAATGTTCATTAGTTGCTGATGTAGCGATCATTAATAAATGGTTTAGTTCCTTATGAATTATACATAAACTTGTGATTATCTGTGCATTAGTTAAGCATGAATTAATGCATATTTGTGCACACGTATTGTAAAGTGTTACCAACAAATCAAATGTATTGCATGTTTGTACAGTATATTATATACATATATATATATATATATATATATATATATATTATAGTTTTAGATTTTTTAAATGAAATTTTAATAATCAATTTCCACTTGATGTTTCCTCCATCACCAAAAATGTATCTTTGACACTTGACACGTGGCATTATGGGAAAACATGAAAATATTGTCTTGCTTTTATACAGTTTGTACAACTATTGTTGTGCTGACTACATTTAACATGCTCAACTGATAAAAAAGGTTACCCAAATTATTGTAAGAAAAAAAACAAAAAACGAATAGTTTTCTTTAATTTATGGGAAATATAACAATAATGTAGGTTAAATTTGTTACCCTGTATTTTAGTTTGTTTTTTTTTTAAATACAATATTATGAACTTTTAAATTAGCCTATAATATTTTAAGTTCTATTTAAGTTATAAAATTAAATTCACAGTTTTAAATGGTATTTAGATTTTGTGTGTACCTACGTTATCATATTTTAGGGACAGATTTGTACCTGGACATGATTTACTTCGACAAAACTTCATTTTGGGATTGTCTTTATTTGTTAAAATTGTATACAAATTATTTTTAATTTGCTGTATAGAAAAACAGTATGTCCCTGATTTAGATAGCTAAGTAAATGTGTGTGTGTGTGTGTGTGTGTGTGTGTGTGTGTGTGTGTGTACCTGGTATTTATCACATTATGGGGACCAAATGTCCCCACAAGGATAGTAATACCAGTAAATTTTGACCTTGTGGGGACATTTGTGAGGTCCCCATGAGGAAACAGGCTTATAAATCATGCAGAATGAGTTTTTTTGAGAAAGTAAAAGTGTGCATAGTCTCCTGTGAGGGCTAGGTTTAGGTGTATTGTAGGTGTAGGGCAATAGAAAATATGGTTTGTACAGTATAAAAACAATTACGCCTATGGTATGTCCCCATAAAACATGGAAACACAACTTGTGTGTTTATATACTTCGCTACACTTTTAATGTCCATTTTGCCCCTAAAACTGAGCTGACAAAATCAAAATCTGACAAAACTATATAACTTTATATATATATATATATATATATATATATATATAAACTCTAATATTGTTTGTTTACCAAAAAATTCAAAATGTTTTCCATCAGAGAAATGTGAGTATGTATTAACATCCATTTACACGTGACTGCTTTAAAGGGGCCATGCCCATTTTCCACAAGTTGGTATGATATTTTAGGGTCTTAATGAAATGTCTGCAAAATACTTTGGTTAAAATTCCTCAACTGCCGTGTAAAACAACACCCTTTTTACCTTGTCAAAAACAGCTCCATTTTGGTGCATGTCTCTTTAAATGATAATGAGCTACTGCTCACTCCGCCCCTCTCTTCCATTTTTTTTTGTGTATTCAGTGGCGCATTACCATCAAAAACAAAACGAATCCACTGTGTCCTCAGTGGATCTGATGTTGGGAGAAAATTAAAACTCTTATGTTAACTTTTACATCCAAATACGAAACACCTGCATTGCTTATGAGACATTATTGTCACAGCACAACTGGCTGAGGGCAGAAATGTGCTAAAACGGGACAGTCTGTCAACGGTTGTGCATGGGGCCTGAACAATATGACATCATACTGCTCAGAAAATCAAAACGGCTTGATAACTGAGACTTTAGATTTTTTATGGGATAAAAAAAAAAGGAGTGAATGGATTTTTATCATTGTAGGGCTGCATCCGATATCCCCTTTAATACGGCCATGTGAAGGCCACTATTGCATTCGTTTCTCTCTCCCTGTTGTTTTAGACTGTCGAACAATTACTGATTTCCCTTTCTCGGTTATGCTCAATTAAAAGTGTCTTTTAGTATTGAGATACTGTCCTCACCTCGAGGAAGGTTCCTTCACCAGCGATGGCAGCCGGCTTTAATTATAGACAGAGAATTTCAGAGCTGCTACAATCCTCCATAACGGGAACAATAAAGAGTGATCAAGGTAATTACTGCCTTTCCTCTCTCTTTATTATAGTGATTTTTTTCTAAGCTAATCAGAGCGCGGCAGTCTTTCGTAGGTGTTCAAAAACTTTTGCGCTGTCTTTGTGATCATTCCGTCCAATAATAATGTTTGCACAGTATAAGTGCTGTCTTATTAGCAGAGGTTAGAAAAGTTCCTTTTGTTGACTTCTTTTAAATTGCAGCAGAGAATAAAGAAGAGAATGCGGTGCACCAGACTAAGGCATCTCGCCTGTCAGTGCCTCGCTATTTGAGCTGGTCATCTTTTTACGTCAACGCTCTGGAAGAAGCTTGACAGAAAGTGCTTTTCACCCTTAAATGGTTTGATTCATGAGAAGTCTTGAGATGCGGCAGATCAGGTGATGGCCTCTGGCATTTCCTTTGTGTGGCTGAATGTCTTTTTGATGATTTATAGCCATGAGGTTCTACAGGAAAACACAGCAACAGGAGAGATAAATGGGCAGACATTCACAGCAACAATAAAAGCTCCAGAGGGAGGTGAGGCAATGATCTGTGTTAAGGGAGGGGATCACGTATTAAAGTGTGCGTTTTTTGTGTGTGTGTGTGTATATGTGAGAGGCATGTGAAAAACAGAGGATCAGGTCACAAGGGAGCAAATGGCTACAATTTTTAAGTGTTTGTAAGGGTAAGAAAATCATCTATATTTAAAGGGGACATTAGATCCAAAATTCACTTTTACCTGGTGTTTGCATTTAAATGTGTGAAAATCCATTCACTCCTTTTTTTAATCTACAAAAAAGCTTAAACAGTCTCAATTATCAAGGCTTTTGATTTTCACACGACCATTGAGGAATTTTAACCAAAGCATGTTGCAGACATTTCACGAAGACCCTAAAAAATCATACCAACTTGTGGAAAATGGGCATCCGTTGTCCCCTTTTAAAATATTTTACTTGGAATCAAAATGAGAGATTAGTAGTTTTAAGTTTAATTAGTCTACACATTCTGTATTATACAATCTGTAATGTATAAAGCACTATAAAAATAAAACTGACTTGACTATTAGCTTTGAGCAAAGAGATCTATAACAGTGGTTCTCAACGCCATTCCTCGGGGCCACTGCTCTGCACATTTTGTATGTTTCTGAAATTGACACACTCAGTTCAGTTCATGAATCTTTCTCCTAAACAAGCTGATGATCTGAATCAGGTGCGTTAAATGAGGGATGTGCAGAGCAGTGTGCCCCAAGGACTGGAGTTGAGAACCACTGATGCATAATATCTGAAAAAGCTGAAAAATCTCCTAGCATTAGCATTTATCTCAACGGTACTGACCTAGAAGTATGCATCTCCCATCTTTGTCAATTCTGAGCCAATCATCTGAACTGTAAATGTCATGTGACTAATTTATCCTGATTTATAAGAAAATTACGTCAGGATACAATTTTGTGGCCACATTAATTTTTGCTCTGCAAATTCAGTCATTCAAATAGGAATCCTCGCTATGGCAGTGTTGCGCATAACATTTTCCACAACGATTTTGTTCGTGTTCAAGTTGGTCATGCAAATTCGCTGTGTTGACTGAAAGAAAAATATTTGCTTTGAAACTGACTTCTGTGTGAGCCTGATTTTGTAGTGAATCTGATTCATTCAAGTGAATTCTAAATTATATTTTCTCTCTCTCTGATATGTACTGTTAAAAGCCTGATTCATTGTAGTGAATCTGATACATTCAGGTGAATGCTAAATGATACTTTCTCTCTCCAATATGTAAGGCTAGAAAGTCTGATTCATTGTAATGAATCTGATTCATTCAAGTAAATTCTAAATTATATTTTCTCTCTCTCCGATATGTAGTGTTAAAGTCTGATTCACTGTAGTGAATCTGATACAGTCAAGTGAATCCTAAATTATATTTTCTCTCTTCAATATGTAGGGCTACAAAGTCTGATTCATTGTAGTGAATCTGATTCTTTTAAGTGAATCCTAAATGATATTTTCTTTCTCTGATATGTAGTGCCAGAAAGTCTGATTCGTTGTAGTGAATCTGATTCATTCAAGTAAATTCTAAATTATATTTTCTCTCTCTCCGATATGTAGTGTTAAAGTCTGATTCATTGTAGTAAATCTGATTCATTCAAGTAAATCCTAAATTATATTTTCTCGCTCCGATATGTAGTGCTAGAAAGTCTGATTCATTGTAGTGAATCTGATCCATTCAAGTAAATCCTAAATGATATTTTCTCTCTCCAATATGTAGTGCTAGAAAATCTGATTCATTGTAGTGAATCTGATTCATTCAAGTGAATTCTAAATTATATTTTCTCTCTCTCTGATATGTACTGTTAAAAGTCTGATTCACTGTAGTGAATCTGATACATTCAGGTGAATCCTAAATTATATTTTCTCTCTCCAATATGGAGTGCTAGAAAGTCTGATTCATTGTCCCATATGTACTTATTAGTACGTATTTCATGTCTTGCGAAAAAGCTCCCACAGGTACATTTTCGTCATCAGGATCAGATCAGGTAGATATTTATACTACTTTCTGCCATTAATGGTGCAGTCATGGCATTTACAGTACCAGCTAACATTAACTAGCCAAATGCTGACACATTAGCATTGAGGACATCTATATGCTAGTGAGTGTAGTCCTAAAAGCTGATAAAATTAATTGTTAGGTGGTATAGCAACATTAGCATGTAGCATGTGACATCCTTAAGCCTTTCTCTTCCATGACTAAAATATTGATGTTTCATTTATAAATATAAATTTTGTCCAATAAAATCCTCAACAGCAAATGGCAAATCCATTATACATATGAGAATGAAAGAATCATTTAGGATTGACTAGAATGAATCAGGATAAACAGACACTGCAAAAGACAAACACAACAGTCAAATACGTGTAGCACATGGTTACATAGAAAAACAATGGAAAAGTAGCACAATGGAATGGAAAAACAAGTTCTGTGTGAACGGCCCTTTTATTTATCTAGTACTTATACAGATTGACATGTCTTACATGTACACAATGTGTACATCTGGTAATTGAGCAATGAGTGATATCTGCATTAAGCCAATAATGAGCTAATGACAGTGACAGTAATAATGTCACGGGTTATTTAAACATGCTTCTGATGTAATCGACTAAAGCTGTCAGCGGTCAGTTTCATTGTTAAATGGCGTCATCCCAACACAGACCGTGATAAGATTTTAGCTTCAGTTAATTTCAAGCTGACAGATATATGAACACAACAATCTAATGTACAAGACAATTGCCCCGCTGTGAGATCTTGGTCATTGATTTTCATGTCTTAAGTCTTGTAGATCAACGGCTGGCTTATGTAGAGCCCCTTTCACAATCTCGCTGTCTCATTTGGCCAATTAGCATTTGAAACACAATTGCGATTTGAAACAGAACATAGTTCAGCCCTCTTCTGAACAATTCAGGTTTTATAGGTTTCGCTGTACTGGGAGTGATGTTATTATATAGAGATAACCGATGCGTGATGTTTTGCAAGTCTGTGACAGATCTTCACTACACCAATTAGGGACATTTTGTTGGCACCCATATAGTTAAATATTATTAGGGTTATGAATAAACTCAACGGTTCAGTGGATCCAGTGCAGCTGCGATTAGTGCGAGGTCACACTCTATCAGACAGCACCCCCAGACTGTCAATTAGAAGGTCTGAGATGGAGAAAAAGAAAAAATGATAAATGATGGGACAAAGCAATTTTAAAATGAGATAATTATTCTGATGGCAGGAGAGGATTAGATATGATATGGGCTAGAATCGGTCTGAGTAACAGCAGGCTCCGGATCACAGTGGTTTTTGGTTATTAATTCATTTGTGTGTTCTGAGGAACTGATGATTTACAATCTCTGTTGGATTTCATCTTAAATGTTGCCAGTTTATGTGTGAATATTTCCAGTAAATGGCCTTTTAAAAACAAATTATTATTATCAGGTTACTTTTTCGTATTTAATTAATTTAAAACGTTTTTCTGACAATAGTCATCAATTTATTAAAGTTTTATGAGATTATTTTCTAACAAAAACATCTTTTAATAACTTACAAATGCAATAAAAAAGCCAATTACTGAATTGCAACTTTTGAATATAAATATATATTGGGAAGAAGGGTCCCTCTCATGGGGCTAGACTGATGACATAAATTCTTTCTTTTCTTTTACCAATCTTGACCATCTCTTTATCACGGCAACACTTTTCCGCTTTACTCTGTGAGAGTGGCGCCTGCTGCGAGCTGGGAACCATCTGCCAGGATGGCAATTGAACGAGTTAATTCTTCTGTATCACGCTCAAACACTCACATCAGACTCTCTTCACTATGGTCAGATTACTATCAAATACCCCGGCTTCAGCATTTCCCAGCGCCAGGTATTTACGTCCCCCTCGGCTTTGTGCCAGACGGAGCCAAGTGGCTTATAAGTACAAGATATGATTGACCTTTTCCTGCTTGATCTCGGCTTCTCAATGGATTTACAGACCTGGCACCCAACAACGTGGGTTGCCCTTTTAATCAGGATTTAGATTCAGCTCTGTTTTGGCTACATTCAAAAGAAGCACCTTGTAGATCCTCAGTTTAAACTTGTCCACTCATTCCTGTGCTCATTTTTTAATTTGTCTGAGCTGAGGGAATAATCAGACATGCTCATCTGAATGGTCCACTTTCTCTCTCATATGTAGCTTTGGAAAGTATAAATCATTTAAGTGATCCCTTCTTTCTCATATGTAATGATGAAATGTCTGATTCATTTTAGTGAATCTGATTCATCCTGATTTATTCTAGTCAATCCTAAATAATCCTTTCATTCTCACATAGCACTGAAATATCAGATTCACTACAATGAATCAGACTTTTCCTGATTAGTTCTTGTAAATCCCAAATTATCCTTTTATTCTCACATATATTGCGCCGAAAAGTCTGATTCATTGTAGTCATTGTAATCTAATTTACTGTGATTCATTCTAGTCAGTCCTAAATGATCATTTTATTCACACATATATAATGGTGAAAGTTTTGATTCATTGCAGTGAATCTGATTTATCCTGATTCATTCCAGTCAATCCTAAATTATTCTTTTATTCTCACATATATAGTGCTTAAAGTTCTGATTCATTGCAGTGAATCTGATTTATCCTGATTCATTCCAGTCAATCCTAAATTATCCTTTTATTCTCACATATATAGTGCTTAAAGTTCTGATTCATTGTAGTGAATCTGATTTATCCTGATTTATTCTTGTAAATCCTAAATGATCCTTTTATTCTCATATATATAGCGTTGAAAAGTCTGATTCATTTTAGTGAATCTGATTTATCCTGATTTATTCTTGTAAATCCTAAATTATCCTTTTATTCTCACATATATAGTGCTGAAAGTTTAGATTCATTGTAGTGAATGTGATTTATCCTGATTCATTCTAGTCAGTCCTTAATTATTTTATTCTCACACACAGTGCTGAAAAGTCTGATTCATTATAGACAATCTGATTTATCCTGATTCTAGTAGATTCTAGTAAATCCTACATGATCCTTTTATTTTCACATATAGTGCAGAACAGTCTGATTCATTGTACTGAATCTGATTCAGTCAAGTGAGTTCTAAATTATATTTTCTCTCTCTCTCTCTCTGATATGTAGTGGTAGAAAGTCTGATTGATTGTAGTGAATCTGATTATCCAATTTATTCAAGTGAATCCTAAATGATATTTTTTCTCTCCTATACGTAGTGCAAGAAAGTCTGATTCATTGTAGTAAATCTGATTCATTTAAGTGAATTCTAAATTATATTTTCTCTCCGATATGTAGTGCTAGAAAGTCTGATTCATTGTAGTGAATCTGATATATTCAAGTGAATCGTAAATGATATTTTCTCTCTTCAATATGTAGTACTAGAAAATCTGATTCATTGTAGTGAATCTGATTCATGCTTGTGAATCCCAAATTATTCTCTCTCTTTTTCGTTTGCCCTGGAGCACTGAAAAGTCTGATTCAATACATTGAATCTCTCTCTCTCATTTTCACATCTAGCTCTGAAATATCTGCTTAATTGTACTCAATATGATTCATTCTAAATGAAGTGATTCTTTCTTTATGTCATATGTAGCACTGGAATTTATTATAGTGAATCATTTTATCCTAAATAATCCTCTCTTTCTCATATACAGAACTCTTAAATGACTTAAATGTGGTAGGCTACTTTAACACAACTTTTTAAAAAAGTTTTCCAGTTATGAGCCTTAGTAAGCTATAATTTCAAAGACAGTTCTCAAAACTGATGGTTAAGGATTGAGTTCAGAATAGGGATAAGATTGGACAATGGACAACAGGACTGTTGTTCCAAGACCAACAGAAGATGCGAATCTTGGTGTACATCCTTCTTGGCAATAATCAGTCGAAAATTCTATTTGTCCAAAACATATTGTTTATGTTTTGTTCATTCCTGACCTCAGCCCTGACCTCAGCCTCTCCCCACTGCCTAAGTTTTAAGCGTATTTTTAGATAGTGTAGTTGACCAGTGCATATCACACTCAAGCATATGGTAATGATGTAATCTATTCTCAACCCACGGTGCTGAGGGGCGTTTGACAGTCATCACCAAGGGCCTGAAATAGCATACTGATCTACTTCCTGCACCTCTCAAGAGATTCTTCAGACATGTATAGCATAATTGTGTATATTACACTGAACAATGGAAAAAGGGGGGTTGGTATGGGGGTAGGGTGGGCAATAAATAAAAAGTCCGCCCACTTGCGATCCGCAGCACCATAGCAACCAACCTGTGGTTTTCAGTGCCAGATGGTCACTAGGAATTTAATCGCCTGTATTTCTTACCCAAGAGAACCATAACTTTTCGGAGCGAGTGGCATGACAAGACTCTAGCTGTAATTAAAAGCCACAGGTTCCTCAATGGGTCACTGGATGAACATCGAATGAGTGATCAATGTTCTGCAGATGCCAAGCAGAGGCGTGAGATTCATAGATGTTTCATGTGAATGCTGACATGTTGTCAGAGCGTTTCTTTGAAGGCTGTTTGCGTGTCTTGAGCAACAGGTGCTAAACAGCCCGGACTCCATTACCGCCACCTGTCTGGTTCCACCAGCGTGGTTCTGTTGGATCCGCTCCACTGAGTTTCCGTCACCAGAGGAAATGACAACTTAAATGTGTCTTTTTGACCAGCTGTGTGCACAGCAACAACAGCATGACAGCGGTGGGGGGCGGAGGGGAAAGATTGAGCTGGCACCGGACCCACGGTTGGACACTGTGTGTGTCCGTATGTGAGTGTGTGTTGAGTTAGTTGCCATGGTTTCAAAAACTCAAGCTCATTTCCAACTCAATCTCATGAGAAAACACAAGGATTTTATGAGTTGGCAGTTTTGTATGAATTCACACGATGTGATTCGTATGAAATCATGATGCACAATTAGGTCCACCGTTAAACTTGCACCAACATTTATGAGTACAAAGTAGCCACACATTTGGTAAAATGTAAAATAATTGCTATGAGATTGGGTTGGAACAATTTATGTGAAGATTTAGATTTAGGAAAGGGCACAAGGTTTGAGACTAGGGGTCACTGATTAAAAAAATAATCGGTATATATTGTATACAGAGTTGGGTGAAAAGCAACCTGATCTCATGACCAAAACGTACCTGTGGGAACTTTTTCGTAAGATGTGAAATATGTACCGCCATGTACGTTTCGTGACATATTCGATGTGAAATGTCCACTGAGTGGCGCTAAAAGAGTGTTCGGTTATGTATCCCCTGAACAGTTTAACGTACATATGGTACGTTTTATGTGACGTTGGTTTTATACGTGTCAACGCAGTTCTGACTTGAAATGTCCATTGAGTGGCGCTGTAACTCCAATGCTTTGGGATGTTTTAAAATAACGTACCATCTGTGCTAACCTAAACCTACCCGATAGTATGAACGAAAGTGAATGTGACATCGCAAGCATGCCGTTTTAGCTCATTTTTTGATCTCTCATCTTTCACCACTTTCATTGTGAGTCTTATTTTTGACAGGATTTGTACTCAAGGACTCCAAATCCTAAGTCTAATTCCCTGCCAGCTGAGTTACCGAGCAAGCTTGTTAATTTCGGAAAAGCGAAACATATGGAGCTGTAATCATAACTGTGTATGAAAACGATTACAAGTGCTCGCTGTTATACCACCTCTAGTGTTTATTTCTGTTGGAAAATGCAGTGATATGTACTTATTGGTACTTATTTGGTGTCTTGCGAAAAAGTTCCCACAGGTACGTTTTTGACATGAGATCAGGTAGGAGGAAAGTCAAAAACGTTTTGTTTTTCCATTATAACACCTGGTTATAAAGAGAAATTGTTTAATGTACAGTAGTAGCTTTAGTTTAAATTGCACCTTTCCTACAAAACACATCTGTTGACAAGTAATTTTCTTTAATCAGTGTAATTACTGTCTCTCTTCACTTGTTTTTTTTTTTTTTTGCTTAAATTTATGTGCAGTTTTTCTTTTCTTTTTTTTTACACATACGTCTATGTGAATGTTTACTGTAGTTAGTTATTAACTGTTATTTATGCTTTCATTAATAATAATTATAGCTTTACAATTTATATAATTATTAAAATACATAATATTGTATAAATTATTATTATCATTATGGTAACACTACAATAAGGTGTCATTTGTTAACATTAGTTAATGTATTAACTAACATGAACGAACAATGAACAATACATTTAATACACTATTAATTCATCTTTGTTAATGTTAGTTAATAAAAATACAGTTGTTCATTGTTTGTGATTTTAATAATGCATTTGTAAATGCTGAAACTAACATTAACTAAGATTAATAAATGCTTGATTAATAAATCAGCTATGCATAGTCTGAGGATATCAGCGTAATTTGGTTGTCACTTTTCCAGCGTTTTGGTTCAGGTCATGGCTATTGCTCTCATTTGCAGATGTGATCAAAAGCCGAAAAAAGGGAGGATTCGCTCAAGCAGAAAAGCTTTGTACTGATACACCGTGAGCCCTGTCTCAATTCAGTGCAGATAAGTCTGTGCTCATTCATATTCATGAATTTTGTTTGTCATTTGCATAATTTAAAAGGCAAATGTTTCTGGTTCGCGCAAAACAAAGATGTAAAACCTAACAGGAACAGACCGCCATTTATCTTATCACATTTGCCTCATTTAGTTGTTTAGGTAATTACAGTTGAGTATTACATACAGGTGAAGAGACCGACTTTACAGTTAAGAAAATAAAAAGAAGTCAAATGTTCTTACCTGAAGCTTGACACTCAAAACTAACAGAAGGAAACGGTCACAGGAAATCGTCGGAAATCCATTAAAGCGTTTTTTCATCTTAAATGGTGTCAGCGCAGAGGTCAAAAAAGTGTCCTGTCAGTCTTCCATTTATGTCCCAGCCTCGCTCTTTTATTTTCTCGATGTTCTCTGACGTTCTTGTAGGTGTCAGAAAGTTTCCTCAGGTAGCGGATCTCTAGTTTTATACGTGCCGTCTCTCGCTCTCTTAGTTCATTAGCTGCTGTCTACGAAGACGGGGTGAGAGAGCGCTCTCGTTCTCTCCGCTCCTCTGTCTGCGCTCCACATGCTCTCTGCTTCTGTTACTCGTTCTCTCTTTCTCACCTCTCTCTCCCCTCCTTCTTACCTTGTGACTCTTTCTATTTACGTGTTTCTTTTCTTCTGGCTCTCACGGGTTCTCTATTACACCTGTCTCTCACTCTTTCTTTTTCTTCTCTTTTCACTTTTTCTCTTGCTCTCTTTCTCTCTCTCTCTCTGCTCCATGTTTAATTGGCCAGGGTGCACCTGTGGCTGTGATTGGTTGACAGTGAATGACTTGAGCTCCCTCTCTCAGAACAGCTGCTGACCAATCACTGACCCAGAACAAGCTTCTGATTCTGACACGCAAAACTGCTCAATTTGAGCCCAGGACAAGAGGTCCTGAATGTTTGGCATGTCCTTCATGTCTCACTGGTAAGAGGTAGGGATGGCTTCTTTGACTCCAGTGTTCAGATGCATTACCTATCTGATAACAACCAATTAGGTTTTGTTTGCATTGGTTGTGGCAGCCGGCCCCGTGGTGACCTCTTTTATTTATATCTATTTGAGCTTTTAGAACAGTAAATGTTCCTGAGCTCTTGAGGAGTATAAGCAGCAATGCAAACAAAATCGGGGTTATTTACTTTTGAGTGGATATTTTAAGAGGCAGATGAAAATGTATTTGTGTATGGGGGATGTTGTGTTAGAGATACGTGGAGCTGGGAAACCAAATGGGTGGGTGGAAAGCGTTACCTTCCAACAAATGTATTTGTCAGGGTAATACCTGCCCAGACTCAGCCCACCACCTTGCCTTATCCTTATCTCTGTCCTTGCCAACAAAATTGGTTGTGTCCGATCTGATTCTATACCCTCTGGTTCTGATCTATTAGGATGTATTTACACCAGCAGCATATGGTAATGAGACATGAAATAAAAAAAAAAGAAATTTAGAATAACTAATGCCATTTTTAATTAATATTTTCATTAAATTAAAATTATACAATCACATATGTACACTACCAAAATTTTGGGGTCTGAAAATGTTTTGCATATTTTAAAATATGTTTCTTATGTTCATAAATGCTTCATTTATTTACCACTTAAATGCTGATTTGGTTGATTAATTATTATTATGAATGTTTAGAAGAAATAAGAAAATAAAAATAACAATATCATTTATTGTCACCTTTGATTAATTCATTCCATCCTCCCCTTTTTTTTTTAAATATTGTTTACTTAAATGTAGCCAATAAAATGTTATGTTTACATTAACATACAATTTGTTAAAATCAAACCACAAAATCCTATCATTTATACTTAAATAATAATAATATATACCTATTTTTAAATCATTTTTTTTAGATATATTTTTAACATTTATACACTTCTATATTGGCAGTGCTTTCAATAAAAATAACTTTTTTTTAAACCTTTGCATTCACATATGTACACTACCATTCAAAAAAAAAATATATGTATATTTAAAAAATGTGTTTCTTATACTCATAAACGCTTCACTTATTTGATGAAAAACTCACTAATATTGTGAAATATTATTAGAATTTAAAATAGCTGTTTTCTATTTAAATGTGTTTTAAAATGTCATTTATTCCTGTGTTGCAAAGCTGAATTTTCAGCATCATCACTCAAAGTCTTCAGTGTCATAAGATCCTTCAAAAATCACTTTAATATGGTGTTTTGGTTAGTTTCTTCTTATTATCAATGTTTAGAAGCAATAACAACATAAAAATAGCAGTATCTTTTATTGTTACCTTTGATCGATTTATTGCATCCTTGCTGAATATAAGAGTATTAAAATTAATTTTGATGTTTACACTTTTTTTTTTAGATATTGTTTATTTAAACAAATGTAGCTACTTAATGCACTACTGTTGTGAAATATTATTACCATTTAAAATAAATGGTTTCTATTTAAATATACTTGAAAATGTAATTTATTCCTGTGATTTCAAAGCTGAATTTTTAGCATCATTACTCCAGTCACATGATCCTTCAGAAATATTCTGATTTGCTGCTCAAAAAAACATTTTTTTTTATTATTTTGTTGAAAACAGCTGAGTAGAAATTTTTTCAGGTTTCTTTGATGAATAGAAAGTTCAGAAATGTCTTTATCATTGCTAATTTCTTTCGCCAAAAAAAAAAAAAAAAAAAAGAATTAATTAATTAATTAAAAAATCAGTATCATTACTTCAGTCTTCAGAGTCAGAAATCACTGTAATATGCTAATTTGGCTGAGGTCTTATTGTTATTAAAGTTGAGAAGAAATAACAGTAACATGAATTTATGAATCTTAGTTAATGTTCATTTCAGCTTTTATTGATGTATTATCACAAGTTGTTTATTAACATTAGTTAATGCACTATATATTTATATATATATATATATATATATATATATATATATATATATATATATATATATATATATATTTTAACGTTTCTATATCGTCTTCTTTGGGTAGTCACTTTCCTTTCAGACCATTAGTCCTCAATCCTCAGTAAACATTGCACGTGTCAAAATGATTGCAGCTTTAATTTAAAGTGCTGAGTGCTCGCTGAAAAATGACTCACTTATAGATCATCTCAGGTTTGAAGTTATTTCAAGTATTTTTTTTTTTCAGACGTGACTGAAAGTGATGATATCTCAGTGGGTGAGTTGTTTACACTATAATTAGTCCATCCATTTACCAAAAGTTTGGCCCATTTGGGCCGATTTGTGCACCATTTGTAAACATGACAGAGTAATAAGCCTCCTCTCTTGCCTTTTCACTACATTTCGACTACCTCTGAAACTTTACCCACCACTGTTGCCACTGGAAAGTGCTACTTTAGAAAAATGAACGATGTGGACACTTTTTAATTTCACTTTCAGAGATCTATACATTTGCATTTAAACTCTACTCAATAGTTGTTTATGTTGCCTCAAATCAGCAGTTCTCATTGAACAACTGATCAACAATTGAACAAACGACTTCCTGCTCCTCTGTCGACGGCAAATTGCCGGCAATTTGAAAGACCCTGCAGGTTTTGCAGTAAAAACCACTTTGTGTATGTGTGTAGATGTATAGGTGTTTGAATGTTTGCGTTTGATCAGTTTTGGATGCAGGAATCAGAACACTTGCTCTAAACCTCTGCAAACCCAGATAAGGAAAGCATGGATTGCTGAACATTTGCTGCCTGCTGATAAAGCACAGGAAGTCTATCAATATATGAGGTGAAGAAGACCCCAATTAAAAAAAGGACATCACTTTGGCCTGTCAATCTTACCCTGGCTAAGGTCACAATTTTTGGGAAAGGATGGGATCGAGTGTGATGCTGCTTATGTTCACAAAGCAGCAGAATACAGCAGAATACTGTAAACCTTCTTTCTTAACATTTTTAAAGAACATTTTTAGAGACATTCAGAGACAGAACATAATTTAATGGGGACTTAATTACGGTTAGCTATAACCACCCTGTCTTGCAAGCATTAAATATCTTTCCTGTCGTCCTTAATTGATCAGACTATATATCTGCTTGCATGAATCTTTAGCAGAGGACGTAGTGTGTGTGCTTAGTTTCAGTTAAGCCACTAAAATAAACAACTTGCGCAAATCTTCAAACTTTAATAACCCACTAATTACACTGATTAGATAATCACTCCTCCCTGGTTAACAAATGTTAGAGAGAGAAAAACTGAGCTCTGGCTTTAGAAGAGAAGGCAGAGAGTTTGTAATGATCTAGGAAAGACAATTTCAAAACATATTCCTGTTTGTGTCACTCGGTGATTTCATCCAGCATAGAGGTGCGACATGTGATGTCTGATCTTTGTCATAACATGCACAGCGTATACCAACCAGTAGAAGTGAACAATTGAACAATTGTCACTGATTTTCTTTCTTTCTTTCATAAAACAGGAACTTTCCTCATATTAATGATTTTCTTCATAACTTATTTACTTTACACCCCCAATAATTAAAAATTAAAATGAAAGGAAATTTAAACATGTTTTAAATTAAACACTTAACCATGTATTTATTGTAGGTAATGTCATAAATTATAATTTATAATAATAATAAAAAATTAAATCATTAACAAACTTTAAGAACATGAACAGGCAGCTCCTTGCCTTCTTTTTGTATTTTTTATGGACCGTGTTGCCTCTTAGCGTTTGAAGTGACTCATCCTCGTTCTCTAAAAACCTGTAAGTAGTCGTCATCCCATCTGCACACACCTCCTAACAGAGCTACTTTTACCGAACCTCTCTCATCTTTCTCTCTCCCTCTCTTTCCTTCCTCTTTCGTGAAAAATTAATTGAGTTTTCTTCCCGTACCTCAAATGTAGCGGAGGTTTTGACGCCGTTGCCATTTCAGTATGTGTGAAGAAGAGCGAGTGTGAAGCTGCTTGTACCGTAAGCATCCTTTGATATGTCTGAAAGAGAGATTTGCCATAATGTTATTTTCAGGGTCACAGTTTATTTGTTGCTTAATCACGTTGTGTGCTGAGAAACACCTGTAATGGAGCAGGAATGTGTATATGTGTTTGTGTCTGTCTCTCCCACACAGAATCAGTGGGGCAGAGACAGATGTTATTCTTCAAGCAGTGTTAAAAGACATTTGAAGGTTCAGTTTGCAAATACTATCTCAAAAAAGACATAATTTGTAGAGTAGTGTTGCTCTCGTTTAGCTACGTTAGGTATACTGAGAGGAAAACTGATTACAGCTAAAATAAAAATACTTTCTAATTCTCCCATTTGGTCTTGTGGTTAATAACAAAATGTCCATATTTATCTTCTGAATCAGCCTCAGAGTCAAGCAGTTCATAAAACTCAGTTATGCAGGGCATTAGGAATATGCTTTTTCGTATGTTTTAAAATGTTTTTATTATATACATGATTAAATTTGCTAGGTTTCAGAAAGATGGAAGACTACCTATTTCTAAAAAAAAACTGCAATGTTCTTTTTAGCGAACAGTACATGTCCAAAATGATACATCTAATGCCAATTCCATCCACATATGAAGGGAGGCGAAGAGGACAGATAAAGAGGAGAGGAGAAAAGGAAAGGAAAGAAGAGGACAGAGAGAGCTGAGGAGAAATGATGAAAGGAGCAAATGAAACGGAGACAAAATGACTTGAGAAAATGAGTGGAAAAGAGAGAGGAAAGACAAGGAGGACGGGAGAGACAAGAGGATGGAGTAGGAGAGGAGAAAAAAGTAGGACTAAGAGGACAAGAAAAGAGAGACAATGAGAGGAGAAATTATGAGGAGAGGATAAGATTAGGAGAGGAGACAAGATGATGAGACAAGGAAATGAGACGAGACAAGTAGGGGACGAGCGTTGAGAGAAATGAGAGACAGATATGAAGGTGAGGGGAGATGAGGAGAGGACAGATTAGAAGAGGAGACACAAGATGATGAGACAAGACAAGGTGAGGACAAGAGAGGAGAAAAGGAGAGACAGATATGAAGGAGAGGGGAGACAAGGAGATTAGATGAGATGAGATGAGATGAGATGAGATAAGTGGACAAGAGAGGAGAGACAGAGATAGAGGAGAGGAGAAGAGAGACCAGTAGATGATAGTTTGGGAGAGGGGAAACAAGAAGATGAGTCCAGGAAAAGAGATGAGACAAGAGGAGGAGTGCAGAGATGAGAGTTTAGGAGAGGAGATGCAAGATGATAAGACAAGGAGACAAAACAATGACATGGGAAGAGACAGGGGAGACAAAGAAAGACAGATGGGGGAGAGTAGAAATTATGAGGAGAGGACAGATTAGGAAAGGAGATACAAGAAAATGAAACAAGAAGACAAGATAGGGAGCGAGGAGAGACCAAGAGAAACAGAAATGAAAGAGAGACAAGAAACGATGAGACAAGGAAATACAAAAAAAAAAAAAAGTGGAAAGGAAAAAGGAGGGTAGATGATAAGACAAAAAGAAAAAGATGGGGAGAGAGATGAGCAGTGAATACATTAAAAAAGAGACAAGAAATGAAGAGGAGAGGAGGACAAGGATGTAAGAAAAGGAAAGAAAAGTAAAGGAGAGATGGGGTAAGAGGCATTTTGACTTTGCAAGCTTTTCAATCTTGATTATATTAAATCCTTTAAAATGAACACAGCATCAGTTGACCCCACACCACTGAGTTTACTTTTAAGTGACAGCCATATTGCCATTTTAGCTTGTCCAAACAAAAAAAACAAAAAAAAAAAACAAACTTATTTTCTAGAATAAAGACGAAAAGATGAGAGGATAAATGAGGAGAGATGATGAAGAAAGCAATGAGAGATGAGCAGGTGAGACAAGGAGATGAGAAGCGAGACAAGAGACAAATAGAGAATAGGATCGAATAGAATAAGAGAAAAGATAATGAAGATGAGACAAAGAGAGGAGACAAAACAATGAGAGGAGAGGACATGAGGAGGAGAGACAAGACAAAGACAGAGGAGAAGAGGAGGGTAAAGGAGGGGAGAGGAGAGTTCGATCACTTCACCTTCACTCATACTCATTCATTTTCCCAGTCTCTGACTCTCCTCTTTCATCTGTGCACTCAGGCTGTTTCCAAAGCGATCGCCTTCATTTGTCCTTCCTCGGTCCCTTTATCTCTCGCTCCCTCTTTCTTTTTTCTCCTCGTCTTTTTTTCTATCTTTGACCTAACACTGAAAATGGCAGGGACCCAAAAAAGACCAGTGAATTCATCCATTTCTCGCTCTCTCACTTTGACACATGCTCTCAGCATCCACCATAAGTGACACACACAGCGGGCCTTAATTGGGTGACTGTGTTTTGAGAGCCCAGCAGCCCGAGTGCACTGAGAGAGAGCGATGGTACATTTTACTTACTTAGATTACCCGCTCACTCCTTCATTTATCTGGAAAGACAACAGCGGCCAGACGTATGTGTGGATGTGTGAGACAGTCAGATGGATTCTGATTGGGTTTTAAAGGGAGTTTTATTGTGAGCGGCTCAAAGGGATGTTTGTGGAAACCACGCAAAAGTGGACTTGTAAGTGACATTGAAGGTCAACAGGTTGTATGTCTATGGTAAATAGTCTCTATCATTTTAGAACTTTCACACAGCCTTTTTTATCTAGTTTATTTTTGTAAGTTGCATTATAAATCTACTTAGCTCAAACCCACTTAGTATTTATTCCTTGATTTATTTTTACAGATATACTTTTTTTTAAAGATGGATTAAAAATCCACATAGCTCAAAAATCCGAGGAGACATGACAGTCTTTTTCTACGATTTCTCTCACTTCATGGATGAAATCACTGCTGCACACTAACTGTCAGACAGCCACTGAGGTAGAGTGATAGGAACTGTATGAAAAGAGAAACAGTGAGAAAAAAGGCTGACGAAGAGAGAGACAGCACATTATCTTCTTTGATTTTTGCTGCCTTTCAGTCCCCATTATCATCACACGGATGTGATAATTAAACTGCTAATTACAGTTAAAAGAGTTGCACTTTGTTCTCTGTTTAATTATTGTAGGGAACTTCATCCTAATTTTAAAGGGGTCATCGGATGCCCATTTTCCACAAGTTGATGATTCTTTAGGGTCTTAATGAAAAGTCTCTAATATACTTTGGTTAAAAATTCTCAATGGTTGTGTAAAACAACACCCTTTTTACCTTGTCAAAATGAGCTCTGCAAAAATCATCCCATTCTGAGGGATTGTTCCTTAAATGCAAATGAGCTCTGCTCGCCCCGCCCCTCTCTACTCTCTGTGGAATGACGTTCTGCTCTGAAAGATTATTTACTTTAGCCGCATTTAGCGCATTTAGCCGCAAAACTTGCTAACTAGCACGTTATTAGGAAAGGTGATTGCAGAGATTCATAAAAAAACCCTTATACTCACTTCTGCTGTAAGTGAAGCTGGATCACGAATTATTTGCGTGAACATAGATGCATTTATGTAGATAGGGAGGCGCATTCCCTTCACAAACAAATGTAATCCACTGCCTATTCAGCGGCTCAGATGTCGGGAGTAAATGACGACCACCATGTTCATTATTAGATCCAGCAACACAACACCTCAATCGCTCAATCTGAGATATTCTTGTCTAACTTACATTCCTGCTTCGGCATCGAAACAATGGAGGTCGGACTGTTACAGCTGATTTAAGGCGGGTCTGAGGTAAGACGCTCACGTGGGACCAGCATCTAAGAATGGCTTGATTTGAAAAAGGGGATATTATTTTTACAGATCAATTAAAAACCACTTCATGGATTTTTATCATTATAGGGTAGGTTTGTACATACACTGCCAACACACATTAATGTTCAAACAACATGTAAAAGTGAAGTTTGCATCCGATGACCCTTATTACAAGATAACTCAACTAACAACTGACAAAATACTTAAAAAGTCTATAAATCACTCGTTTTTCTACATTGTTGAACAGCGACACCAGCAGGTAAAGTTACAGTGGGAGTCCGTGTCTCTTTCGCCTCCCCTGAACCCATTGAGTTTTAACAGACCCGCTAAAGCTTGCAGTGAGTTTGGTGGGGGGTAAGTGAGATGAATGGGGGAATGTCACATGAGAGAAGGCAATGCCTCTATCGCGATCCCTGCTGAAGAATCAAGCATAAACCAGCATGGAGTCCAAGATGGTTAGTGCTGGTATAGTGCTGGTCCAGGCCGGTTTATGCTGGTATAGTGCTGGTCCAGGCTGGTTTATGCTGGTATAGCGCTGGTCTAGCTGGTGGACCAGCATATCTATGCTGTTCTCAAGCAAAATGGAGCTGGTGATGCTGGTTCACCAGCATGGTCTTACAGGGTTGAGTGTCAGTAGGCCAGCTGTCTGTATGCATGTAGTGTTTTGGGGACAAACATAGTTTTTGCTTGCATATTTCTCTATTTAACACATTAATGATGCAACAGAAAAACAATATAAGGTTAAAACCTTATAACTTATGGGTAATTTCTTTTGCTCCCTCTGCTTAAAGTAGACATTAAATGTTTAATCGCTTTAGTTATGATGTGAATTATGATATGACATGAATTAATATCACTGGTAAACTGGTAAAATGTTTCAAAGCATTAAAGGAATTGTCTCCATTTTAATAAGATCTATACATAAATCAGTTAAAAAGAGCTTGAGTACATTGCATGACAAATCCATTTAAAGATATGGTAGCTGTGCTGGGATCCAGCAAACCAGAAACCAGCATCCCATGCTGGGATCCAGCAAACCAGCAACCAGCATCCCATGCTGGGGACCAGCAAACCAGCAACAAGTATCCAATGCTGGGATCCAGCCAACCAGCATCCAATGCTGGGATCCAGCAAACCAGCAACAACTATCCAATGCTGGGATCCAGCAAATCAGCAACCAGCATCCCATGCTGAGATCTAGCAAACCAGGAACCAGCATCCCTTGCTGGGGACCAGTGAACCAGCAACCAGCATCCCATGCTAGGGACTAGCAAACTATTACCAGTATCCAATCCTGTGATCAAGCAAACCAGCAACCAGTATTCCATGCTGGGAAACAGCAACCAGCATCCCATGCTGGGGACCAGCAAACCAGCAACAACTATCTAATGCTGGGATCCAGCAACAAGCATCCAATGTTGGGAACCAGCAAACCAGCTACCAGCATCCCATGCTGGGGACCAGCAAACCAGCGACCAGAATTAAAAACATACCTTATACTGGTGACCAGCAAAGCTGGATTTTTCAGCAGGGATTTGACTGGATATTAATGGTTATGTTCGGCTGCGATTGGTTCATGCGATAAATCCTGTCTCTTGTGTTCATACGCATTCTGTGTTCGCGAATCAGAATCTGAATGAATTAGAGTCTGAATGAACAATATAATGGAGTTAATGGGAAGACTAATTAAAAAGAGTAACTCAAACACTTAGATATAACCACTTTGTTACGTCAAAATAAGACTTGAAATGGCCTGAAAATATGATCTGTTGGAGTTTTTAGTAAGTAATCAGCTTGGTGAAATGTAAAGTAAATCTCCAGTATTTACAATACTGTTACACACACACACACATAACATTTTTATTTATGTTTCGCAGTTTTTCTGATTGGATTTTCATAGTTACAAAAGGGTGTGTAAGCTTGTTTAATCTGTCTGATCACACACACACAAAAACACACATGCACATTTTCACTGATGAGAGGACCACTGAAGGACACAACAGGTTGGAAGAGGTCAAAGACGCACAAACATGCGCACATACACACCTGTCTGTGTGTATCTATCACTCAATCCCCGTAGCTGAAGGACACTGCAGATAAACCTGCATCTCTATTGTCCCTGTTGCTGTGCACGCGTGTGTTTGACCTCCCTCCGACTATTGTGTTTCAATCAGTGGCCTTCCTGAAACAC
The DNA here is from genome assembly GCA_036247105.1 of Cirrhinus mrigala. Taxonomy (NCBI): domain Eukaryota; kingdom Metazoa; phylum Chordata; class Actinopteri; order Cypriniformes; family Cyprinidae; genus Cirrhinus; species Cirrhinus mrigala. Next base: position 15,777,076 of record CM070010.1, on the reverse strand, counting down.
ACGGCTCTGTCTATGCTGACGTGGCCTCGCTCCTTCTTCGAGCCATCTGGAAATGGCACAGTTTCATTTGCCACGTCACTCAAAAAAAAAAAAAAAAAAAGCCTTAGCCCTGTAATCCTGTACGCAAGAAGAGATCAGCATGTAAGTATGAGCCTGAGATTTGGGTTGTCATTCGCTGTCACACACAGCACGTTTGACTGACCTTTGAGAGTTCCTTGTGTGTGTGATGAGGGCGTTCGAAAGGCAGTGCAGCGGGGGGCACTTAATGGTATTTAAGTGTTATCTATTTTGGGCTCAATGAGTGAATAAGAGATTCAAAACACATATGACCCTTCTTTACATACTCACTCAGTCACGCATGCACACATACACACACTCTCCATTCCCATTTTTTCCCATTTTCTCTCCCGTTTCCAGGCGCAAGCAGAGAAGATTAATCCAGACTTCAAGGCTGGTGCTCCGAGATAAACATGGTATGGAGACCATGTGATGGATACTGATTACCACTGACTGCGTCATTGCACACACACACACACACAAACAGACTGTACATACCTACCTACATACTTGATTCTCAACAAACAACCAATATTTATATTATCATTTTTATTAACATACTATTTATTAGTTAAAGCCAAGTCATGTTATCAAAATTTAAACACTGCTTAAAAAACAAGGACAGTAACTGTTGTTTGGATATTCTTAATAATTATCTTTTTTCAGACCATCAGATTTTCGAACAAATCTTTTATGATGGTTGGAGATGCAACCTTAGTAATTTGACCATTTAAGTCAGCACTAAAAATCTAAAAAATGTTTACGGTCACTTGAAAAACAGCCAGTAAAAACAAAAAAATATGTTTTGTTTTTTTTTAAACATTACATTGTTATTACATTTAATGCCGCACTACGCTTGCTAGTTGTCGATCTACTATGAATTCACAAGTTGGATATTCAAATCCTTGTTTTCCAGTAGGTACACTCTAAAAACTGTTGGGTTAAAAACAACCCAAGTTGTGTTAAATATGGACAAACCCAGCTATTGGGTTGTTCTGACCCAGCGGTTGGGTTAAACCTACTCTACAGTTTTAAGTCAACTATTGTTTAAAAATTACTATATGGCTGGCCTAAAATAAACCCAAAACAGGTTGGAAGTTAAAAATCAGATACATAATTACTAGAGGCATCGGTAATAATCAAAAGGTGAACATTTATTAAGAAGTAATTTAATAAATGTTCATTTCAAACCTATTTTGGGTTCATTTTAAGCAAGAAATATATGGTTGAGTTGAATAAAACTCATTAAACCCAACCGCTGAGTGCAAACAACCCAATCGCTTTGTCGAGTTTGTCCATTCATTCATACCAGTTTGAGCCAATCATGTAGCTTTCTGGAGCTGCTATGAATAATGATTGACAGGTTAATCAACCAATCAGAGACATGGTGGCACTCACATGTGACAGATTTTATTTTATGTAAAGTTTATATTAACATTGTGTTTTTATTTGTTAAAAAATATTTTATTTCTACAATATATTTATATATATTTATATTTTTTAAGAAGGAACAGGCTATTCTGGTTCCGCTGACAAGCCCTCTGATAAACACAAACACAATCTCTCTCTTTTTTTGTGGAAAGATATTTCCCAGTGTGATGTGAGCCCCCCATGAGAGTTTTTTTGCCAGTGTGGTGCCACTCAAACAGACAGGAAGTGCGGTGCATCTGCTCGGCCATGTCCATCTGACTGCTCTAATTCAATATGCTGCAGCAAAACCCAGCAGAGCTAAAGGTTAAAACCTTGTTGCCATTTTCATAGGAGGATACTGACCTAATACGGGCCAGAGGCACACTCTCCTCAAATGTCCGCATCCTGTTGAGCTCATTTTGCTTTATTTGCAGTGGAAACAGAAATAACTGCTGCAGGCACTAAAAAGACAGAGGTCGGTTTTAATTTTATAGGCCTTAAAGCAATAAAAGGAGATCAAATCTATAACATTTAAACACTATGTACGTGTTATTACTTTTATTCCGTGCAAAACTGCAAATGTGAATCTGAAAACTCCTTTTAAAATTCTTAAAGGGATAGTTCACCCAAAAATGAAAATTCTGTCATTAATTACTCACCCTCATGTCATTCCAAACCGCAAGACCTTTGTTCATCTACAGAACACAAATTAAGATATTTTTGATGAAATCCAAGACCCTGCATAGACAGCGATGCAACTGACACATTCAAGGCCCAGAAAGGTAGTAAGGACACTGTTAAAATAGTCCATGTGACATCAGTGGTTCAACTTTAATTTTAAAAAGCTACGCTAATACTTTTTATGTGCAAAGAAAAAAATATTGACTTTATTCAACAATTCTTCTCCTCCAAATCACATCTTCTGCCATTATCAAAGGTTTTACAGGTTTGGAACGACATGAGGGTGAGTAACTAATGACAGAATTTTCGTTTTGAGTGAACTATCCCTTTAATAATAATCTTCACAGTACAGTGTCCCAACCCTATTTACTGAACTTCAGTGTAACAAGCTACAGACATGAATAACAGCTCAAAATGTGTGGCTTTTTAAAGAAAGATGGACCATTACTTTACTAAGCAATTCTATTTTCACCTTTCAACCTAGACCCGAGAGTTTCAGTTCGTTCATATGCTCTTGGTTATTGGCATTAATAATTGCACCAGGCTGTAGAGCTCTTAAGTGTTTTCTTGATTTGACCAATTCCCTTGAGCTTTATGCCTTGCACGCTTCTTGTTCTGCACGGCTCTCGCAAGGAGCTATTTTGAGAAATCAATGATAATCTACTGTGAAAATCATTTCTTATGGGAGTTATCAAAGCTTTATCTGTAAGTTCTCTCACATTTTGTTCCCTGAGCAACAGCCTCTTAAAGGTGCACAAATTGGATATTAAGATTTTAATAGTCCTTCACAAAAAGGGGACCGTAGATGTGTTAAGGAATATTCTAGGTTCAGTACTAGGTTCAGTAATATTGATTTACCTGAAAATTAATTTATACTTGTCCTTTTTTACTAGAGTAAATTTGGGTTACAATGAAGCACTTACAACCGAAGGGAATGTGGCCAATCTATAAATGTTAAAATACTCAATATAATAGCGTGAAAATCACTTGGCCATAATAAAATGATTCCTAAAACCCTAAAAATGATGAGAACAAATTCACAATTTAAATAATGCGTATGTTTTAACAGAATAATGAATGTAATTGCTGTTACAAAATTATAAGCTTCACATTTCTGTATTTTTGCTCACCAGCAGGTCCTCTGTAGTGAATGGGTGCCGTCAGAATAAGAGTCCAAACAGCTAATAAAACTAGGGCTGTCAAACGATTAATCACGATTAATCGCAAACAAAATAGAAGTTTGAGTTTGCCTGATAAAAGTGTGTGTACTGTGTGTAATTATTATGTATATATAAATACAAACAAATTAATGTATTTATTTAAGACAGTTGTTATTTATGTACAAAATATTTTTATTTATAAATATTATAAATTATATAAAAATTATAATAAATACATATTCTTGTAAATATTTTTTAAATATATACATGAATGTGTTTGTATTTATACATACGTAATAATTACACACAGCACATACACATTTATTAGGCAAACTCAAACTTTTATTTTGTATGCGATTAATCGCGATTAATCGTTTTACAGCCCTAGATAAAACCATTACAAAAATCCACAAGTAATCCACACAACTCATCAGTTCATCAGTTAATGTCTTGTGAAGTGAAAAGCTATGTGTTTGTAAGAAACAAATCCATCATTAAGATGAAGTTTTTAACTTTTTGGACTCTTATTCTGACGGCACCCATTCACTACTTAGAATCCAGCGGTGAGCGTAATGCTAAATTTCTCCAAATCTGTTCTGATAATGAACCAAACTCATCTATATCTTGGATTGCCTGAGAGTAAGTACATTTTCAGCATATTTTCAACTATTTCTTTAAGGCAAGCACACTACAAGACTGAATATTGTCACCATTTAATCATTCAAGTCTGCAACATAAGCAAAAGTCATTTGTGCCTTCCTTCTCCAGCAATGCTGACTGTATGTTTGCCCAGTAAAGGAGTTTTACATTTCTGGGGAAGCTTTTATCTTTTGCAATGCTTGCAGGCTCTGCATGCAGAGCATGTGTTGGCTGCAGTCGCAGAGAGAGCAGTGAGAAAGGTGCTGCATTAAGGAGCTCAGCTCCTCTGTATTTGGCAGGCAGATCTCACTGCATACTGAAAAGTGCTTAAGCATTTTAAGTGGCCCCAGCGTGCCAATATTTTACTCAGGCAGAATAACTGTCTTAATGCTTATTATCCAGCCATCCATTGAACACGTTTCCGCTGTTTAAACATATCTTTTGCTACAATTTCACACTCGTAGAGAGGTTGGGAGGTCAAAAAAGTGGTGGAAGACAAAGACCTTTCAGGCACTTCATTACATACAACATTAAACTCAATTAGGGTATTAAGATGCTTTGAAGCTTTTATTTCACACTACAAGATAAAAATAGCAGAGAATGAGAGGGCACATGAGCCAGGACAAACATCAAGATGAAAATAGCTGTCTGCGCTTTTGCTGTTGACTTGGTGAATGGGTCATGTCTGATCATGACAGACTGTTTTATTAGAGAAGAAATAGGCACAACAAATGTCCACATCACATAAGGCAGTGAGAATAAAATGTCTCTATGTTCACACTGACAGTGATGAAATCGAGTCACTGAGCTGTTGGTTTCTTGTAGGCGTTCCTATTTTGGTGCGGCATCTAACTGTATAAGGTGGCTGATCACTGTATGCACTTCCATAGGTCGTCAGTGTTCATTTCCATATAGTTCAGCTTTTTCCTAACTTAACTGTTTCTGTCACCTGCATTGCTAGAAACTGCCAGAAGTATCTCATTCTGTGAGTTGCAAACAGCATGACTGGAGTGAGATTTTGTAATGTTTTTGAAAGAAGTCATCAAGGCTGCATTTATTTGATTAAAAATATTGTGATATGCTACAATTTAAAAGAACTGTTTTCTATGTTAATACATTTGAAAATGTCATTTAAAACTCATTTTTTCTTAGAACTGCGAGATACAAACTCACAATTCATACTTTTTTGTGATATACAAACTTGCAATTGCGAGTTATAAAGTCAGAATTGCAAGATACAAACTCACAATTGCGAGAAATAAAGTCAGAATCCTAAGAAATAACATCAGAATTGCAAGATAAAAACCTGAAAATCTGACTTTTTCTCTCAATTACAACTTTTCTCAGAATTGTGAGATATAAACTCAATTGTGAGTTCTAAAAATTCTGACTTTATTTCTCACAATTATAAGTTTATATCTCACAATTCTGACTTATTTCTCAGAATTGACAGACATAGTCGCAATTGCAAGTTATAAAGTCAGAATTACAAGATATAAGCTTGCAATTTGCGAGAAATGAAGTCAGACTTGCAAGATAAAAACTCACAATTCTGACTTTTTCCTCACAATTCAGAAATTTTTCTCAAAATTATGAGATATAAACTCACAATTGTGAGGTATAATGTCAGGATTGTGAGATATAAACTTGCAATTCTAACTTTTTTCTCAGAATTGTGATATAAACTCACAATTGTGTGTTATAAAGTCAGAATTGTGAGTTTATAACTTGCAACTCTGACTTTATTTCTCAGAATAGTCGCAAGGAACCTTTTTTATTTTTTATTCAGTGACGGAAATGAGCTTCCATACATCTCAGTGGTTTTTGTAAATTAGATTTTATTTTATGGGCTTATAAGAAATTCTGACAATTCTGCATTCTGTTGTTACCTTAATTCAAATAATTATTGTAATTGACTAACTATTCAAATAGTAATTGAACTGAAACTAAATAGGCATTCTCAGAAAGAGACTTTCTTAAAATCTGTTTAGACATATTTGTTTAAAATCATATATCCACAAACTAACACATATTCCACAATCCAGTAAGTTCTAGAAGTTTCACTTCAAGTGAAGAGGCTGTCATGATCCCCTTGTTTAAAATTTTACATCACTTGAAGACCAAAAAAAAGATCCCCAGGCAGCCCTTGCTAATATACAAGAGATTTCATCATATAGCAGCAGCAGAGACAAAAGCGGAAAGAAAAGAATTGTTAGAGCCCTGTAGAACATGACAAGTGCTCATGTACCATCCCATTCTGGGCTGGATGGTGACCTGTACAGATACAAAAACCGACTGAGAACCACAGAAGTTTAGAAAAAAAAAGACAAACAGAGGCTCATGCTGTGAGCTCTGATTCATCAAAGCTTGGCTGAAAAGAGGATTACATCATTTCTTTTTTTATAGTTATTTTTGATTTTTTTGACAATGGACTATGGAACAGGAAGAAATAAGATACAAGAAAGGGATACAAGAGGGGAATGAGATCTGGAAATGACGTGAGCCAGATTTGAACTTGTGTTAGTAAGGCTGGGAATGTTTTACTCATGTGAATCACCGTCTTTTTCAGTGAATCATGCAAGGCCAAATAATGACATTCATATGCTTTAAAAAGCAAATCAGGTAAATAATTTGTATTGCTATATCGGTGGATATAAATTAAAATAATTAAATATCAATCTTCTTTGTGTGGGAAAAGAAGCCTTGATCATTTTACTTAATTTTTGTTTAATTTGCTACTAAAGTTCTTAGCATCAAAACTAAACACTGTACATTTAAATATGATTTGAATATCAATACATTTTTAAAAATGAAGAAGCTTGAACATCCATGGAATCTTTTAAATGCAGAAAAGGTTCTTTATAGTCAAAAAAGGATTTTTAGATTTTTGAAATGTTCTTCAAAATGGTTCTTTTAGCAACTGTTCACTGAAAGGTCCTTTGGGGAACCAAAAATGATGGTTCTTATATGGCATCACTGCAAAAACACCCTTTTGAAAGCTTTTTTTTTAAGAGTGTAGAAAGACTAAAAAAAACTGAGATATAATTTAGCCTTTTCTTGTCCAGTCTTTTGAATTCTGTTGATGTTGAGCAGTATGTGATGTTATGAAGACATCAATATCATTGGACCCCACACAGTCTGGATGAAACAGCTGTTCTCTCTGGCACACAGGAATAGATGTTCCCACCTCGTGCTGTCTTTGTTTCTGACAAAACTTGAGATGTGAGAGCCTAAACTTCAGATGGGAGAGATAAAAATAGGCCTGCTAATGACGTCTTCTTTGCAAAGCTGAATGAAATCATACCGTGTGATTTAGCAGCAGCCGGGCCTACATGCACCACCTGGTTGTTAGAACCTGAACTTGGTTTTACACATTAATATCACCTTTCTAGTTTAGTTTGATCACAGTGACAGTAAGCCTTTTGGCATTTCTCCTGCACATTTTGTTCTCTCTTAATTTCCTACTGTGAGACATTTTAAAATATATAGACAGGGTCAGTAAGTTTTTTTCAAGTCTCTCATAGCTTTATAAAATTAAGGTTGAACCACTGCTGTCACATGGACTATTTTAACAATGTCCTTACTACCTTTCTGTGCCTTGAACGTGTCAGTTGCCTTGCTGTCTATGCAGGGTCAGAAAGCTCTCAGACTTCATCAAAAATATCTTAATTTGTGTTCCGAAGATCAGTGAAGGTCTTACAGGTTTGGAATGACATGAAGGTGAGTAATTAATGACAGAATTGTAATTTTTGAATGAACTATCCCTTCAAAGGTCAGATTTAGTTTTAAACAGATAAAAGCCGGTGAGATAACAGCAGGCTACAGACAACATCTGAGGTTTTGAAAGTCACTTGCTGTCATAAGTGGCATTGCTCGCATCAGCTGTCAGCCTTTCACCACTCATTTGACATAGTCATTCAGAGAGTGTGGAATTCAGAAGGTCTAAGCTCATCTCTCACCTGCATATATGTCGCAAGATATCTGCAGGGAATTGATAACCTTGATCTCCATCCACAGTCAGTTCCACGTAGTGGATGAGCACCAACATAAGTGACTCATAGTTATACGATCCTCTGTGTACATTGCAGTGTTTCCCCTGCCATTATATTAGGGGGGCGACCCGCCCCTCCAACGGCAGCCCCCGCCCCCTCTTGAAGGTCAAGTAAACTTTATTTTCTATATAGCACCAGAACACAACAGACGTCATTTCCTATAGAACAGACCCATTCCTTGTTCTTTTATTAAACAAACGAAATAGCCTTATGTTATTTATCTTATTTACACAACGGCATGTCATTTCTGTCTCTAACGTTACGTGGTCACGCGTCTACAATTTCTCCTCCGCTAAAACGCGGACGGGATGGCGGAGTCCATTCATTAAAACCTATTTACTCTATAGCACGGGATGCCACAGAATTCGTCAATTTTTGGATTAATAAATCAAAAGTAGGTCTCTCACTTCATTCGAATCGCGATATGGACTAGTGTCTGTGAATATTAAATAGCAAAAAGATGGTTTAAATATGAATCCTTCATGTTCCGCTTGGCTCTGTATGAATGAATGGCGGAGACGTGGCTTTGTTTACTACACACGTGACGGTCGCAGTTATTTTCGGCCTCTTACCGTTTCATCTGAGAAAATTAGCATCGTATCATAGTGTATACACACAAAAACTAACCAGCAACCTGTCAAAATAAAAGTAATGTTTAACGTAACAGAAATGTATTAGTCTTGTATTACTTTTTTACAGTGTAATGTAGGTGTTTAAATATTCCTATTTCTGGCAAATTTAAATAAAATAATTAATTGCAGAAATTATAATAATAACATAAATAACTGAAAAAAAAAAACTGTTTGTTTGGCAGGAAATAGTAGGGCCCTGTTGTTCAAAATGTTGAAATTGAAATTTTTTGACTTATTTTTTCACTGAAATAAATGTTTTTGTTATTACACAGAGAGTAAAGTACTGTAAAAAGTACTGTACCGTACCGTACCCCCCCCCCCCAAAAAACTAGAATCCTAGGGGAAACACTGCATTGCTAAAGGGTTCATATGTCATTCATATTATAGAGCCATCAGAACTAATGCACTGAATTGGCATTTAGAATTCAAATTCACAAATTCGCTCTCTTCTGATTTTAACTTCAGATTAAATTAAATTTAATCTTAAATTTCACTGACTTAATAGTTTTTCCCCCAATTTTCCAATCAAGTTACTTAAAGACATGCAAATGTTTCATTGTTGTTGTTTAAGATGAATTGTGCTTGTTACTTGCGTCAATCTATCACTTTACTATATAATTGATCTAACGCAATAATAAAGTTAAGAGCAACTGGCAAGCTATTCTGATTCAGTGCTTACCAGTATTTGGTGCTTGCTGTGTGTTCGTTTTCCACCCTGCCTTCCAATATCAATGCAAAACAGACATTTGACAGGACGATTTCCAACTGAAGATACATTGTTCCCCAGCATACTGTATTCTGAATACATCCTATGTGTGAACCCAAAGCTTTTCCCAGAATGCTTAGTGCTTTTGGTTTACCCAGGTTGGGGAACAAAAACCTACCTCAAGGGGTGTTTTGAATCACAGCCCTCTGAAGATGTAACAATGAGACGGACAGCAGTGAATGATGTTGGCATCCATCACAAAGATGAGTCAGAATTCATATCTGCCCCTTTCATGCTACACCTGGTGGAAAAAAAATAGGTTAGTAACATTTCAAGTTGTTTTCTGATTTGACATCTGGCCAATAGTGTGTGACTATCTATATTTTTACCTGCAGCCTATGAGATATGATGAAATCAATCGTGACAGTTATGGGCTTTAAAACAGCTATAAAAATTTTATTAAGCAGCAGATTAAATGTATTGAGAGTATTGACGGATGCATTAAATCATCTTTCGGGATGTGTAAGAGGACACTTGTGCTTATCTGAAGACATGTAGTCCCCTACAATTAGACAATTAGTTAATGAGGTTCATCAGGGTGTTCATACAGTCTAATGACACTCAGTGTGACAGTAATGAAATAATGTCTGTGACTGAAATCACATCATTATATATTGGGGCAACAAATTATAATCCTCACAAAAATGTACTGTGGCAGTATTTCAATCCAAATCAACATATAAAAGATTTTTTTTTTTTTTTTTTTTTAGTATTTATCAATATTTAGCTTTTATTTTTATATTTTCAATTTTCATTTCCATTTTAGTTAAAGATTTAGTAGATAGCTGTATTTAGATATAGCTGGGTAGTAACTGATTACATGTAATCTGGATTATGTAATCAGACTCCAAAATTTAAGTACTTGTAAATATATTACATTACATTTTATTTTTAAAATACTCATAATCAGACTACAGTTTCTTTTTTATAGATTACACGATTACATATTATTTACACAATGGCAAAAAATTATTCAGAATTTATCGATTCTCCCTAATTCCTCTTTTTCATCTTTCAAATTGTTCTTTCAAAAAACAACCTACTGCTTGTATATATTCAGAAAGCCTTCAAGTTTTGTGGATATTCACACAAAGATCAGTCATCAGTCAGTTGGCGACACAGCATTTGACCACTGATTTACAAAAATCATTTCAGGTTTAAAGAGTGTTTCAACATTGCATAAACTAATAATAAAAACATAAATTTTTATGTGAATTATCACACTGTAGGTTATTTTTAACTATGTATTTCCATGTCTTTGGAATGCTTTTGTCTTTCAAACACGCTAAAATGCACAATTTCACAAACTTCTTTATCATCTGATCATCTTTCACCTAATATATTTACTTGATGTACCCCAGAGATTTTAAAATAATTATTTTAATAATTAAGTATCACATTTGCATGTTCATTGATTCTCTGGCATTGGTTAATGGTCACATGACATGCAGATAAACAAATAAAATATTACATTTTTTTAGTAAAGTTTTTATTTTGACTGATTTTAAAATTATTTATTTTAATATTTATTTTTTTTGTGATTTAATTAATTATTTGTTCCTTTAAGCTCATAAACCCTCCGCAGTTCCTTCATGAACCCCAGTTTGGGAAACCTTCACATAACTTCAACTTCATGTTGTTAATTACAACAAATGGAATACATTTTCATATTTTCAAGATATTTTTATGTCAATATGGTACAAGATTATCCTATTTAGGTCAAAAGTAATCTAAAAGTAATCAAATAGTCTAATTATATTACCTAAAATCTCATACTTAGCAACAGATTAGCAAAATTTACAATTTTCTTAAAACATACTGTACAATCAATCAATCAGTAATCATATTAAGTATATCTATCACATGAAGTTCAATATAAAACAAAACATCAAAAACTCAGTGCATCACAACATGGGTTTCTCCTCTCTCTTATTTTCTTGTCATTATGTGTTTTCATTTAAGAAAAGAAACATTTAAAAAGGATGCTGCAGTGCGCTATCTTTGCCATTCTGTCCAATTAGTTTCACTGAAACATAATTCAGTGCTAGTTATAATACTGAAAGTTTGTTCACAACTCGCTCTCTCATACACAAACTCTATTAATGATCTCTATGCTGGTATTTATGAGCAAGTGCTCCTAAGTAGACTTCTGAGCTAAGCTGTACAGCCTGCTAGGATCCCCCAAAGCAAACTCGTCTCATGATGAAAACAACTTCTGATTAAACAGCTGCTCTAAGGTGCAGGTAAACATCATTAAAAAGGTTATAAGTTTGGTGGATAAAAGACCTAAAATGAAAAAGACATATTTTTTACTTTCTTGGAAGTGTTTTGAAAGAAACGCACAATGCGCAAGGGGAGGGGGTTACTGGCGTATCTGCTCTGATGTGGAAGAAAAAAAAAACATCTGAGATTGAATCTAGTGGCAAAACAGCAGGCTGACTCATAAAACCTTTAATGAAGGCACTAACAGTCTTCACGAGTGTCGAGATAAAAGTTTTCACCTGAAATTTTTATAATGTCTGTAGGGTGTTTAAGCTATGTCAAGTTTTGTTTATTGCACTTCTGAGCCTTTCAGGAAAGATGTTGTTGGTTCTGCAGGAAGCATAATAATGTGCAATGTTCATCTAGTGTTTACCTGAGCCTTTGAATACCATCTTGAGACATGTACTACAAATTACTTCCAAAAGCTGAGGTGAAAAAAAATAAAACATTTTGCTATCAGTTCCTATCCTTGCATCATCTTTCCTCTTTGATTTAGAGAAAAATTAAAGACATACAAGTTTGGAACGACATGAGGGTAAATGATAATAATTTTTGGATAGACAGTCCTTTAAACCACTTAATCTGAAGCAAACATTTTAAAGAAAGAAGTCATAGCATATTTTATAACAAGATGACATTTGATAAAGGAAAATTCCAGGTTCAATACATGACATGCTAGGCTTAGTCAAGGACACCTGAATGTTGATTATCACCAAAATAATAATAATAATAATAATAATAATTAGGGCTGGGTTTTGACACAAATTTCACAATTCGATTAGATTCTGATGATTCACAAGCTTGTGATTCAATTTGATTTGATTTGATATATTTGAAATTCAATTTCCGATTTGATACAGATTTATTTTGGACATGTATCAGGTAGTACATGACAAATTTTCGCAAGGATAAAAAAATCTCTCAACTAATGGTGTAAATTATACATGAGAGTCAGTTTGTACATTACTATAATACTGAAGGTTAAAATTAACTGATTTGCATAAAACGCTTAATTAAGTTTTTATAATAATAAAGCTACAATTACATAATGATATTTCTACTCCAATTAAACTTAAGTTTTCTGAAATATAAACATTTAATTGGCAGCTGTCACACTTGGATTTATTCAAACATAAATTAAACACTGAAGAACAGTAAAAATTGGTGCATATATATATATTATACAAAATGCTCCTCTCTGGAGTTCATTTTTCTATCTGACTAGTTTATAGTGACCGAATGTGCGGTTCGCACTGCCACTTCTTATAGAGGGTTTGCATTTACGCCACGATTTCAGTCAGTTACCTGGATCCGCGACCATATTGGCGATACTCTGATGTAAACAACAGCATGGATTGCACACATAATGTCCTACCAATACATTGTTCTGCTAATTTATGCTGTCTAAACCATAAGAAACAAATGTGTGGAAGCTGCTAAATCATATAGAGAAGGACTTAGTAAGCAGGAAAGGGCGCAATATTTTCACAAACTAAAGTAAATAGGTGGTAAAGATTTAGATATTAAGATATTAGCCTAACATTTCACACTATAATTGAATAGAAATTACTCTATAAACTGAGGTGCTACAACGGCTTTTGTTTGAATACTGTAATAAAATGCACAGAATTTGAAATCTGAGACTTTGTTTCATATCAAAAGTAACAAAGCACAAAGCTTATTGCGATTTATTGGATGGGGGGTGTGCTAAAATGTTACTTTCATTAATTAAAAACAGCCTAGACTAATCAATTTTTAAGATTTAAGAATTGATTGTTTCATAAAAATGAGAATCGATTAAAATACAGAAATCAATATTTTTTTTTACCCAGCCCTAATAATAATTATTTTCACTCATTAATACTTTTCTTAATAGTGAATGGAGTCAATTTGCTACCATTAAAATAATCACTGTAATATTATAGTTACAAGATGTAAACAATTTGTGTTAACATGATTGTGGTGTAAAAAAGTAATTTACTAAATTTTTCTGGTAAATTGTATTTGATTTTACAATTTTGCCAAAATCAATTTAGATTTTACAATTTTGCTACCCATTGGCAATGAATTGTAAATGGGTCATTTACTGTAAATCCTAAAATGACCATAAAAAAGACAAGAATTTTACAGCTCAAGTAATGCAGGAAACAGGAAAAACAGGAAAATTAACAAACACAAACACAGTTTTATAAAATGTGACCCTGCCTGGACCACAAAACCAGTCATGGGGTAAACTGAGATTTATAAATCATCTGAACGCTGAATAAATAGCTTTTCATTGATGTATTGTTTGTTTGGATAGGACAATATTTGCCCGAGATACTGGAATTGAAAAACTGGAATTTGACGGTGCAAAAAAAATCTGAATATTGAGAAAATGGCCTTTAAAGTTGTCCAAAAGTTGTCCATTTTTCTAATCAAAATTAAGTTTTGATATAATTCCAGTAGGAAATTTACAAAATATCTTCATGGAACATGATCTTTACTTAATATCCTCATGATTTCTGGCATAAAAGAAAAATCGATCATTTGACCCATACAATGTATTGTTGGCTACTGACTACAAATATACCCGTGCTACTCATGACTGGTTTTGTGGTCCAGGGTCACAAATGTTGAGCTTCACATATCTGCTACAAATACTAACCTCATTTACTTCTATTGTACGGGCTCACCGTAACCTCGGTTTGTTAAAAAAAAAAAAAAAAAAAACGTTTTTTTTTTGTGGTGATCAACATTATGCCACAAATGCCACTGATTGAGTTAAACTTGTATCGACTATATCTTAAACCAGTCTACAAGCTGTTCCAGCAAAGCAGAATGGACAACACAAAGATTTACCGCTTCAATAAAAGATAAAAGGTTACATACAAACATTAAGACAATAAGTGTGCGAGTCATTTCTAAGAAGCATTCAATGGTAATCGCATTATTATCCTTCACATCTGTTCCGAAGGGCCTCTTCCGACCCTTTAACTTCATTCAGCCTGGAAGCCTGAGAGCTCTTCGTGGTTTCCCTGCACACTAAATGAAGATGATTCGAGAAGATGATGAGAACGCTCGGCGGGATGTTTCTCTCTTTCTCTCTGTGTGAGGCGAACTAACAGCCCTCCTGAAGATCACAGAGCAGTCATGAAACACTCCAACAAAAGGGTCTCAATGCTCCACTTTGATCTTCGAAATGCCACAGTCAGACTGAAATTGAAGCATACCAGCGATGACTGCAAAGCAAGCAAATTGATTTCTTTGATATTATCTACATGAGCGGTGTGGCGGGAGAGTTGATTCCAGAATGAAAGGAAAACGTGCATTGATCTATTATGGATTTTCAAGCACTCTTAGCAAAAGACAGAGTATGGCTTTTAAGGCATGTCTGAAAACAGTTTCAGACTTGGTATCTTATGATGCCAAACCTGAGATTGTGACACTGTTGCATCTCTTCTAAAAACTTATCTTAATAAAGCTTGAAAGAGCCAGGACATTTTTTTTTAATATAAAACTCTAATTGTATTCGTCTGACAGAAGAAAGTCATATACAACTACGATAACTTGGAAGTGAGTAAATCATGGTGAAATTTTCATTTTCAGGTGAACTATCCCTTTAATATAAGGAATTTGTAAAGATTTTATGATGCACACATAAATACTCCTATGCTATGCATTACTGTACCATTTCAGAGTATAAAATTCCCCAAAATTGTATGCATTTATGTATGAATAGTTGTAAATTCCTGTTATTGGCTGTTATAACAATCCCAAACACAATATTGCATCCTTGTAGCTATGGCTGCCTATTACTTGCTTTCCAACAGCACATTTGGACTGATGCTGCACCTGTGATGGTAAGAAATGGAGAGAGTAAATGGAAAGATTTCGACGACTGTGGACAGGAAATGTACTTATCCCTTCAGGACACCCAGCCAAGACTATCAGCAGCACTGAGAGAAGAAAGTAGAGGAGCAGGTGGCTCTCGCAACACAGAAAGCAGTCACGTCTGAGAAAGACACACACACGCACACACACACACACAGAGGACACGAAATGTCATCTATGAACCCACACTGATGCGCACATACAGACGAGCCATAAAGTGCGCGGACAAGATGCGCATTCAGTGAAAAACAGGTTGCCACTTTAGTTGTCATTAAGTGGGAACATCTGGCACTGAACTCCAGCCTCACAAAAAGGAAAAAAACTCCACACACAGCGGGTTTAACTGCCCTCAGCAATAGGCTGTAAAAAACATTCACGTTTAATAGCATGACCCTCATAAAGACCATCCTCTAATGGTTGACCATGACTCTTATCTTCCCAGTTGCCATCATATTAATATGATTATATGTGTACCATGGCCAGAAGATGACATTATATGATTCTGGGCTTTCTCATTTGAATTTTATATGTATATTTAAAGGAATATTCAGGCTCAGTTCAAGTTAAGCTTACTCAACAGCATTAACATGGAGTATGGAAGCCAGTTTCTGTCAGTTGTGTCAGAAATTCTAAAAAGAAGTCTAAAAAAGGCCCATTGTGACTTTTTAGTTCAGAATTCAGGCTTTATTCTTGTAATTCTGAGCCTATATCTCACAATTCTGACTTTTCTCAAAGATTTCTACATTTACATCTATTAATTCTGACATTTTCTCACAGATTTCTAAATTTACATCTCGAAATTCTGACTTTTTTCCACAAATTTCTACATTTACATCTTGCAATTCTGACTTTTTTTCCACAGATTTCTAAATTTACATCTCACTATTCTGACTTTGTTTCCACAGAATTCCAAATTTACATCTCACAATTCTGACTTTTTTCAACCTAATTCTAAATTTACATCTTGCAAGTCTGACTTTTTCCCACAGAATCCTGTATTTACATCATGCAATTCAGACTTCTTTTACGTCTCGCAATTCTGACTTTTTTCCCACAAATTTCTAAATTTACATCTCGCAGTTCTGACTTTTTCCCAGAATTCTACATTTATATCTCGCAATTCTGATTTTTTACCATCTGAATTACATCTTGCAATTCAGATTTTTTTTCCACATAATTCTACATTTACATCTCGCAATTTTGACTTTTTCTCCACAGAATTCTAAATTTGCATCTTGCAATTCTGACTTTTTTTCCCTCAAAATTCCACATTTACAACTCAAAATTGTGACTTTTTTTCCACAGAATTCTAAATTTACATCCCACAATTCTGATTTTTTTCCAGATTTCTAAATTTATGTCCTGCAATTCTGATATTTTCCAAAAGATTTCTAAATTTATGTCCCACAATTCTGACATTTTTCTACAGATTTCGAAATTTACTTTTTTCCCACAAAATTCAAAATTTTCATCTCACAATTCTAATTTTTTCTCCACAGATTTCGAAATTTACATCTCGCAATTCTGACTTTTTTCCACAGAATTCTGAATTTACATCCCGCAATTCTGACTTTTTTCCCACAGATTTCTAAATTTACATCTCGCAATTCTGACTTTTTCCCAGAATTCTACATTTATATCTCGCAATTCTGATTTTTTACCATCTGAATTACATCTTGCAATTCAGATTTTTTTTCCACATAATTCTACATTTACATCTCGCAATTTTGACTTTTTCTCCACAGAATTCTAAATTTGCATCTTGCAATTCTGACTTTTTTTCCCTCAAAATTCCACATTTACAACTCAAAATTGTGACTTTTTTTCCACAGAATTCTAAATTTACATCCCACAATTCAGATTTTTTTCCAGATTTCTAAATTTATGTCCTGCAATTCTGATATTTTCCAAAAGATTTCTAAATTTATGTCCCACAATTCTGACATTTTTCTACAGATTTCGAAATTTACTTTTTTCCCACAAAATTCAAAATTTTCATCTCACAATTCTAATTTTTTTCTCCACAGATTTCGAAATTTACATCTCGCAATTCTGACTTTTTTCCACAGAATTCTGAATTTACATCCCGCAATTCTGACTTTTTTCCCACAGATTTCTAAATTTACATCTCGCAATTCTGACTTTTTCCCAGAATTCTACATTTATATCTCGCAATTCTGATTTTTTACCATCTGAATTACATCTTGCAATTCAGATTTTTTTTCCACATAATTCTACATTTACATCTCGCAATTTTGACTTTTTCCCCACGGAATTCTGCATTTACATCTCACAATTCTGACTTTTTTCCACAAATTTTTACATTTACATCTTGCAATTCTGACTGTTTTCCCACAGATTTCTAAATTTACATCTCGCAATTCTGACTTTTTCCCAGAATTCTACATTTATATCTCGCAATTCTGATTTTTTACCATCTGAATTACATCTTGCAATTCAGATTTTTTTTCCACATAATTCTATATTTACATCTCGCAATTTTGACTTTTTCCCCACGGAATTCTGCATTTACATCTCACAATTCTGACTTTTTTCCACAAATTTCTACATTTACATCTTGCAATTCTGACTGTTTTTTCCACAGATTTCTAAATTTACATCTCACAATGCTGACTTTTTTCAACCTTAATTTACATCTTGCAATTCTGACTTTGTTTCCACAGAATTCCAAATTTACATCTCACAATTCTGACTTTTTTCAACTTAATTCTAAATTTACATCATGCAATTCAGACTTCTTTCAACCTCATTCAAAATTTATACATCGCAATTCTGACTTTTTTCAACCTAATTCTAAATTTACGTCTCGCAATTTTGACCTTTTCCCCACAGAATTCTGCATTTACATCTCACAATTCTGACTTTTTTCCACAGAATTCTGAATTTACATCTAGCAATTCTGACATTTTTCCACAGATTTCTACAATTCCATTTTGCAATTCTGACGTTTTTCCCCACAGATTTTTAAATTTACATCTCTCAATTCTGTCTTTTTTCCACAGATTTCTAAATTTACATCTAACAATTCTGACTTTTTCCACAAATTTCTAAATTTACATCTCACAATTTTTTACTTTTTTCCCACAGAACTTTATATTAACATCTCGCAATTCTGACTTTTGCCACAGATTTCTATATTTACATCTTGCAATTCTGACTTTTTTCCACCAAATTCTACATCTCGCAATTCTAAATTTGATTTCTATATCTATATCTATTTCAGATTTCTATATTTACATTTCGCAGTTGACTTTTTTCACAGAATTCTACATTTACATTGCGCAATTCTGAACTCTGAACAGTTTCTCAGATTCTCACAATTCAGTTTTTTTTTTCTGCCTCCAGAAAGTCAGAGAAAATGCTGAGTTCTGAGATATAAACTCAGAATTAAGAGAAAAAAGGTTTGGGTTTTAAGATAAAAAGTCGCAATTACAATTATTATTATCTTTTGTCTGTTTGTTTGTTTTAGGTTTAACATTACATAACATAGTTAGCACGCATATTATTTATAACTTGTCACTAAACAGTAAGTTTAACATTTACAGATTTGTTCTATACACTTCTATCGCAAGTGCCTTATGTTACAATGGAAGGACACGTTTAATTTAATTTTCGTGGCAATCGCCATTATGTCACAAGTGCTGTTGATTGAGCCTAACTTGTATTGAACCTGAAATATTCCTTTATCTCAAAAAGACACCAATTTTCATGTAGGGATGGGCGGATCAATCTTAAAATACCATACTGACAGAGTGTCAAGAGGATCAATCCTCACACCAACTATTTCTATTTGAGCTCATCTTGACACTCAGAAACTCAGCAGTCAACAACAATCACGGCATGCATTCGAACAGAGAAAACACTGGTCAAGCAGAGAAAAGAAGAATCGCGTTGAGTTGTTTGACTCCACTAAATATTTTTTAAGAAGAGACATCATCAGTGTGATGTTAAACAACAGTACAATCCATTGAATGCACTGTACTTCTATCCCTCACAGACCCGTCTTCATTCCTGTCAAAAATTAAATATGGTTCTACCCTTACTAAAACTCCATCTGCAACGCTGGCTTTGATAATACTTTTGGTGTAAAACTGAATAAAAAATAAGCGGCACCACCCATCCCACTTGTGACGCAGGCACAAGACTAATGCGGTTAAAGATTCAGGTTTCCGCACTTTGCAGTTCCCTTTTTTGTGCTCTTTTAAGACAATGTGGTTGCTATTTTAGATTGTGTGAGCCTGGCGCCCTATCCACAGATGTTTGACGTTTACTGATCTCTGCCAATACACAGCAGGTTTGTTTAGATTCCTTTTTCATGCAATAAGGCAATCACTGCATAATTTTTGTGTGCAACCTTCAGCTGTGAATTTGTCAAACTGATGAATAAAGAACGCTTTGCGTTCAGCATTCATACAAAACTGGGCTCCCATACTACCGTTAAAAAAACCAAACAGATGGGCTTATTTGAAACTCCAGCAATAATTAGCACACTTTCAAGCAGAGCGTGTGTGAAGTGAGAGAAAAATGCCATCATCCAAAATCGGTGCAACAGCGTGACATTAAAAACGGCTTCGGTGAAGTTGATAAAGAGCAAGAGAGAGGTTAATGGAGAAATGTCACAACCTCTCCATGGATCAAAAAACTACTTCACTAACTTACTGACTGCTCTGAACTTTGGCAGCAAAGATGTTTAATGGCTTTGTAACTGAAGCTCATGTCTTTTTGCCCTGGTTACAGCACTGTTCCCGCCAAAGCTCTGCTCTCAGAGTAGGTGGTTTTTGTGTGGGTCTCAAGTAGAGACTCACACATCGGAAGACACGGTGACTCAGACCCTGACTAGGCCCTGGATGAGGGCATCTGGATTAGACTCGGACTGTGAAATGGAATTTTTGAGAGAAGAGACAGCTGTAATTTCCTGAGCTAAATCTCATCCTTCTTTCAAAAAAAAAAAAAAGAGTCCAATATCTTATATATGGTACAACAGGGTTAAAAGCCCCCAGGAAAACAGTCCAATTGATTTTCTTCCAAAGCACTAAATGGCAGCAGTATGTTTCTAAACTACATGTTGTGAAAGAGAGAAAACTGAATATTATATGTTAAATGTTGCAGGTTAACAAAGTTACACGTTATAAATGCAGAGGTAGTGCAAGACAAGCATTTGTGGTTAAAAAGTATATACATTTTTTAATTTTTTATAAAATGATCAATCGTTTCGCTAGATAAGACCCTTATTCCTCGGCTGGAATCATGTAGAGCGCTTTGAAGCTGCATTGAAACTTCAATTTGGACTGTCAACCCGCTGATCCCCATTAAAGTCCACTATATAGAGAAATCCTGAAACGTTATCAGAACATATTAATTCTGGAGTTAACTACTCCTTTAATTTTGTAGCATGTAATGATAAAATTTGCTTAAATGTGCTTTGGATAAAAGCGCAGAAAAAGTATGTGAACCTCTGTGAATTTACTGCATAAATTACTCCAAAATTTGACAGGCTTTCATGTAAATCACAAGAACTATCTGCTTTGACATAACACAAACAAGAGTTCGTTTTCAACAGTTTATCGAACATACTCTTCCCTGCAACTGAAACTGAATATACTATTCATAAAATGTCACAAAAAGATGAATAAAAGCAGATGAAAGAATCAGAGACAGAGAGAAAGATCTGTCTGACAGATGCTGTCGTAGCTCCAGCTAAGAGAACCAAAGCTCTAAGCAGATTGCATCACAGACCTCGAGTTGGAACAGCAGGAGAGACTGTAATAAGCTTGACTCTACCTTTCAGGAAATTCATCTAGATGTATACGCTATCATCATCCCATAAACTCTGCATGTATGAAATGAGATTCTAATGACTTTACATTTCATTTAATGAGGCTCACTGCAGTATTTGCCCACACGTGCAGGTGGCTACATGTGAACTATGCACAGCGGCTTTAAATGATTAGACGTTTGGCCTGTTTACAATGAAACAAAACGGCCATCTATTCACTTTTTAAGAAAGTTTGTGTTCAGTAAGTACCTTTCAAATAAGACCAAGTTTATTAGGTGGAAATACACTGATTGTAACCCTTTTGAAGAAGCAGTGTGCTTAATGTATTGAATGAATTTTTGTATGTATATGTATATTTTCATAAACTGTACTAGCATTTCTTATAATGTTTCTGAAATAAAAAGACACTTTCCTAACTGTTTCTTAACTCGCTTGAAAGTGCACTTTTTAAAAATGTCAAATAAAAAGTTTTAAAGTACATTTTAAAGCATTATGTTTTAATAAAAGTACATATTTTAAAATAAATGACATGCAAGTGTCATTAGAAATTACATTTACATACAAATCCAGTTGAAAGTTTTTGAACAGTAAGATGTTTTACTTTACTTTACTTTAAAGAAGTCTCTTCTGCTCACCAAGCCTGCATTTATTTCATCCAAAGTACAGAAAAACTGTAAAAATGTTAAATATTTTTACTATTTAAAATAACTCTTTTCTATTTGAATATATTGTAAAATGTAATTTATTCCTGTGCTTTCAAAGCTGAATTTTTAGCATCATTACTCCATTCTGATTTGCTGCTCAAAAAACATTTATTATTATCATTATGCTGAAAACAGTTGAGTATAATTTTTCAGGTTTCTTTGATGAATAGGAACAGCATTTATCTAAAATAGAAATCTTTTGCAACATTATAAATGTTTTATCACAAATTTCTTTCCCAAAAAGAAAAAAGAAAAAAAAAAACAACAACAGGAAATCAGCATATTAGAATGATTTCTGAAGGATCATGTGACACTGAAGACTGGAGTAATGATGTTAAAAATTTAGGTTTGATCACAGGAATAAATTACATTTTAAAATATTCTCAAATAGAAAGCAGTTATTTTAAATAGTAAAAAATATTTCACAATATTACAGCTTTTGCTGTATTTTGCTGAGGAAGAGACTTCTTTAAAAAAAATTTCTTTTAAAAAACTTACTGTTCAAAAACTTTTGACTGGTTGTGTACATTTACATATACTTTAGTTCACAATAAATGCTTGTCAGTATGTAGTTGTCAACTATATTAAAGCCAACGAATGTAATTATGTCCTAAATAAGTGGGTCAATAAAAAATAATCATATTTAATATAAAATACATTTTCATTTACATGCCCAAAAGCATTACATTCAGTTTACACATAATTATCAAGTCCTTTTTGCAAACTGTTCTACTTTTTCACAAGGGCAAGGCATCTATCTGAATGATAATTGTTGTTGTTAGTCCCACGAGAGTACCTTTTAGTTATGAATATAATTTAATCTACTTGTTTCTTGCTATTGCTATTCAGTGATACCTCTAATAAGGGGCTAGATGACCCTCGGTGGTCCACAGGGTTTAGCAGTTAGACCATTCATTACTGGCACAAAAATGTCAATCATGGCAGTCTGGTCATTAACGTGCAGGAATGGGGATTTTTTTTTCTTTGGCCAATCATTACTGTGGCAGAGTACCTTTTATGAGTTTCCAAATGGTGTTTGCACCCCACAATGTCCATTAGTCGTCCTCCTGTGGTGGAGATATCGACAGCCATTTAAAAATCCCCTGATGTCAGTCAATGGCTCCCCCAGCCAATCCATTTAGCAGTGACTGATGGGACCTCACGTTTCCTCGTATTTCTCAGACAGTTTACTGGTGTCTCAATTTCAGTGTTAAAATGAAGGTAGTTAAACTGCGGTTCAGCTATACACACACACACACACACACACATATGAGAAGATCAGCACTGATAAATTAGTTAGACACAGGCCATTTCAACTAATTAAACTGTCAAACAATAAATCTGATTATAGCACTGATTATCTTCTTATTCTAAGAAGTGAAAAGTCTATTATTAACAGAACTGCCATCATTAAAATGTTTAAAAAAGGACTGATCAAAATTTTAATTTTCCTACCAAAAAAAGCGTTTTATTATATCGATCTATAGAAGATTGGGTCTAAAATACCACTAAAAAAAACATTGTGTTTTATGTATTTTCTGAACAGCTTCACTGAGATGAACCATCTGATTGAGCCAATTCACTTAAATGAGCTGTATTTCCCAAAGCTCCCTGAGATATTCTAGGAGAGTGTTTCATTATATAAACTCCTTTAGGTTGTTTGGCTGTGTGCCTAATAATGTGGTTAAAAAACAGTGAAGCTAAAAATACCTTGCTGCTGAAAAAGCTAAACAACATAAAAACAATGGCTGTACCGATGCTAAAAAAATGTTGTTAACTTGTGTAATGTAATATAGTTGAAGTAAAGTTGTTGGGTTGTTGCCATCTGGTCTTTTGTGCGTGAGTTCACGTTACCCTCTCCTGCCTGTTCCCCTCCCATCACTGTCCTAATCCAACAACTTGTTACATCACGCTGCCAGTTGGAGGCAGTTCCCTCGATCACGCTACGTTTTTGATGTTTGGTATTCCAGGCCTCGTCAGCTTCCATGTTCACATCTCCCCATGAAAGCAGCTCCCTCACACCTGTTCCCATCTCCCCCTCAGCCACGGCTGATTGCTCCTGGAGCTCCCAACCCCTGCAGATAATCATCTAATCAGGCAGCTACGGTGGGCTGTGATTGCTTTTCCAATCAGTTAACCCTCCTTCACCCTGATTCACTCACTGTTCTGAAGGTACCCAGTGCAGCTGCCATCAGCACCACTAATTAAAACAGGAAGACCATGACTGAGTATGAAGAGTGATAATAAGACTGCTGGAAAGTATTATGATGTTGGGAAACTGTTCATATTACTGCTTAAAGGGTTTGTGATTTTTTTTATTTATTTAATTTAAGGTCATCTACAACTTTCTTAAACAGCTACTGAGCACTGCCATGGCAGCTTCCTACTTATTCTAATTGTTCTTTTCTGGTCTTATTAAAAATCATTATAAATGCTGCAGTTGCACGAAGGCCAACAACCATTTTAAATGCTAAAAAATGGTAAATGGTTAAAAAAAAGTTCCACAACACGTCAACAATCGGCCATACTGGCATCACTGAATGTAAACAATGGCACTGAACAAACAAAACTCGTATATTTTGCTGATTATTCCTGCTGAAAATGTTCAATTATTATCATGTTTTGGGTTGTACTAATCGGACAGACCAGTAAAACATTTTGAGTACTACAGACAAATGTTATAACGAATCAAGGAGAAGAGTGCAAAAAACTGTCCGTCAAACAAAAGGCGTTTGTGGTTGGGCAGACTGAACCAGGATTTCCAGGGCAAGAATCTTGACAATATTTGTGTTTGTTCTTATAATTTCTGGTCAGATAGGTGAAATATTAGTCTAACATCTTAATTAATACTGCTCGTACGTATCTTTACCACCTATTAACTTTAGTTTGTCACAATATTGCGCCCAATATTTCTCTATATGGTTTAGACAGCATAAATTAGCAGAACAACGTATTCAGTAGTACATTAACCATTCAATCCATGATGTTATTTACATCCGAGTATCATCAATATGGCCGTGCATCTGGGTAACTGACCAAATCGTGATGTAAGTGCAAACCCTCTATTGATTACCATTTGTATAACCACAGTTTTACTACAAATACCATGGTTAAACTATGGTTAGTGTATCAAAACCGTGGTTAATTTGTGGTTACCATGGTTTAACTGTAGTAACCATGTTTTTTTTGTTTTTTTTTTAATTGTATTAAAACCGTGGTTAATTATCATAAGAAACTGGCTAAATCTGGTAAGTTTGTAAGTGACCTCTGAGTAAGCAGTGTTTCATGCTTCTCTACACAATTTATAATGGACAATGGATCTTCTTAAGTCGCAAAATTTCAACACGTGCTTCATATAAAATGTTATTCAAAGAAGTATTTGTATATGACCATGACCTGCGCCCTATGACCTACATTTTATGCCAAACAAATAAATCAACAAACAAACAGCTGGACCTTAGTCGGTGAGTTGAGGTTTACTTATATAACAACACTGCACACATAAAAATTTACCTGAAATTACTCCTTCGAATATGTAACCGGATGTAATAGTATTATTTTATACATGCTACACATTTTTTTAAATTAAGAAATCCACCTTATTATTTAACGTTCAAGTAAGCCTATGGGCGAGACTTCCAGTTCATTAGCCGCTATAGGGAAACAACGACTAAACATTAAAATTGTTTGCAAAACAAACCAGTGTGTTCATTATTAAGATAATACATTAAAATAATAGGGTAAGACACACCAATTTGCAATATCAAGCAGCAAAACAAGCTGTTTTGTACAGCTAAAAAAACTGGACACAGATGAGACGGAAGCCAGACCCATAAAATTTACAAACGGCCGCATCCACTCTTACTGGAAAAATTAGATGGATAGAAGAGTCATTTTGTTTTGATACCCTACTCATTCCATTAGCACAACTGTGAGTGTGATAATGCTTTTAAGCAATAGTTAAATAAACAAGAAACGTCTTACCTTTTAGAGACTTGTCAGACAACTTTTCTGCTTTTGGTCAGTAAACAATTTCAAACGAAGCTGCAGCAGAATCAAACGTCTTGAGTATCCGAGCAAAACATAGCCGCGGTGTTTCCTCCTTCAGTGAATCAGTGTTTTAAATGAATCCTTGAATTAATGATTCAGTGACTCACTAGTCCTGCGTTGCCACCTACTGGCGTATCGATGAAACTGAAAGTCTGAAAAGCCCAAAACATATAAGCCTAGTGATACAAAAAGTGAAAAGAGTTATTGCTACTACAAATACAAAAAATGTACATATTAATAATGTATATAAATATGATCAAAACCGAAGACTGAAGACTGAAAATAACTTTCATAGACTAGTTAGATTGTTCTTCACTGAAGTGTTTGTTATGTAAAACATGTTGCTGGTTCAGAGTGAAGATGGATAAATTTGATCTAGAAGCCTATAATCAAACAACGTAGCAGGTTTCTTGACATTTGGATGGATTAACTGCTTTTGTGTGTTGAAGGATGTGACAGGCAGCCAGGCCAACAACAACACGTGGCGCCCACATTCATTTGTCGACTCTGGTTCCAGCACGTTCGTGGGCAGGACTGTAAACACCTGAGGAGGAGCAGATATCTGGCTGGGAGCAGGCGAGCATTGCTCCCTGGCAGAGCAGAGTGACAAAAGTCGTCCAACACAGCTGAGAGGCGACACCCTGACATTTCACATTTATATTCATCTGGGCTCTACAGGGACATCACACAAAAGATAGAAATTGGGAGAGAGGCCACAGGCGCAGCCTGGGGAGAGTAACAGAGTATTAAAGCAGATGAGTCAATAATGTGTGAAAAACAGATGAATGGGAGGAAAATAAATGAAGAGGTGCAAGGAAAATGAAAAGAGGATTATGTATTATGGAGTTGATGGCCTGGCTATGAGCATAAAAACATGTCAATTTCACTTTATCAAGGATTTCTAATTTACAGTCGCTGTATGTCAGCTCTTGTCCTCTGAAGGTGACATGATCCAGTAATTGTCCTTTCCTTTATATAAGCTTGCACTTTACAATCTGAACTGTGTATGAAATTAACAGTGAATGACCTGTAATAGGATTCAAGTTCATTTTGAATTTCTAATCATAAATAACCATCATCACAAGTTCTCCTGTTAACTTGCTCACATGTTGGAGGAGGATTTAACTTGCTCACATGTTGGCGGAGGATTTAACACTCCAACAATCTCTGTGGGCATATGGCTCTCCTCTGTATCGCTGTATAATGTTTGCCATATTTCATATGTGGGAGAGACTACATCCCAAATACAGAGGAGGCTCGGTTGGCACAGACGTGCGTGTAGGGAGTGTGAAGGCATTTGGTCATTTGATTGTGAGCCGTGTGAAATCATTGCCAGGGTGGCCGACAGCCAGCTGCCTGTGAGATTCATTTGCAGAAATGAACTGTAATTTGTTTCCATCTTTCACATAATTACCCCACTGATAGTCCAGGTTTAAGGCAGAACAGAGGGGGGTATACATCCAATTAAAGTCATGACGATGAGCTTCAGCTGAGAAAATGTTATGAGACTGAGGATGAGTTGAAGATGAGAATAAAATTGAGATGAATCTGAGGATGATTTGAGACTGAAGGTGAGATCAGGTGGAAATTTTCAGTCGATTAGCAATTAAACACTTCAACATGGTCACTGGGTCCACTCCACCTGTACCCAGTAGTTATTTTTTCTAGTCTTTCAAATTTTACCTAATTGTACCTACATACTTTAAGAGACAAAATATTGTCTTTTTTGACATTCTATACTTTACACCTGCTATAAAAATACATTTAGAAATAGTTTCACCTCTAAACCATTCAGTCAAAACTCTAAAAGGCCCCTCCAATCGTTTACAGTTCAAAAACAAAGTCTCTTCTTCACCACAAAACTCACACTCCCTTCTAACGGCTGGATTAAGGTGAGCCACGTGTCTGTTTGTAGCTATTGCCCCGTGAATAATTTCCCACTGCAAATCTTCTCTAGTGGAAAATTATACAGGGACCTCTACTGATCTCTCAAGGGGAAGTTTTGCCCATACCACCTTGTCCACTTCAATGGCTCCCGGTCCATCAGTGTGTCTTTATGAACTGTCTTAACAGGTTAATAAAAACTTTTTATACCTTTCTTCAGTTGTTCATCTCTCAGAAGTTTCAGAACCCTGGTCTTCTAACATGCTGGTGTCATATGTAGAAGAAATGAACAGTTTCTGAGTTTCATCCACATCTTTTCTTTGTATAACCTCTCTGCAGTATCCCGGCAAAAAGGAGCGTATTTCTTCTAAAAACTGAACCCCCAAACGTGGAGATTGCTGTCCCGTCAAGAATATTACATCCTTCACCGAATTCCAGCCATCTGGATTGACCAAATCCTTTAGCTTTGTGCAGTTTCTTCTCAACATGCTCTTCTGTACACTCCTAAAAGACATCAGTGTACTGTGAACCACTGGATTATGAAAGAGTGGTTCCTCCAACACCTAGCATTCAGAGGTTTTGAGGATTCCTTTATTCTTGAAAGTTTTAGCCTGTGCTTGTAACACTGATTTATAAAAAGATATGATCTCTGTTAAGTCCGTCTCTTGAATTTGTATCCAGAAAAGATGCAGATCATAATTCAACCCTTCTGCTCTTCGCAGGATTGCACCAGCAATATGAGTCCATACCAAGTTTTTTCTACACATTTTTTTTTTTGGATTGCAAGCTGTCTGAAGGCTTGAATTCTGTTCTTATTGTCTATCAGTTCTTGTCCTCCTTCACAAGGAGGCAAGTAAAGTTGTGCAGTGTAAGTCCAATGTTTGCCATACCAGATGAAATCTACTAAGTCTCTTTTGTATAGAAGTCACCAATTCTTCTGGTGGTTCAACCACCATTAACCTATGCCACAATGTGGATGCAGCCAAATTATTAATGACCAAAACTCTCTCCTTGTAAGAAAATTGTGGTTCAATGGCAATGCTGTATAATTGTCCAGAGAGTGGGATGGGATGAGATGAGATGAGATGAGATGAGATGAGATGAGATGACATGAGACTGAGGATGACATGAGATGAGATGAGGTGAGGATGAGGATAAATAAAAAGAAAGATTAGTTTCGATGAAGAGTTGGATGATATAACAATTGAAATAAGATTTGTGGATGGGTTGAGACTGAGAATGAGATCACACTGACATTTAGACTGAAAAGAGATTAAGGATGAGACGAGGTGATGTTTAGTTGAGATGAGGTGAGATTGAGGCAGAGGACGAGATGGATTTTTAAAAATGAGATGAGATGAGATATGATGAGATGAGATGAGATGAGATGGAGTTTTAGAATGAGATGATAAGATGAGATGGAGTTTTAGAACAAGACGAGACAAGATAATGAGACGAGATGGAGTTTTAGGATGAAATGAGATGAGATGAGACGAGACGAGACGAGACGAGACGAGACGAGATGAGATGGAGTTTTAGAATGAGATGAGACGAGATGAGATATAAAGAGAGATTTGTTTAAATGGAGAGTTGGATGATATAAAGGTTGAGGTAAGATTGAGGATGGGTTGAGACTGAGAATTAAATCAGACAGAGATTTAGATTGAAAGAAGATTTGAATGATATAACAGAAGAGATGAGACAAAAAGAGAGGTTAGTTTAAATGGAGTGTTGGATGAGAGGAGAACTGAGAGGAGATTAGACAAGGTGGAGTTTAGTTGAAGGGGTCATCGATGCCCATTTTCCACAAGTTGATATGATTCTTTAGGGTCTTAATGAAAATTATAATATACTTCGGTTATAAATCCTCAATGGTAGTGTAAAACAACACCCTTTTTAGCTTGTCAAAATGAGCTCTGCAAAAATCATCCCATTCTGATGGATTGTTCTTTAAATGCAAATGAGCTCTTCTCAACCCGCCCTTCTCTTCTCTCTGTGGATTGACGATCATGTTTACTTTAGCCGCATTTAATCGCTAAACTTGCTAACTAGCACGTTATTAGGAAAGGTGATTGCAGAGATTCATAATAAACCCCTTATACTCACTTCTGCTGTAGGTGAAGCTGGATCACGAATGATTTGCGCAAACATAGACGCGTTTATGTAGATCGGGAGGTGCATTAACTTCACAAACAAACCTAATCCACTGCATCTTCAGTGGCTCAGATGTCGGGAGTAAATGACAATCACTATGTTCATTATTACATCCAGCAACAGAACACCTCAATCGCTCAATCGGAGATATTCTTGTCTAACATCCCTGCTCCGGCATCGAAACAATGGAGGTCGGACTATCTACAGCTGATCTAAGGTAAGACGCTCATGTCAATCAATTATCGTGGGAGCAGCCTCTGTTTGTGTGACACCACACCGACAGCCATCCGAGAATGGCTCAATTTAAAAAAAGGAGATATTATTTTTACAGATTAATTAAAAACCACTGCATGGATTTTTATCATTATAGGGTAGATTTGTACATACACTGCCAACACACATTAATGCTCAAACAACATGTAAAAGTGAACTTTGCATCTGATGATCCCTTTAAGATGAGGTGAGGTGAGACGAGACGAGACGAGATGAGATAAGATTGAGAATGGGTTGAGACTGAAAATGAGACCAGACTGAGATTTAGATTGAGAGGAGATTGAGGATGAGACAAGGTGGAGTTTAGTTGAGATGAGGTGAGACTGAGGCTAAGAATGAGATGGATTTTTAAAAATTAAATTGAGATGAGACCAAGAATAAGATGAGATAAAAAGAGACAAGATGGAGTTTTAGGTTAAAATGAAATGACATGAGATGAGATATGAAGAGAGATTAGTTTAAATGGAAAGTTGGATGAGATAAGATTGAGGATGGGTTGAGAATGAGAACGAGATCAGATTGAGATCTAGATTGAGAGGAGATTAAGGATGAGATAAAGTGAGATGACATTGAGGTAAGATAATACAACGTTAAAAAAAATTGTTGAGTTGAGTTAAGAAACAAATGAGATGAAATGGAGGATGAAATGAGATGAGCTGTATGAACCACCATCACTGTATTTATCCGACACTTATCCACTTATTTGCTTCTCAATGGGGGTAAGTGCTGTGTAAGTCGCTTTGGAATTAGAAGCATCTGCTCAATGACAAATTACAATCCAACACACATCAAATAATGACAGGGACTTGCGCACCTTGCCCTTGTGTGGGTGTAGAGAGGGCTGGCTTGTTCTTTAGAAAATGAAGAGGCCTCCAATGAGTCACAGTTGATAGAGGCAGGTCAGTGGCTGTGAGCAGAGACAGGTACACTCTCATTATAAGCCCTAATGATCAGCCTACATTGACTGCTCCATCAGGAAGTGAGTGATGAAGATAAGGGCAGAAGGATGGACTGATAGGGCAGAGACGACAATGATGAGGACCATCGACCAGGCTTATTTTTAAAAAGAGAGGAAAGACTTAGGCAACTCAAGTGATTGGCCAATAAAAGATTGTAATGAGACAGTGATAGGCATTTCAATCTGAAACTAACAACCCTTGATTACACAAAAACAACCATGGAGAGGAAATGTTGTGTGTGGGAGTGGGTGAGTAAAAGAAACTTCTGAAAAGTTCTGCTTATGCGGTTTTCTTTCACTCTAGAGAGTGGCTTACGGATTCATAAACACTGGAGGACTTTTCATCTGCATTTTTGGTAATGACATGAAATTGGCCCGGCTGTGAAATGCGACTCCAAAATTCAGCGGTTATTATGCGCGAGTAGGTGCGTGTTTGTGGCAGTCGTCCACTTTCGTAGCACAGCATGACAGCTTCACTTTGTCTTAATCCACTTTGTGGTGACCTCACTGTGGCATGAAAAGCTGCTGTTAGCCACAGAGGAAAGTAATCCAAACCATTAAAAATCTAGCAGACTACCCTTGGGTTTACTAAAAGAGAATGAAAGGCGTACAAGAAAAGATACATGGAAGGAAACAGACATAATCTCTCAGCATGGTCACCAAATCGAACAGATGTCCACAACTGTTCACATTAAACCAATGTTTCCTTGAATATAAAATGCAGGAGAGAGAGTTTATGTAACACTAAACTCATTCTGTGAAAAGATTAAATCCTATCCAAAACTTATTCTTGTTAGGCTCTGCAATTGCTGTTACCGGAAATAAATTTTCCCTACAAGCACCAATCTGGAAAACATGAACATGGATGTGTGAAAAGACTAATTGGACTTGTTTCATGTTGGCTGTGATAAGACTTTCAAATTGTTATGGATGTTGCCAGATTAGTCATTGTTCGGGTGATATTAAGGCTGGTGAGAGCATAAAAGGAATTAACATTAGTTATTTAGTAAACTGTTGTGTGAATTGGACAGGTTGAGATTCAGGTAATATCACCTTCATTTCTAAAGAAAAAAACAGATTGTTGTTAAAGGGATAGTTCACCCACAAATGAAAATTCAGTATTAATTACTCACCCTCATGTCGTTCCGTAAGACCTTTGTTCATCTTTGGAACACAAATTAAGATATTTTTAAATTAAAACCCGAGAGCTTTCTGACCCTGCATAGACAACATCGCAACTGACACTTTCAAGGTCCAGAAAGGTAGTAAGGACATTGTCAAAATAGTCCATGTGACATCAGTGGTTCAACCTTAATGTTATGAAGCTATGAGAATATTTATGTGCGCAAAGAAAGCAAAAATAACTACTTTATTCAACAATTTATTCTCTTCCCTGTCAGCTTTTTACACACAATGTCCTTACTACCCTATACAGGGTCAGAAAGCTGTTGGATTTCATCAAAATATCTTTGATCTTTGGGAGAACTATCCCTTTAAAGCAGCTTCACAGTAATAAACAAGACAGTAACAGAATTAATTTAATCAACTATGAGACAAATTCAAATTCTGCTGTAAAGCAGCTCGGAAAAGACAATAGTGTCTTATTCTGCTTCAGTGTTCATTCAGTTCATTTCAATAGCTGTGTAAAGTTAATGAATAATGAAACAAGTTTAATTAATCTATAATTAGTGTCGTTATTCAGCCTGAGACAGTTCATTGTAATTCATTTCAGTTCAATAACAGTGTCAGTGTTGCAAAATTGGTCAATTATGAAACAAATTCGATTCAGCTATAAAGCAGCTCTACAATAGTATTATCATTCAGCTGAATTCAGCTCTCATCCAGTAGTGCTTGTGGAGTCACGCCTCTTATTAAATAAATTTGTCAACCCCAAAAACCAGTTTGACCAGCTAAACCATCTTAAACCAGCTAAGACCAGAAAACCACTTTAGGCTAAGTTATTATTATTATTTTATATTGTTATTTATTTTGACCTTGTGGAGACATTTTTTTTTTTTTTTGGTCCCCATGAGGAAAACATCTTATAAATGTGACCCTGGACCACATAATCAGTCCGGTATATTTGTAGCAGTAACCAAAAATCTTTTCTTTTATGCAAAAATCATTAGGATATTAGGCAAAGATCGTGTTTTATGAAGATATTTCATAGATTTCCTACTGTAAATATATAAAAACTTAATTTTTTAATAGTAATATGCATTGCTAAGAACCTGATCTGGGGTGTGTTTCCCAAAAGCATCGTTAGCTAACTATGGTGGTTAGGTCCATTGAACTCTATTAGTAACGACGGAACTTGCGACCATAGTTGGTTTTGGGAAACGCGCCCCTGGACAACTTTAAAGGCTATTTTAAAGGTGGCACCCTCAGATTTCAGATTTCAAATAGTTGTATCTCTGCCGAATATTGTCCTATCCTAACAAACCTTACGTAAACGGAAAGCTTATTTATTCACTTTTCAGATGACGCATAAATCTCAATTTTTTAAAAAAAAATGTAACCCTTATGACTGGTTTTGTGGTCCAAGGTCACAAACCATACAGAATAAAACGTTTTGAAAATCTAAAAGAGCAGAAAGCCTTGTGTGAGGGGTAGGTTTAGGGTAAGGAGACAGAAAATACAGTTTGGACAGTATAAAAAAACCCCATTACGCCTATGAAATGTCCCCACAAAAATGGAAACCAGTATGTGAGCCACGGTCAGTGACAGAACTGCCCTTTGCAGAGGACGAGCATGTAGGTGGAATCCGTTAGTCTTCCAGGACATACATAAACCATTTGGGGCCCCTTTTCTTAGTTTATAGCAAGCTGATAATCGTAAACAACATGACGAGACAACGTCACGTTCACCTTTGATTGACGAGTGGATCTGATGATGGAGACCCTCTGATTAACTCAGAGTAATCACAGATAATGGTGCCTTTCCCTTCTGAGAACTCAATATTCAGTAAATCTGCTGGCCTCTTCCCTGGTCCTCAGCGTGTGAGTGGCAGCAGAATTATTGGAATCGTTCAGACGGTTGGAAGGGGTGGAACTAATCGGCCAGAACTCATTCTTCTACAGCGTTCTTTCTCGTAAATCTGGAGATTGATGGCAGTCCAAAAACATCGCGATGGTCTCGGATCTTGTGTCTTCAGAATGAGTGACTAATACCTCGTCATTAGAAACTTAAAAAAAATTAAAGTCTGCAATTAAAATGGCATTGTTAGACTAAATGTGCATTATCAACATATTTTTATGTGACTGATATATATCCCCGTAAATGATTTTGTTTTTGAGGATGGTATAACAACATTTTAATCATAGACCATGTTTTCTTTTTAGAAGCCTGCTCAAATAATATTAAAAGATTTTAAATGTTCCACAACGTGTAAAATACAAAATGACAATTCCAATAAAATAAAGACATAGATTCTGAGAAAAAAAAAAGTGAAGTCACAATCCTAAATTGTCATATTGGGGACATTTTGCTGCAGTTGTGAGATGCAAAGTCCCTACTGAGATATGAACTCAAGTATAAAATATAAAACTGAGCACAACAAATAGAGATGCAAATACGAGAAATAAAGCTGTATTTCATACAGTGTTTAATATTAAAATTAGGTTTATTGTTTTACATCTTAATTTCTCATGATGAGCCCTTTGGAACACCTTCACAGTTGCACAGACATGCTTGACCACCTCATTGTTAAAGTTTTTATTTGTACAGCTTTCATATGGTGTCATAAAACCTGTCTACCGGAGAAGATTAATACAGTTGAGCTGTGTGCAAATAAAATGGTAAAATGTCCTCCAGTGCCAGCTGTACCTCTGCTTAGAGGGCATCAGTCATAAGCCAGCACTAACCAGCTGATAATATTTTATGTATATTTTATTGTCTTGTCACATTATTATATTATATTATATTATACTATATTATATGAATGTGAATGTTATCCTTGTATCCTAATATGATGGTGCCCTCTTTTGGTAATCAGTTGCAGTTGCAGTTAGACATTTATTTTGCCACAATCTTTCGATCCTTCTCTGTATTTTTTAGTCTTTCTAGTTCCGTGTTTAATTCGATGCGGTGCTTGCCTTATTTTTTTTTTTTAAATATATTTGTTAAAGTTACTAGCAATTTCTGACTGAAAATTGGTTCGAAGTAAATCTTACACCAGTTTTTTTCACTGTACTGTGAGTAAAATATTTATGAAAATATGCAGCCTAGATATGTTTGACAGATTTGATTCATAAATTTTGCAGAACATAGGCACTTTTAGTTGCTTGGATACCTACATTCTTGTTAAAAAAAATCTTAACGACTATTTATTATGATTATTTATTTTATGAAAGGCTCTTTATTATTAATGATATAACAAAAATAGAAAGAAAGAAAGAAAGAAAGAAAGAGTCTATGGATTGTCATAAAAATAATTTTATTCTTCATTGGTGTAGCGAGACATATTTGTTGATAACATTTCTTTAATAATTAATGAATCAAAATTATATAAAAGCAATCAAATAAAACTAACCCTCTTTCTCCTATCCACCTTATTTTTCCCGTAAGAGCGAGCGCATCCATTTGTTTATGTGTGAGGCTTCCGATCCGCTTGATTTGCTTAATATTGCAAACTGGTGTGTCTTACCATATTATTTTAATGTGTTATTTTAATTATGAACACAGTGGTTTGTACTGCAAAGAGTTTTACCGTTTACTGCACTTTGCTATTCCTCCCGCTATTTCCTACAGCTGCTAATGAGACCGCGGCTTCCTCTGCGTTAAAAAATAAGATGATACATCTATTATTTTTTCCCAGGCCCCCATGCGTTGCTTGCGCTGTCCCCTGCCTTCTCATCCCCAGTCTGCATCCCATGGGCCAGATTGTGCAAGACACAGGTAGCCAAAACACATCGTGGTCCTGCGTATCTGTGTGGTGGGGATCTGTGTAGAACAGATGAATATTAGCTTATTTTTGGACGCCAACGTTTTTCCTAGAAGAAATTAGTGTACAAGGAATCTTATTTCTTTAAACTTATTGTACTCATGTGAAATTCATAAACCTACAGAATAGGCAAATGTATAATTATAACAAATTGCTTGGCTTAAAAGAGCAATATAAAAACAAATAAGTATCACAGCCATTTCCTTTCAAACATCCTAACTAAACTGTAAAAAATAAAAAACACAATCTGTTGAGTCAGCTTAAAATAATTTGTTACCCTGCTGCCTTAAAATTTTAAGTTCAGTCAACTAAAATAAGTTTACTCAACTGGAAATGTTAAGTTGTACTAAGTAACAACTTAGATATTTGTGTTTGCTAAACTTAACAGATGGGTAAGTAACCCAGCTGCCTTAAAATTTTAAGTTGATTCAACTCAAATATCTAAGTTGTCACTTAGTATAATTTAACATTTCAAGTTGAATAAACTTTTTTTTAGTTGACTGAACTTGAAATTTTAAGGCAGCCAGGTTACAAATTATTTTAAGTTGACTCAACAAATTGTTTTTTACAGTGTACATAGATAAATCTAGAGAAAGAAATGCATCATATGTGTTAGTAGTTATATGATTTGTTAGGGTAAAATGGAAAGGGAAAACTAGTTTATCATTTCAGAGGCTATTACGATTTTCTGACTTTTAGTTCTTTAGCAATAAAAGAAAGAGATAGAAAGAGACAGAGAAGGACAATTCTCAATGAACTACACGACAGCACTCTTGGCACTGTCTCTCTGTAAGAAACGAAAATTTATTAGAATCTTACAATTATGTTGATAGCCAAAACTGTGTAAAATGGCCAAATTTCCAAGTATGTAACTATTTCTCTCCCACCAAAACCCATTATTTACACATTTTCTGTTCTGTCAAGCATATACCTGGTCATGTTCGCAGTATGCTCTGTGAAATTTCTCTCTGTGACATTGGGATGCATCATCATGAAAGATCCATTGCTGAAAACAAATATATCACAAGTATAAAGCAAAATGTGGTCATTTTTGTGGACAGCGTCTCAAATACTCTTGAAAATACCTTACCTTGTGCTATTAAGGATGGGAATCCCAAGAGTGTAGCTGAGAATCAGAGAGCTGAAAGTCCAGACAAGAAACATGTTGTTTATCACCAGCACTGTCTTACTGAAAAGAGTGGATGTGAATGAAGCAGATCAGAGCTGATTTAAGCTTATATACATTTCCCTGATTATTCAAAAGCTCATTAGTCTTTTAATGATCTGTATATGAATGTTATTCCCACAGGCCAAAGTAGGTTTTGTCCTTGAAAAAGAGAGGGACAGACATTTAAAAGGCAGATAGAGAAGACTGATGAGACCTTGTCAATGCATTGGAATATAAAAGGAGGAAATAAACACACACATGTTGGTTTTTATGTTTTATGGGGACTCTCTATTGGTGTAATGGTTTTTATATTGTACCAAATATATAGTATATCCCCCTATAGCTGAGGATCAGAAAACTGAGAGTCCAGACAAGAAACATGCTGTTCATCACCAGCTCTGACTGAAGAGTAAATGTGAATGAAACCAGAGACCAGAGCGAATTAAACTATATATTTAATGAATGCTCTTTAAATATGTTATCTGCCAGTGTATGAGATTCCCACAGGCAGAAGTTGGTTTTGTCCTTGAATAAGACAGGGACAAACATTTAAAAGATAGACAGAGAAGATTAATGAGACTTTAGCAATGTTTTGTAGCATAAAGAGAGAAAATAAGTCACCACATATAGCACAATGTTGGGCGATAATCCTGGGAAAATGCCTGATTTTTGTCTGAAGTGTGTGTGGATATTCATTAACTTAATAGGTCTATCAACAAAGTTTGTATTTAACATTTTACATTAAGAAAGAACATTGTGTCAGCCATATTTTTTGTTTAAGTCAAACCAAGTTACATAACTGGCTTAATTTATCACATGGGTGCAATGGAAAAAAAAAAAAACTGCATGTGTTTATTCAGGCTGCATTTGATTTATTTAGATGGCTTTTTGTTTCCTACTATTGACACTGTGAGTAATTGAAATATTAATGAAACTATGCAACTTTTGTATGTTTCTTTATCAAAATAAAGACAGGAATAAATGGATGTTAAAAACATTATTTTATTTTTTATTTGTATGCAGAGATGACATTAGTGTAGTGTTGATAACATACATTTCTATATTTGCTCTCAAAGACAGACAGTGCTTTTGAATCTAAGCAAAGCTCAATGAAAAGATATTTTACAATTAAATGTATCTTTAAAGAAAAAAATAAAATAACTAAATTATCCTTTATTCTCCTATACATATCTTATTTTTTCCCAGGCCCCCATGCGTCTCTTGTGCTGTGCCCTGCTTTCTCATCTCCAGTCTGCATCCTGTGGGCCAGATTTTGCGTGCCACATGTAGCCAAAAAGCATCCAAGTGTTTCTGACCTGTGAAGTACAGATGAATATTAGCCTACATTTGGATACCACAGTTTTTCCAGAAGAAATTTGGGCTACTTATGAACTCGTGTATGAATAGGGAAATTCATATTGGAACGTTATATGTTAATCACAATGAGATTTTGAGATTTGAACTTGTTTTAATACCAACATGCCACTGTTTCAATGTTGAAAGAATACTACAACCAAACCATATATAGACTGTATAGATTCCTTCTTTTTTCTTTTTGTCCATTCCCATTGGATCTCCAGCAATCTTATCTCTTGACCACAGGTTCAACAGATTCAACAAAGGCTTGCTGACCAGTGGATGAAGCGTTATTATGGATTTGTATTTCAGCCGGAGGTAAAGGATTAAAGTTAAAATGCTGTAATGATGGCTTTGTTTATTACAAACACGCAGCTTTTTCTTCGCACGGTGTTAATTGATGGACTGGAGTCGTGTGGATTTCTTGTGGATTATTATGATTTGATCATTTGTTTGGACTTTCATTCTGATGGCACCCAATCAATGCAAATAGAGAAAGTGATACAAGGCTAAACCTTCAAATCTGTTCTGATGAAGAAACTCATGTTGGTTAGCCAGAGGGTGAGTCAATTGTCAGCCAGTATTAATTTCTGCACTAACTATTCTTTTAATTACTTAAAAGCCATTTGCTGGTTTGAACTGTGACTGAACAAGCTGCTGTCTGATTTTATCAAAGAGGGAAATATAAAGAAAGATAATACACAGGACATGCATTTTTGAACTAATTAGCAGTTCCAGTGGAGAGAATATTACTTACGTTTGTAAAAGATCTTCTAGCGGTAATTTTGCTCTGTCAGAAAAGAAAGGTTAATAGAAATAAGCAAGAGCATTATTTTTCAGTATGAACAAGAACAGCAATTCATCAATTTGTAAAATACATAAAATATGTTCTTGTTACATGAAAGCAAAATCCTATTTAACATAGGTATGGTATATTTTCAGCATATTCACATTCAGGGTCTAACAGGGTCTAAGTTGAGAGTCCAGACAAGGAACATGCTGTTTATCACCAGCACTGACTTACTGAACAGAATGAATGTAAATGAAGCAGATCAGAGCTGATTAAACTGTATATTTAATTTTCAGAGGATTCCAGTGCTCTTTAAATATGTTACACTCTTAAAAATAAAGGTGCTTTAAAAGGTTCTTCAAGTGATGCCATAGAAGAAGTATTTTTTTGGTACCACAAAGAACCATTCAGTCAAAGGTTCTTTAAAGAACCATTTTTTGCTTACCTTTTTATAATCTGAAGAGCCTTATTTGCCACAAAGAACCTTTTGTGAAACAGAAAGGTTCTTCAGATGTTAAAGGTTCTTTATGGAACCATTTAGACAAAAAGGTTCTTCTATGGCATCGTGAAGCACCTTTATTTTTAAGAGTGTAGGTATCTGTATATGTGTGTGGTTCCCACAGGAAGGAGTTGGTTTTGTCCTTGAATAAGACAGGGACAAACATTTAAAAGACAGACAGAGTTGTGTGGATTTCTTGTGGATTATTATGATTTGATCATTTGTTTGGACTCTCATTCTGATGGCACCCATTCACTGCAAATAGAGAAAGTGATACAAGGCTAAACCTAAGGGTGAGTCAATTGTCAGCCAATATTAATTTCTGCACAAACTATTCTTTTAATTACTTAAAAGCCATTTGCTGGTTTGAATTGTGACTGAACAAGCTGCTGTCTGATTTTATCAAAGAGGGAAATATAAAGACAGATCATACACAGGACATGCATTTTTGAACTAATTAGCAGTTCCAGTGGAGAGAAAATTACTTACGTTTGTAAAAGATCATCTAGCGGTAATTTTTCTCTGTCAGAAAAGAAAGGTTAATAGAAATAAGCAAGAGCATTATTTTTCAGTATGAACTGCAATTCATCAATTTGCAAAATACATAAAATATGTTCTTGTTACATAAAAACAAAATCCTATTTAACATAGGTATATTATATTTTCAGCATATTTGTATTCAGGGTCTATCTTTGTGACTGTTGCTTTCTCACCCCAAGGCCCAAAAACCCATTATTCTATACCTGGGAACTGTGAAGTTCCTCGTTGTGACATTGAGAAAGGTCTCCATTTGAGATCCACTGCTTAAAAACAAATACATCACAAGTGTAAAGCAGAATGTTGTCATTTTTGTGGACACATACGCTCTAAGAAAATACCTTACCTTGTGTTATTAAGCATGGGAAACCCAAGAGTGTAGCTGAGGATGAGAAAGCTGAGAGTCCAGGCAAGGAACATGCTGTTCATCACCAGCACTGACTTACTGAACAGAGTGAATTAAGCAGATCAGAGTGAATTAAACTATATATTTAATTCTCCAAGGATCTGAATGCTCTTTAAATATGTTAGGCATCTGTATGTGTGTGAGATTCCCACAGGCAGGAGTAGGTTTTGTCCTTAAATAAGACAGGAACAAACATTTAAAAGACAGACAGAGAAGATTAATGGGACGTTATCAATGTTTTGCAGTATAAAGAGAGAAAATAAGTCACCACATATCAGGTATATCAACAAAGTTTGTTTTTAACATTTTACATTCAGAAAGAACATTGTGTCAGCCATATCTTTTAATTGAGTCAAACCAAGTTGCATAATTGGCTTAATTTATCACATGGGTGCAATGGGGAAAAAAAAAAAAAAAAACTGCATAGGAAATCCAAGAATGTAGCTGACAATGAGAAAGCTGAGAGTCAAGACAGGGAACAAGCTGTTTATCACCAAAACTGACTTACTGAATGAATGTAAATGAAGCAGATCAGAGCTGATTAAACTATATATTTAATTTTCAGAGGATTCCAGTACTCTTTAAATATGTTACACTCTTAAAAATAAAGGTGCTTTAAAAGGTTCTTCAAGCAATGCCATAGAAGAACCATTCAGTCAAAGGTTCTTTAAAGAACCATTTTTTGCTTACCTTTTTAGAATCTGAAGAACTTTATTTGCCACAAAGAACCTTTTGTGAAACAGAAAGGTTCTTCAGATTCTTCTGTGGTTCTTCTTTATGGAACCATTTAAACAAAAACGTTCTTCTATGGCATCGTGAAGCACCTTTATTTTTAAGAGTGTAGGCATCTGTATATGTGTGTGGTTCCCACCGGAAGAAGTTGGTTTTGTCCTTGAATAAGACAGGGACAAACATTTAAAAGACAGACAGAAACGACTGATGAGACCTTCTAAATAAATCAATTCCATAAATCACAATGTTGGACATTTTTGTCTGAAGTGTGTCTAGATATTTGTTTATTTAACAGGTCTATCAACAAAGTTTGTTTTTAACATTTTATAATGAGAAAGAACATTGAGAAACAACATCATATCTTTTGTTAAAGTCAAACCAAGCTACATAACCGGCTTAATTTAGCTATCATCAGTTGTTTCAGGGTTGTAGAAACATTTGATTTTATGAGTTTCAACAGCCTTTTATATGAATATCCCTTTTACAGGAACTAGGGATGTGATGTTTTTATAATCTGTGCTCATATGTTTCCTATTGGACAACTAACATAATCTTAGTTCACATTAAAAAATAAATAAATAAATAAATAAATAGATTATATATGAAAACTTTGAAAAGTTGTACCTTTTAGACTTAATTTGACAGTGACAAAAAGTGCATTTATAACACATTATGCAGTAATACAATTACAAAGATGTCCAGTTATAATTCTTTTTTATGTTATTTCATTTTATATTTTTGAGTTGTATAAAATTATTAGACATTTAATCTAAATAGTCTTTTATCCACAAACAGAAATACAAAAGAACATACATTCAAACAACAAGATAATCAACTACAAACTGAACAAAACAGGAGTACTTTTACACATATGTGACCCTGTACCACAAAACCAGTCTTAAGTAGCACAGGTATATTTGTAGCAATAGCCAAAAATACATTGTATTAGTACAAATTATTGATTTTTCTTTTATGCCAAAAATGATTATGATATTAAATAAAGATCATGTTTCACGAAGATATTTTGTAAATTTCCTACCATGAATATATCAAAACTTAATTTTAGATTAGTAATATGCATTGCTAAGAACTCTGGACAACTTTAAATGTGATTTTTTCTCAGTATTATATCAAATAGTTGTATCTCGGCCAAATATTGTCCTAACAAACCATATATCAATAGAAAGCAGCTTTCAGGTGATGTATAAAACTCAGTTTAAAATAATTGACCCCTATGACTAGTTTTGTGGTCCAGGTTCACATATAATTGCACTACATGCAGGTGGGAGCAATCAACTCAAGAACAAATTCAATGAAACTAAATGTGACACTGACAGTTATGAATTGTATTACAGAATTTATAGTAGGATTACAAATTTCCTGATTATTATACAACATACATAGACAACGAGTATCCCAATTCTACCTTGTTGCATTTTCATGTTGTAATATGTTTTTGAGCCAACTTGTAATATACAACTATTTTTTTACAGAAAAATTCCTAGGAATCTTGTCTTTTCTTTTTACCATATTCATCTGTGCCTCGTCATCAGGTTCAGCAACATCTGAAGTAAGACCCAATGTAGGCTTCTGCTTATAAAAGCAGTCAAATGAAAATACTAATTGCAAAATACTGAAAATACTGTTCAATTTTTCATCAAATGCACAAGGTTTCACTAAAAATTCTAAAAACAAAGCTGCTAAG
This sequence comes from Cirrhinus mrigala, assembly GCA_036247105.1. Lineage (NCBI taxonomy): Eukaryota > Metazoa > Chordata > Actinopteri > Cypriniformes > Cyprinidae > Cirrhinus > Cirrhinus mrigala. The sequence continues at coordinate 15,733,589 of CM070010.1, read as the reverse complement.
ACTGGACAGAAATAAAATGCAAAATAATATTTTTATTATCAAAATGAAAAAAGAAAAATTACAATACTACTATCAGTTAGAGAATATGAAACACAACATGCCTAAATAAATTCTGTTTTCACAAAAGAAAACCTAAGACAACCAGCACATCAATTCACTGCCATGCATCAGTACAAACAACACTGGATCTTTGATCATTCAGGATCATGCTTCATTTCTTGCCAATTCCCATTGGATCACTGGCCATGTGTCCAGCAATCTCATTTCCAGCTTGTAGCATTGACCCCAGGTTTGACAAGGAACAAGTGGACAGAAAACAAAACCTCCGGCTGAAATGAGAGAGAAGGCACCAAGAAATACTGAATGAGGATTTAAAATGGAATATTCTTTCCTTTTGTCAGTAAGGACATTATTTAAAGGCCATTTGCAGCAATATGAATCGTGAATCCGGTGTGTATCAAAAAGAATGAAGGTGATGTAGAGAATAACAAGACAGGAAGTTATTTGTTCTACTTTATGGTGACATTTCCGCTAGTCATTTATGATTTTTGTGTGGAAGTGATTAATGAAAGCTGTCATAAATGTCTCCATTTTAATTTGGCATTTTAGATTAATGTGTCAGGTGTAAGAAGGGCAGCAAATCTTAATGAACTAATTAACAACTACAATGGAAAGAATTATTCCATTATTTTAAATACAAATTGACACAGACTTTATTTTTAAATACAGGAAAAACACAGATTCTTGTTATATAATATAATATAACATAACATAATATAATATAATATAATGTACAGTTTAATTAGATGCATTATTTTTAAAAAATGAATTAAATGCATTACTTACAGAAATGTTGAAGGCTTTCTTTGTAACCCAATTTCAGATCTATAGGAAAAATTAAGACATTTGGGTTAGATAAGAGAATTGTTTTAGCATTCTGTAGAACTCTATGTGACTCTAATTTTTCTATACCTGTCTGTTTGATTGGTCTTGATATACTCTGTGGAGTTCCTCTGTGTGACATTAGGAAGAGTCTCCATGTGAGATCCAGTGCTGTAAAGAATGCATCATAGAATGTGGGGGAAAATGTGTAGAATTGTGGAAACAATAAACATTAAACCATTGTTATGCATGAAAATATCTTACCTCGTGCTATTAAGGATGGGAAACCCAAGAGTGTAGCTGAGAATGAGAGAACTGAGAGTCCAGACAAGAAACATGCTGTCTGACTTTTAGTGAACAGAGTGAATGTGAATGAAGCAGATCAGAGCTGATTTAGGCTTATATACAATTCCCTGCCCATTCAAAAGCTCTTTAATCTTTTAGGGATCTGAGTTGTGTGTGATTCCCACAAGCTGAAGCAGGTTTTGTCCTTGAATGAGACAGGGACAGATACTTTTAAAAGACAGAGAAGAGTGATGGGATCTTATCAATGTTCTAAACATATTTGGGAGCTGATAGTGATGGTGTAAGAAACCACAGAATGATGAATCACTTCCTGTCATCACAGAGTTTGGTCATTCTTAGGCCTACGGTAAACTTAGATACAATATATCAGGTTTTAAGTTTCAGTTAGACTTCCATGCATGTGACAACACAGTGATAATATGGTTTCCAGGAGGTGGCACCAAAGCAGTTAATTCCTCATGTGGTTTTTAAACATGGTCAGTTAGCCACGTGTATGGCTTTTTCTCAAGAGCATGTATTTATTTATTAAGCCAGACAAATATATTTTATACTTCTGCTGTAACGCAAGTACAGGAACTTGCTACTGCCAATACATATGCTGTTACTGTGAGTATTTAAGACATGCTGCTACACAAATAGCATATATAGTCTAATAACCCATAGCTGGTCTAAACAGGTGGAGCTGGGGAGGTGGAGGGTTTCAGAGGAACTCTAAAAGTGTGCTGTAGTAAATGCTAACCAGCCATTTAAATAAAAAGCACCAAGCTCATTGGCTGCGGATACAACATGAACCAGCTTGTGCCAAATCTTGGCAGTGATTCTGTTACATTTTAATATTCATTATAATTACTTTTATATACTTTATGGGCTTTATCATAATTTTTTATTTAGATATCAGATATTCATCACACAAAACCAAAAGAGTGTCAGACTCTTACTTTTAATAAACTGCAAGTCACAGTTTTGCAGACATAAGTTAACATATTTTAATTACATCACAACATGTACAGCTCTTTGCAGTGCTCAAAGTATCAGCCAATACAATAACAAAATGTGCATTTATAGCACATCATATTACAGTTACAGATGTGAGAGATCCAAAGATCTCCAGTTAGCATTTGTAAGTTATTTGAGACTGATTTAAATGGGGTCAATAAGCGAACAGTGGTTTTGCAGTCCAATATTATTAGCTTTGAAATGAACAAACTGAAAAATTAAACGTACAGACAATATTTATAATAACAATCGCTTCCGGTATATAATGTCTATTAAACAATGGGTAAAATAATGCAGATATTTTTTTGTAATTTTTATATAATATCATTTATTATACTAATTATTATTAGGAGCACTGACAAACAAATTCCACTTCTTCAAACTTTGGAATGGCAAAATACACTTCACAGAACATCACAATCACAACACATCATTATTTAATCTTTATAATACGGGTTCCAGCTTCAGCAAGATGGATGAGAACAAGAAGTAAAACTTGTTTACTCTCACACCCGCCCAGGCCAGACCGTGACCCCACAGGGGTATCGGTTTATCGGAAGTCCTCTGCTGAAAACATGCCCTTGGCCCGTCGCAGGATGGAATCTTTGGAGGCGTCATACGGATGCTCTTTTGAGGGAATCTCCAGAACGGCCGGGATTGACTGCATGTGGGCATCGATAGCATGACGAATCATCTCTGCAATGAACTGGTTGATGAGGATGATGCCAATGTCAGTGCGAGCCAGGAAACTCCTAGAGATGAAGAACAGATATCAAGTAAAAAATGACCTGTGTACTATAAATTGTGTCCAAAAAACTATTCTCAGTCAAAATTTGATTATTTGAAAACTATAAAGTTCTAAAGTAATACGGATATATATATAGAGCTATGTCTAATAACAGACAGATAGACAGATAGATAGAATATTAATCTAATACAATACAGGCAAGATGTCTTATGTTTATGATTGTAATATAAGATCTTAAATCATTTAGACATTTCAAATCCTGTCTCTTACTTGAAGGTCTCCTCTATTTCTGTGACGCTAGTGTCCTTTTCCACCACCAAGAAATTGGGTTTGCGATTTTTGTTCAGCTCCCCGATCCCTCCGAGAAGGAATCCGGTACATGTGTCTTCATCCCCTATAACGGCGATTAATTTTCCCCGTCCAGGCATTTTGTCTTTTTCTTATATTTGTTCAAATACCAGACAGAATGGATGAAGTGTTTTTCCGTCCAGCAGGATCATATGCTTTAATCAGCTGACTACTGCACTTCCGCTTTGACTAACCCGTAAGCGCTTTATTTAGACTGATTTGAGGTCTGTGCTTATCGTGTTAACGTGTCGCTAATGTCAGTAAATCTGAACCTGAATCAGAATGTGTGCGTTAACACCCTAAACACTGTCAGAATTCTGTATTTCTAAAACATATTCTAATCATTACCATGTGTTGTACATTTCCAAAGCATAAAAAACATAAACGTGATGTCAAATTTACAGAAAAAGCCTTGTACCTTGTGACATGACGTTATAAACACGCGACGCTTGCTTGTCAGTCACGTGAGGCGGGGTGTGAAGGAAGACAACAGTGTAAATTCATCTGCACTACCTAAAAATGGTAAGTATAATTTTTACTCTGGAGGCATTTGTCCAGCTTAATGTTTCTTTTGATGAAAAGGTTTTGATGTGGTGTGCGCATGCGTATGGAAAACAGAAAAGTGATATGAGATTATAAATGATGTGATTAAAAAGGAGTAAGCTATAAGAAACCATTAGACAGATGAGCTCTTCTAATGTTTATTTCCTGCATTATTTTGTTTTGAATTGCAGACTACCGCTCTGACCCAAGGTTTAGAGAGAATACCCGATCAGATTGGGTATTTGGTTATTAGTGAGGAAGGTGTACTTGCGGTAAGTTATTAAACACGCAATTTGCAATTAAGTTCATCATATATTGTAAATACTCGAAGTTATGAGATATATTATCAATGTTTAAAACAGTTGTGCTGTTCAATATTTTTTTGGAACCTGTGATACTTTTTTTTCAGGATTCTTTGATGTATAAAAAGTTCAAAAGAACAGCGTTTATTTAAGATAGAAATCTTTTCTAACGACGTAAATCTATATTACTATCTTTTTATTAATTTAACATCCGGAATAAAACTGTTCATTTCTTTTTCAAAGAAAGAAAAAAAATGAACGGTTGTGTATATTGTAACAAAATATTCCCATTTTAAATAAATGCTTTTCTTTTTAACGTTTTATTCATCAAGGAATCCTGAAAAAAGTATTACAGGTTCCAAAAACAAATTAAGGAGCACAACTGTTTCCAACATTTATAATAAATAATTTCAAAAGGATCATGTGACACTTAAGACTGGAGTAATGATGCTGAAAATTCAGCTTTGCCTCAGAGGAAAAATTTTAAAGTATATTAAAATAGAAAACCACTGTTTGAAATTGCAATAATATTTCACAATATTACAGTGTTTTCTATATTTTAAATCAAATAAACACAGCCTTGATGAGCAGAAAAGACTTCTTTAAAAAACATTACAAATCTTACCGATCCCAAACTTTTGAGCGACAGTGTACATACATAAGCCAATATGTAAATTAATTATTTTGTGAATCTTTTTATAGTCTGCAGGAGAGCTGGAAAATGACGAGCACACGGCAGGAGTGATCATGCAGATGGTCAGAACAGCTTGTCGTTTCAGATTGCATGGGACAGCTGAGCCCCCTTTCAAACGCATGTCAGGTAAGAAACGTACATTTTCACTTGGACCCCTAAGCCTGTCAAGAATGTGTTTGTCTAGAATTTTTCACCCTAAAATCAAGAGGAAAACTATATTTTTAGCAATAGATTTACCCTCAGCTGTCCTTACTGTAAAAAAAAAAAAAATCTTTCACTTAGTAAATATCCTGATGTTATGTTGTGTTTTTGTTCACAGTGATGTTTGAAGACTACGTTTATGCTGTGACCATCTCCGGACAGAAGGTTTTTGTAGTCAAAAGGCAGAACAACCAGCGGGAACCTGTTATTGTGTAGTAAAGTGGATAATATGGACTGCCTTTACCCATTATTACAAGCTCAAAATGGTGCCCTCACATTGAAACGACCCAGCCATTACAACCATCTGATGTTTAGCACAATCACACTCAATTTCTTTTGTAAAAAGACTTTAGTACACCAATTTGGGGGTGGTGTCAGGTGTATTTGACCTGAGCCAGAGTAAGTTGATGTTTTTTCTTATACAATTACAATGTTACAGACTGGTTAAGGGATTCATCTTATATCTTTTAATGCAGGAGTAAATGCTGTCAACATTTTATCCCCCATTTATGCTTGAGTGGTCACATTTAAGGTATTACTGGAGTTTATTATACATGTGTATTTACATTTAACCCATACAATCCATTAACTGATGGTTTTCTCATACAAATACAGGACCTTAAGAACCTGCTTATCGTATCTTTATGCAGGAATCATAATTAAATCATGTATACAGACATGCATTAGCCACAGAAGCAGTTTGTCTTTGACAATGTTACACTGGGTGTTATTATTTCATTCGAAGTTTCATATTCCAGTCTTAAAGTAAAGCGCGAGACCTTGTTGTTATAGGAATTTATTTTCCCTTGGATCTGTGAAAGCAGAAATTTAAGTGCACTGAATGCTTTTTACACTCTATTTCCAAATCTGTTCAATTAACAGGCTTGAAATCACTTGAAATTTGAATAATTGCATTAACAGTAATATATTAAATAAAGTACTATGCATATTTTACTTTCTTTTTTGGTTTGTAGAAAGTAAGCATTTAATTATTTGCGGATCATTTATTGTCAAAACAATAAATGTGCTTAAAATGTATGTCTGTCATGGTCTTACCATTCAAAAAGTTTTATATATAAGTTAATAATCATATATAAATACCAATCTTAACTAAATCATCATGACTGCATAATAACTGCAATTCAAAAGTAATAGTCCTTCATACACTAGAAGGAAACTGGTTTTCCTATTATGTAGTCTGGAATTATATGCTTTTTGAGAGTAATTATAGATATTCCTAATCATACAAGTCGTTTCTTTATGCTTTTATCCCTGTCTTCCCCTAAAATAGTACATCTTTTATCTTTGTTTTACACATACTTATTGTATACTTTACAAGGTTAAATGACTAATAAGATGATGAGGCTTTAAAAAAAATAATAAATGGGAAGGGTGACAAAGAAAGGAGAAATGGGGAAGGAACATACAGAAAAGTACGTTAGAACAGGAACTGATTACAAAGTCTTTAATGTGAAGTTGAAACAAGCAAAGAGGATTTCAAAATGTCCTGTACTACAATGCTCATTCAACAAATGGCCAATGTCATGGGTTTTGGAGAGGACACGAGAGTGCAAATGGTCCACAGAAAAATAGTGTAAAGGAAGACAAAGAAGAAGAAGCAGTGGAATTAAACTCCACAAAAATTTAAAACAAAAAGACATTTTCATTACTTGAAATAAAAGAAATATTAACTAAAAATAAAATATACATAAATCTATACTTAAGCTAGTTGTCAAGAAAACATTAAAACATTTCTCATTGTCATTTACAGTTGAGGTCAGAAGTTTACATACACCTTACAAGAATCTGCAAAATGTTAATTATTTGACCAAAATAAGAGGGATCATACAAAATGCATGTTATTTTTTGTTTAGTACTCAACTAAGATATTTCACATAAAAGACATTTACACATAGTCCACAAGAGAAGATAATAGTTGAATTTATTAAAATGACCCTGTTCAAAAGTTCACATATGCTTGATTCTCAATACTGTGTTGTTACCTGAATGATCCACAGCTGTTTTTTTTTTTAAATAAATAAATAAATACATATATAAATAAATAAATAGTGATTGTTCTTCATGAGCCTCTTGTTTGTGCCGAACAGTTAAACTTCCCACTGTTTCCCAAAAGACAAAATCGGTTGAATTTACCCTGATCATTAAATTCAAAAAGTTTTCACTCAGGTAACAACACAGTATTAAGAATCAAGTATATGTAAACTTTTGAACAGCCATTTTCATAATTCAAATATTATTTTCTTTTGTGGACTATATGTAAACGTCTTTTAAGTGAAATATATTATTCAGGTCAGTGCTAAATAAAATATAACATGCATTTTGTATGATCCCTCCTGTTTTGGTAAAATAATTTAACATAATAATAATTCAACATTTTGGAGATTCTGCAAGGTGTATATAGTTGATGTACTAAAATAACTCAAACTGAAATAAAAATTAATTAAAGATACAGACATTAAACACAAAACTAAATGACAAAAACACAAAACAAAATTGTATATAACCTAAAATAGTTAAACCTAAAACAGAAAATGTAAACATAAAATAAATAAATATTTATTTATTTATTTAGTGTCTAAAGGCTCAATACATTTCTATGCCCTGAAAGTAGGCACTTCTGTTGTACATTGCTTTGCGTGTTTATTGAAAGATTTTCAAAAGCACGACTTACTCCTTTCTGTCTCATTCTAGAGTAACTATAGGTGGCAGTAGTAACTGTTTAAGTTTACGAACCGAATAACCACAACAAAGAAAGAACGGAAAGCAATCGATTTTTTCAGTTCGATTCATATTTGTTATATGGATTTTTTTTTAATAGATGATATTTAAAAATCGAACAGTCTAGCATATAACTGGTTTGTAATGCACTCGTAACATTTATTTTGTAATACTGTAGAACTTTTAATTTACCATCAAACGTCACTTCCCAACCAGGAAGCGACGGCTGGAAGTAAACAGGACACGTACTCCGGTAATGCGATATTTCTTCCATTAAATAAGCTTATAAGAACAGCAAACAAAATTAAGAGCACATTCTTTTAACGTGTTTTGCACAATGCTTTAGATCTAAATATCATGGTTTGGGATTTAATGTAATGCATGTATTTTTACACCTTTACAACTTGCTAACTAATTAGCTGAAGACAACATGCAACGATATTAACAGTAAATACACTCAGTATTATCTTAAAACACTGGGCAAAATCAGTCTGAAAGACTAACAACAAACACGGAAACATTTAATATCAATGTTTTTTTGTTTTTGTTTTCATTGTATTACTTGTGCTTTCCATTAATAATTCTTAAGTGTAAAACAGACATTATTCACAAAAGCGTTTTAGAAATGTTTAGGTTTAAAGCAAACTCTCAAATATGGTGAAATCCTGCTTAATGATTTTCCACATTAACCTTCTTTATTTCACAGTCATAAAACTGTGTGTACTTTGCAGGTGGAGGTCACATCAGAGAGCATGAAACCTGACCGACACTAATACACAATGGAGAAGTTCGGTATGAGCTTTGGTGGAGGGCCTAGCAAGAAAGAGCTGTTGGATACCATCGAAGTGCAGAAGAAACAGCTAGTGAAGTATCAGACACGCTTCAAAGATGTTGTCAGAGCGTACCAAAGCCTACTTAAGGAAAAAGAGGCCTTGGAAGCCAGCCTGAAGGTACTGACCATTTCACAGGAGGTTGATTTAAGCCAGCATGGCGATAACCTGTCTTTTGGAGGAGGTACAGTAAACGCTGAACGACCTTTTCCCTCTGACCTTGGGGATGACAGATCTTCGCTTCACAGTGAAGACAGCCTGGATACAGCAGCCTCTGCTGAAACGGCCACTAGTGTGACCAGCAACAGCACTAAAGGAGACCAAACTGAGGAGGACCAAAGCTGTGCTGTAGATGGAGCCACCGCTGGGACTGTCGCGAGTGCATTGCCCCAGCAATCTGAGGAGGCAAGCGGTTCTGAAAGTGGTATCAGCACCAGCAGCAGCGGATGTATGGAGCCGCCACCACCTGCGGCGGACACCGACCGCCGTGTCATCCAACTAAAGACGCAGCTGTCCACCCTGACCAGTTCCTTAGCCACCGTCACTCAAGAAAAGTCAAGAATGGAAGCTTCATTCCAGGCTGACAAGCGCAAGATAAAGCAGGAGCTGGAGGAGCTGCAGGCCAGGATGGAGGAAGAGCAGAAGCAGCACCAAGTGGAGATCCAGAGCCTGCAGGAGCAGCTGGCGGAGAGCAAAGCCCGCGTCATTACCCAGCAGCACGAACGGGAGCAAGAGCAGGGCGATTATGCGCTCATGCTCCGAGAGCTCCAGAAACTCCTGCAGGAGGAGAGGGGACTGAGACAGGATGCGGAACTCAAACTGGAGGATGCACGAGAGACGTTGGCTGAAGCCATGCAGGCGGCAGACCGGGGGATAGATTATGAAACGCAGCTGAAAGAGATCACTCAGGAGCGAGAGGAGCTGAGGAAGAGCCTGAAGGCTGCAGCAGCAGAGAACAACAAACCTGATCCACGTGTCGAGGAGCTCCAGCAAGAGATTGCAGAGCTCAAAGCTCACTTCAACCAGCAACTTCAGCAGGAAATCAGAAAGGTATTTTTTAGAAAGAACTTGTGTCTTACAGTTTTGAATCGAAGTTCATATAATGTTAGGTTTCTAGCATTCATTAATTCCACCATTCATTTTTGTTTTGTGTAGAGCGTATGTATAACTTTTTAGAGTTGCAATGTAATGAAAGTAGCAGATGCAGCAAAAAAAAAGATCTTTTTTTCCATATTGTGATGTGAAATGGTTTATTGAAAAGGAGAAAATGTATGGTGGAAACTTAATTCAATCCAGTCAGTTGAAAGAAAGGGACGATGTTTAAGTCGAAATGATTTAAGATCGCATGACATTTTGATTAAAAATTAAAAGGTCAATCAAATGAATAAAAATGGAACATGCATTGTTGAAACTTTCACAATAAGGTCAATAACATACATGTAGAAAATAGGGTGAATGTTCATGTCATGCTGACTTTATTATATATCTGTATCAATATTTAAAGACTAATAATTTAGGAACTTTTGTAATCTTTAGTAAATCTCAAAAAGAATATCTATTTTTAATACTGTATACATACATTCAGAATACGATTTTAGCGTTACATTTTGAACTTACTCCGACAAAATACAGAATTTTGCTATCACTTATTAGTTATAATATGAAAATAATTAAAGGGATACTTCACCCAAAAATGAAAATTCTATCATTAATTACTCACCCTCATGTCGTTTCAAACCCGTAAGACCTTCGTTCATCTTCAGAACACAAATTAAGTAGTGCCGTGCAATGACTAATCACGATTAATCACATCCAAAATAAAAGTTTTTGTTTATGTACTATATGTGTGGGTACAGTATATATTTATGTATATATAAACACACACATACAGTATAGATTTTGAAAATATTTAATGTATATATAATTTTATTGATATAATTACATAGAAATACTTAATATTTAAACTATTTTTTTTTAAATATATCCATGCATGTGTTTGTGTTTATATATACATAATAAATATACACACACATATATTATGTAAGCAAAAGCTTTTATTTTGGATGCGATTAATCACAAATAATCATTGCATTGCACTAAAATTAAGATATTTTTGATGAAATCTGAGAGCTTTCTGACCCTACATGTACAGCAATGCAACTACCACGTTTAAGACCCAGAAATATAGCAAGGACATCGTTAAAAAAGTCCATGTGACATCAGTGGTTTAACCGCAGTGTTGTGAAGCTACAAGAATACTTTTTGTGCTCAAAGAAAGAAAAATAACGACTTTATTCAACAGTTTCCTCTCTTCTGTGTCAGTCTTCAACGCCCGTTCACGAGCACACATCATGGTACTCTCATAAACGTGTGTCAAAAGTAAAATTGAGATTGAACCACAGATGTCACATGGACTATTTTAACAATGTTCTTACTATCTTTCGGGCTTTGAACGTGGTAGTTGCGTTGCTGTCTATGCAACGTCAGAAAGCTATCAGACTTCATCAAAAATATCTTAATTTGTGTTCCAAAGATGAACGAAGGTCTTACAGGTTTGGAATGACATGAGAGTGAGTGATTAATGACAGAATTTTCGTTTTTGTGTGAACTATCCCTTTAAGGCTTATTTGTATCAGCTTGTTTTTTTAATATTGGTGCGCTTCTTGATAAACATCCGTTCAGTTAGTCTTAATTATTTGCCCTGGCTGATATAATCAGTCTATTGCAGGAGTGCCTATTCCTGCTACTGGATGTCCAACATCCTGTCAAGTTTAGCTCAAGCCTCCAAACACACTTGGCTGGAATTTTCTTGTAATCCTGAAGATCTCAATTAGTAGGTTTCGGTTTGTTTAATTAGGATTGAAGCTAAACTCAGGATAGTCACTCTGCAGGAGCAGGATTGGACACCCCATGTCTATTGCTGATCTAAAATTCACATTTTTTCTTTGTAGGCGGCACAAGCAGATGAGCGTCTCCGAGAGCAGGCACAGATGGAGGAAGCACGAGTTGCCAGCCTTGAGGAGCGAGTGTCCGAGCTCTCTGAACTACTAGGTGCCTGCGAGAAGGCCAGACAGAAGGACCAACAAAACGCTCAGAGGCTTCGAGAACGCATTCTTCAACTCGACACCGAGAACAAAACCCTCGCCATCGCAGCAGTCAACAGGTCAACGACCTCTGATCTAAACATAGATGACACCAACTTGAACGTGGACGTGTTAAAGGACAAACTCGAGAAGGTGAAGAAATTACTCCTCCTGGCTGCGCAAAGATCTCAAGACCAGAATCTGGACATCGAAAGGCTGTCAGAAGGAGAAAAGGACCAGGAAGTCTCAGAGAGCGAGAAGCTTCACTATCAGCAAGAGCTCCGACAGCTTAGGGAAGAGTTTGAGCGCTACAAAATGAGGGCGCAGGGTGTTCTGAAAAACAAGAACACGAAAGATGGCAACCAGGCTAAAGAGTTAGAAGAAGCACGTGACCAGCTGGCCGAGCTGAAGGAGAAGTACATCAACCTTCGTATAACTTCCGACGAAGCAGAAGTCAAGCACAAACGAGATTTGGAAGAGCGGCAACAAGCGCTTGTAGCACTCCAGCAGACCCACAAACAGGAAATCGAGAGGCTGGATGCTCAACACAGGGAAAACTTCTTGCGGCTTGAGGAAGAGTTGCACAAACAGAGAGATCGCACCATGGCTCTTCTCACAGAAAAAGACCTCGAGCTGGAGCGTCTCCGGGCAGCCACGGTGATCGGCTTTGGAAGCCATCAGAAGCCCTCTGCAAATAACAGCATAGCTTTGGAAGGAGGTGACCTAGAGGAAGCTGATCCAGAACAAGAAGAAAGCGACATTATCGCTCAAGCTCTAAAACTAGCTGGCCCCAACGAGCCGACTTTATTGCTGTACGCCGAACAGCTGGCACGCAAGGAAGTTGAAGTGGCCGCCTTGCGCAAACAAAAACATCGTCTAGAAGAAGATTTGCATCAGCTACAAGGAAAGCTGATTGCTAATGGGGAGAGGCATGAGGAAGAGGTCGCCGAGCTACGGTGCCAGTTGGACAAGCGTATTCGAGACCAGGGCAGAGATGGGGCCAACCTTGAGTATCTCAAGAATGTCATTTATAAGTTTCTCACGCTCCATGACACCAGAGGTCGCCAGCAGACGCTCACGGCCATTTTGACCATTTTGCACTTTAGTCCTCAAGAGAAACAAGCTGTGCTGAAGCAGCAACAACACAGCTGGTGGACGCCAGGGATGAGATGATGCAAATGACTTGAGAAGATAAACTTTACGGTTCTACTGTGCTGAGAAAAATACTTGTTTATTTTTGACCACTTTGTTTGTGTGCATTGTGAGAAGGTACCAAATAAGAGGAGCAACAATGTGGATATGTTTCTGATAATGACATGTATACTTCAGCTATTGCATGACAGGATACTAAATGGTTTATGAATGTTTTGAATCCAGAATTGGATCATGTAAAACAGTTGACCAGTCATCCAAATTTCTCTCCTGTGTGTTCAACATAGTATTAGATCTTCACACTGTGTTTTCAATCTGTTGGGTGCACCAAACTATTATTACTGATTTTATATAATAACCTAAGTTGAAAGGTTAACATCTACAGATTGGGTTACGCCAAAGAAAATGCTCTTAAAAAGCTCCAACATGCTTTTCAGAGGGAATCTAGCAAGTAATGCCTTCAGGCAGCAGCACTTTTCATATATTGTCATGATGAAATCTGTTTATATATTTAACACACAAAACCAATTCCAGGGATTTTAATGGGCATAAATCATTCATTTAAAAATACATTTAAAATCATCAGCTGCTTTGATTTTGTAAATGTATAACAGTTTGTATTTAACTTGAGAAGGGTGAGAGCTTATTTAATATCATATAATACGATTTTGGTCGGCTCTATTTTTTTCCTGACAGCCTAGGGCATTTGATGACTACATTGTTATTCCTTTATATAAAGCTGTATATATGTGCTTTTTTGAGAAATCTAATTAATTTCAGATAATTTTCACTCTTGTTTTGGTTTGTCTTGATAGTAAATTTTATCAGTCAGTGAGGTAAATGTATATTTTCAATCTTGACCAAAACAATAAAGTATTTTGCTCTCTTCAGCATTTTGTTTTTACATTACTGTATTAATTCAATATACCCACCCTAACTTTTAACGCGGAAATAATCCGTTTTTTGTGAATGTCCGCGACTTCCGGTTCATTACGTTAGCTGCTGTGAGGAAACAAGGAGAAGAAAAACAAAGCGCAGTAAACGGCAGAACTGTTTGCAATACAAACCAGCGTGTTCATAATGAAGATAATACATTAAAATACGGTAAGACACAGTTTGCAATATCGCCTAGCAAGGCTGCTTGTACGGCTAAAAATAGCGAATGAGACCGGAAGCCAGGCCCAATAAATTTACAAATGGCCGCGCCAACTCTTACGAAAAAATAAGGTGGATACCTTTTAAAACATCTAATCTTACTTTTACGATTCGTAAAATTCATCACTCCACCGTATAAGCAATTTTCACAATAAAAACATTTTATTGTTAACTTTTCAGTCACACAACACAACCATTTCAAGCTAAACTTTATTTTAATGTGTCCTCAGCTTGTAATATCGTTAAAATAAGTTGGAGTGATCATATGACAATTAAAAAAAAACTTGTTTTCTCTCTACTTTTTATATTATTATTATAAAAACTGCAGTATGTTGAAGAATCTGCAATGTGAGGACATAGTATTAAAAGACAGGCGGTCCATGCATCATTTAAGACAATGGATGAATTTGAAGTGAGATACTATTCTTAATAATTCTGCCATTTAAAATATGAAAGAAATAACAGTATGTTATTTAAACTCAGCCATTATTTTTTCAATTGTGGTCTTGGAGTTTCGCCAACTGATAAACTTTATGAACACAGATAAAATGTGCAGTGTTGAGAGGTTTCTCAACATCTAGGGCTAAGAAACACTGCTTAAAAACATACATTGTAACAAGCATAATATAAAATATTATTGACTGTCTTGATATCCAAAGTCTTACTGCTGGTCTGTTAAAACATACTTTAATAATACAGTCCCAACCATAAAAAAGAAAAAAAAAAAAACATAATATGGCTCTTTCAAATAAACATTTTAAAATACTGCATAAGTGGCAAACTTTAAAATAAAACTTACAACCTTTTCAATGAATGAAAAGAAAAATAATCAAACAAAAAAAATCACAGAAAAAGCACATACACAAACTACAATTTGAAGAAGTCAACACATATGTAAAAGTGCAGTGTGAGGTTGAAAACTGTAAATAAACTGCCACAAATTAGAACCACCAACATTACCTTTACAAATAAGGTTCAGGTTATATCAAAAAAGCAACATTCATGACTTGCAAACACAATATACGGACTGATTGTATTGCGTGTTAATGACACTGAACTCGACAACCTCCAATCACAAAATTCATTATGAAAAATCTAATTCTCTCATGTGACCAAGTTCACTGGCACTACTCAGCCATTCATAAATCCTGTTATACTGTTAATAATGATTATCAATTAAAATCTGCCTAGTTTTAGGTAAATTTTAATCCAGAGTTTGTTAATCCAGCTCTGAATAAGATCAAATCTAAATAGTCAAATAATTGCCAAGAGAAGCATCTTCTAATATAAAAATAATAAAAACTGGCCAAACTATGCAGTAGAGGTGCTTCTGTGCAAAGCTCATGTAACGTAAAAATAAATAACAAAATAATAAATAATAGCTAAAAGCACTGCAGTGTATTTTTTGAGTCGCATTTACTAATGTGCTTCTTAACGTCTCTAAATAATACCTAACATCACTTAAATAAAAGCATTGATATTTAATAAATAATCATAAAAGCATCTTAACTAAACATGTCATCCATATTTATGAACTTCACTGCATATGCTAATTAAAAGTCATTATGTTCATCCTTTCGTCTATTTGACTAAATGTTGATTTATCAAATAAATGTCATGTTCATGCAGTGCTAACTGACTGCAGGCTTTAAATACTTGGTGCATGTTAAAATGTAATTTATAGCAGACGTCTACAATCTAGTGTAAAGCTGAAGACTTCAAATGATTTTAATCCAAGTATCAATATTTTCTGTGTTCTTCATGTGTCATCTAGGACCTTGTATAGCAGCAGTATCTGTTGTTTCTCTCCTGTACTGTATATCCAAAATGAAAGGCCTCTCAGGTAGTGTATGGGTTCACCAGAAGAAATGTGGGTTGATACCTGTGCAGGTGTTATGGGTTCATATATAGCTGGTATATTCTAGACAGACAGTCTGTGTATGTATCAGTGGATCTGCTGGTCAGTGATGTTCACGTGGATCTGATGTCATTGTCTGTGTAATAATGTCTGTAGATCCTCTGGCAAGGAGCTGATGATGGTCTGGATGGACTGTTCCAATCTCTCCAGGAGTTCTTCTTTCACTGGAAGCTGGTGTTTTCGAGCTCTCGTCTAGGTAGGAAGAGATGGAATCTTCAGGTAAATGCAAATAATGCACTTTTAGTACATTTCTGTTCAGAAGAGGACTGTTTTTAACCGTTTCACTCACCAGTTTCTCTCTAAGCTTTAAGATGAGGTCAACAATCTCCACCTCTGATTTGTCTTTGGTCCATGTCAGCAGATCCTGATTTAATGAAAACAAAACAAATTAAATAAGACATTAAAAGAGTATTTCATTAATTAAATGACAGATATTATTAACTCACCCTCATGTTGTTCTGAACTCGTAGGATTTTCTTTCTTCTGTGGAACACAAAAGAAGGATTTTGAAGAGGTGCACTGGTCGCGCTTTTCCATGCAACTAAAAACACTGAGATTCAAGTCGTTAATCATTCCTTTGAGGTAATTTTGATAATCGGTTGATCCAGCTTCACAAAACCTGACTGAATGATTCATTCATGAAATGGTTCAATAATAACTTCACAAAGGTTAAAGGGGTCATCGGATGCTAAGTTCACTTTTTCATGTTGTTTGAACATTAATGTGTGTTGGCAGTGTAGGTACAAATCTACCCTATAATGATAAAAATCCATGCAGTAGTTTTTAATTAATCTGTAAAAATAATATCCCTTTTTTCAAATCGAGCCGTTCTCAGATGCCTGTCGTTGTGCCGTCACACCGACAGAGGCCGCTCCCACAATAGTTGATTGACATGAGCTCTCACCTCAGACCAGCTGTCACAGTCCAGTAACTTTCCATGTTTTGATGCCAGAGCAGGGATGTAAGTTAGACAAGAATATCTCCGATTGAGGCGTTGTGTTGCTGGATGTATTAATGAACATAGTGGTCGTCATTTACTCCTGACATCTGAGCCGATGAAGATGCAGTAGATTACGTTTGTTTGTGAAGGGAATGCGCCTCCCGATTTTTATATATACGTCTATGTTTGCGCAAATTATTCATGATCCAGCTTCACTTACAGCAGAAGTGAGTGTAAGCATTTTTTTATGAATCTTTGCGATCACCTTTCCTTATAACATGGTAGTTAGGAAGTTTAGCGGCTAAACACGGCTAAATGCGGCTAATGTAAACAAGATCGTCTTTCCACAGAGAGAAGAGAGGGGCGGGTTGAGAAGAGCTCATTTGCATTTAAAGGAACAACCCCTTAGAATGAGATGATTTTTGCAGAGCTGATTTTGGCAAGGTAAAAAGGGTGTTGTTTTACAAAACCATTGAGAATTTTTAATCAAAGTATATTAGAGACTTTTCATTAAGACCCTAAAGAATCATATCAACGTGTGGAAAATGGGCATCCGATGACCCCTTTAACAGCAGACTGGAGTCTGTTCCTCACTTTTGTTAAAGGGAACTGCAGGTATTAAGACTTGTATGGCTTAATGTAACATAAATGATGTCTCTTACTGAAATATGTAGTTGAAAACCCATGAAAGATTTATATTGTTTAAAAAATCCACATTGTTTTATACATATTTTGGACTATGGAGGTTTTGATTACATCCAATGGTTCCACTCAGTGAGCTACTGGCGCTACCTGTTGCTATTTTTACCGCTACACAACTCAGAAAAAATAAAATACTGATCCGATGCCACATTGAGCATCTTTCGGTTGTAATTTTCAGTCGAAGGGCAACAAGAGAAGCGATGTAAGTCCTTCACTGCCTTCCTAGCTATGAGAAGAGGAGAAAAGAATGGGAAGATGCCTGTTGATGAATAAAACTTTCTAAAGACCTGCGTCTTTGTTCTCTGCACTTCATCCCTGATGCCCTTGAGGCTTTTAGTAGACCACAGCCACTGAAAGAGCCTACAAAGGGCAGAGACAAGAAACGCTAGATGTCATCCTAGCAGGATATAAACACTTGCAGACACTTGTAATTGACAAATTTCACTCGACATCTAGGGGCGTTTAGACTCCCTGTGGAGAAAAATCAATGGTACGCCATTTGGTTTAAGCCTACGTATATAGCCATCAACACCTGTGCACTTTAGCTGTCTCATCATTTCAATATTTGTTTTTTCGATGTTATTATCTTTTTATGATGCTTTTTATGGTGCTTTTGCATCCTTTTTGAAGCTTCAAAGCATGGAAAAGAGCAACCAGTTCAATTCCTCAGAATTTCTCTTTTTGTGCCAAACAGAAGAAGAAGTCATACAGGTTTGGAACGACTTGAGGGCGTATCACCTTTGGGTGAACGAATCCTATTATTTGTACACCACACATTGTGAACTGATAATAATAAAGAGAGGTATAGTGGTATCCAAATCCAATATCATACTCACAGCCGCACAGATGGCCTCTAAATGAAGACATTCCACTTTCTGAGTCATCTCTCTGTGCCTGAGCCGATACCATCCATCAAAGTTTGGTGAACGGAAAAAACGCCTGAAAGCCACATAGAAACATTTAATATATTATAAGTACAATTAAAAGGAAGTTTCAGTCTTTAGTTCCCGAATGTCCCGAAGGGCTGTGTTTCTCAAAGAAGCATAATCTTAGTACAGATTATTGATGTCAATGGGTTTGTGATGCTTTTGGGAAATGCTACCATGGCATGTTACCTGTACAGGCCTGTCCAATCTCCTTTCAGCGTTTGTTGCGGCCCTGTTTGCTCCAGGGTCTTCATGAACTCATCCTGACTGAAAGACCGGATCTGAGGAGGCGTCTGAGACAAACATACATACACAACCGTTAATTCCCACTTGAATCCCAAGATTTTATGCTTGAAGTCCATAATCAATGGAAATGCCTCATATCCTTAATCTGATCTACATCATATTGAACCAACCTTCCATGGAGACAGAGATCTCTGTGGCGGCATGAGACTTTCCAAAAAACGTTCCTAAAGAAAAGAATGGGTGTGACGCTCAATGCTTCTTAGTTAATGAATAAAACAATAATGCTGTCATTAAGCTATAAACAAAGGTGTGAAACAAGTTTTTAAACTTGTTTTTACCAGAGGAAGAATGAAACTCTGCGTTTGCTCCAACAGATGCCGCTTCAAAATGGCACTCTGCACCTCTGATGGCCTTTTCTTCTGGATACCCTAAAAGTAACAATGAAAAACCAAAGCAAGGAGTTACACATAATTTTAATTTTTAAAGGAGAAATTCACTTCCGGAACAAAAATTTACAGATAATTACTCATCCCCTTGTCATCCAAGTTGTTCATGTCTTTCTTTCTTCAGTCGTAAAGAAATTGTGTTTTTTGAGGCAAACATTCCAGGATTTTCCCCATATAGTGGACTTCAATGGCGCCTGTTAGTTTGTACTTCAAAAAATGCAGTTTAAATGCAGCTTCAAAGTGCTCTAAATGATCCCAGCTAGGATCTTATCTAGCAAAGGGTCCAATAAGGGTCTTATCTAACAAAACGATTGGTTATTTTCTACCAAAAAAAAAAAAAACGTACAATTTACATACTTTTTAACCTCAAATGCTCATCTTGTCTAGCTCTGCGTGAGCTCTGTGCACTCCGGGTCAATACAGTTAGGGTATGTCGAATAACTCCCATCTCATTTTCTCCTCCAACTTCAAAATCGTCCTGCATCACTGCAGAAGTACCGACCCAGTGTTTACAAAGTGAATGTGCAAGGATGGTCAAACACCCTTTACAAAAAAGGTAAAACAGCGATGTAGCTGGTTCACGTTAAGCTAGACAAGATGAGCGTTTGAGGTTAAAAAGTATATAAATTTGTAATTTTTTTAGAAATTAACTGATCGTTTCGCTAGGTAAGACCTTTCTTCCTTGGCTGGGATCGATTAGAGCCTTTTGAAGCTGCATTTAAACTGCATTTTGGAAGTTCAGACTCATGGGCACCATAAAAGTACACTATATGAAGAAAAATCCTGAAATGTTTTCCTCAAAAAACATAATTTCTTATTGACTGAAGAAAGAAAGACATGAACATCTTGGATGACAAGGGGGAACAAATTTTTGTTCTGGAAGTGAACTTCTCCTTTAACTTAAAATGTCATTTTTCAAGAATGAACATTTGTAGCCTACCTTTAACAGCCGCTTGATGAGGGCTTTATCTTTGTGTAGAAAGGTCTTGTATGCTGTGTATATACCTTTATGGTATAAAAGGAAAAAATAAATAAAATAAAAATAAGTAAGTAAGTAAATAAAAATAATATATTATATATATATATATATATATATATATATATATAAGTTCACATTTCATTCAGCACAGAAGATTACGGCAAAGATTACTTGCGTACCTGTTTTGGTATCCAGTGTTTTTAACTTTGCCAGTTTCTTGACCTTCACTTGCTTTGGTAAATCACCTGCAGAGAAACTCTATTCAGACCTCTCTCATGTGCAGCATGCCAAAATCATGTTATCAAAAGGCTGTCAAACGAGTCTTGATGCTAAAATGGAGCATAATTTACCAGACATCTTCAGGTCTCCGAGGCGAATAATGTGTGGCCAGCACTGAAAGGTCTTTATGAAGAAAGGGTTTGTGACACCAAGTATCACACTGGGCCTGAAAGCAGAAAAATAGACTGAAGAGTCATATTCTGCCCCACATACGTTGCACATGGCCATGAAAGTAACTCATTTTTAGTCAAGGTTTCATTCAAAAATGAAAAAGGTGGATTTTTAAATATTCCAAGTCTTTCAAAGCCATGATAGTTTTGCCGGAGGAACAGAACAATGCCTTTTTGTCATTTTGTAGCTTGACAGTTCAAGTCCCGAATCACTTTCATTATACAGAAAAGAATGGCTTAGATCATTCTTCAAAAAAAAATCATCTTTGTGAAAGAAAATCATGAGTTTGGAAAGACATGATGATGAGTGAACTAGTACAGAATTTTCATTTTTGGTTGAATGAGAGTTTTTGCTTACGGAGCCTGAGTCCTAGTCGTGTACTCCTTGAATTCACTGTCATGAATGGTGAAGTACGGTCTGTAATCACCACAGTAGCGCAGTGGGGCGATAGAGCTAAACAGTGAACATAAAACATATATAAAATACATAAACTACACTACGCCCTAACAATTGTTAAAAACTGGTTAAAAATATGTTTGTGTTTTACTAATTAAACGGATAGTTCACCCAAAAATGAAAATTTCCCCATGATTTACTCTCCCTCAAGTAGGGCTGTCAAACGATTAATCGTGATCAATCGCATACAAAATAAAAGTCTGAGTTTGCCTAATAAACGTGTGTGTACTGTGTGTAATTATTATGTATATATAAATACAAACACATTCAGGTACATATATAAGAAATATTTACAAGTATATGTATTTATTATAATTTTTATATAATTTATATTATATATAAATACAAATATTTCTTACATAGATAACATATTTCTCTTAAATATATACATGAATTTGTGTGTATTTATATATACATAATAATTACACATAGTACTCACACATATATTAGGCAAACTCAAACTTTTATTTTGTATGCGATTAATCACAATTAATCGTTTGACAGCCCTACCCTCAAGCCATCCTAGGTGTATATGACTTTTTTCCTTTCAGGCAAATACAATCAGGGTTATATTAAAAAAAATGTCCTGACTTTTCCAAGCTTTATAATGGCAGTGAATGGCTGTTGATTTTTTTAAAGTCCAATAAAGTGCGTCCATCCATCATTACAAAGTTCTCCACACGGCACCAGGGGTTTAATAAAGGCTTTCTGAAGTTAAACAATGCATTTGTGTAAGAAAAAGATCAATATTGAACACTTTATAAACTGTAATCTCCACCTTCTGCTAACTGTTGTACGCGCGTTCACGAGAGTGTGGTGTTCCAGCGAATGACACAGGCAACGTGGCGACAAACGCAGAAGAGATGAATGTGGAAGCGAAGAGGAGAAAGCAAAACAACACCGGTGATTAATTAGAAGTACAAGACAAGGATCTGTAAAGAAAAATGATGGAGGATTTCCTTTGCTGTAAACAAAACTTGGTTCTCACGAGAGCATATTCTCACCAGAGATTACGCTACGCCTACGTCATCCGCTGGAACGCCACTCTGTCGTAAACACGTGTACGAAGCTAGAGATTACAGTTTATTAAGTTGTAAATATGGATATTTTTCTTACACAAATGAATCGATTTACTTCAGAAGGCCACTCTGGAGCCAAGTGGAGTACTTTATTATTTAGCTAAATATCTGAACCACTACCCACTGCCATGATAAAGCTTGGAAGAGCCAGGAAATTCTTTAAAATAACATTGTATTTGTCTGAAAGAAGAAAGTCATATACACCTATGATGGCTTGAGGGTGAATAAATGATCGGGTAATCTCCATTTTTAGGTGAACTATCCCTTTAACATTAAAAAGAAAATATTTAGATTTAAAAAGCTTTTGAAATTTCACGAAAACCATAACGTTAAATAAATATCCAAACAATTCTAAAATGGTGCGGTTTGAAGTTTTACAATAATGGATAATGAATAAACATAAGCATAAACTCTAATAGAAACCCTATCTGTCATTATCATTATTATAAGTTCATAATAGTAACTGAAGTTTATGTGCTTCTGGAAGGACAGCTTTAAAAGCGTAGTATCCATACCTGACCAGGGCCAGCACTGTCTCCGAGGAGACAGTTGGAGAGGGTGCCATAACAACCACAGGCTCTCCTAGCAACATAAGCTCCCAGAGCATCTGCACATGAATCAGGACTGACTGGAAACATCTGATTACATGAAGGTCAATTAGGACTGCTATTAGTGACGGCTGTAAAATCAACAGATGGTTAAGTAATTCTAGATAACATGTAAAATCAGCGTAATACTCACTTAAAAAGTTCCAACTCATGAACTGATGGAAGAACTGTGGGGGCAGGGAGCAGATTCTGCGAAAAATGAAACCACATGTCAAGCATATGTTAAAATAAAAGCATGCGTGCATGATCATCATAGGAACATATGACATAATACCATAATAAAATACAGTAGGCACCTCTGTTTCTGGTTGTTTTATAGGGCTTCCTCCTGGTGTTTCGACTTTTGAGGGAATTCTGACCTGCAAGGCCAAAATCAGCATTTGATAAACAGACATCAAATTGTTAAAGAGGAAGTTCACTTCCAGAACGAAAATTTACAGATAACTTACTCACCCCCTTGTCATCCAAGATGTTCATTCCTGTCTTTCTTCAGTCGTAAAGAAATTGTTTTTTGAGGAAAACATTTCAAGATTTCTCTCCATATAGTGGACTTCAATGGTGCCACTGGTGAGTTTGAATTTCCAAAACACAGTTAAAATGCAGCTTCAAAGGGCTCTAAACGTTCCCACCCGAGGAAGAAGAGTCTTATCTAGCGAAACGAACAGGTATTTTTCTAAACGCTCTTTACAAAAAAAGGTAAAACAGCAATGTAGGACAATTTGCAGGTAATTTTAGAAAATAACCAACCGTTTTGCTAGATAAAACCCTTTTTCCTCAGCTGGGATCATTTAGAGCCCTTTGAAGCTGCATTTAAACTGCATTTTAAAAAGTTCAAATGCGAGTCCACTATATGTAGATAAATCCTAAAATGTTTTCCTCAAAAAACATAATTTCTTTACAACTGAAGAAAGAAAGACATGAACATCTTGGATGATAAGGGAGTGAGTACATTACCTGTACATTTTTGTTCTGGAAGTGAACTTCTCCTTTCCAACTAACATGTATGAATGTGTGCAATGTATGAGAATGATGTTCCTTCTGAAAGTTTTTCCATCCAAGATATTCTCACCTGCATCACCACACCCATCACAGGTAAGTTGAGTGTCTGTCCTGGTACTGGCGCTGGCCATTGGTCAATCTCATTACAGACTGAAAGATATTAACCAATGTGATTGAAGATTTAAGACACAGTAATAACTTGAGCTTTCTGTATGATATTTTAAAGGCAGTATATGAATGCCAACATGCAAATGTCTGTTTCTTTGGGTGGTTTTCATGTTTATTTAAATCTTTGAATTACCTAGTTGCTACATGTACATATATACACATATATATATTATACAAACACTACCATTTAAAAGTTTAAAGTAGGTAGGATTTTTTTCCGAAAGTGTTTTACGTCTCTCATACTCCTTAGGCTGCATATATTGGATCAGAAACACAGTAAAATTGTGATTAATACAATTTAAAACAATGTTTTTTAATACATTTTAAAATGTCATCTATTCCTACAATGGCAAAGCTGAATTTTCAGCATCATTACTCCAGTCTTCAGTCACATGATCCTTCAGAAATCATTCTAACATGCTGATTTGCTGCTCAAGAAACTATTTTATTATTATCAATTTTGGAAAAGGTTATGCTGCTCAGTATTTTAGTTTTTTCTCCAAGTCAAGCTGGCCTCACCTGTCTCCAGACAAGGTTCATGCTTTTCGAAGTACTCGGGAGCAATGACCTTCAGCAGCGAATGGAAAAGGTTCACAAACGGCAGTTTGGACACCACCACTAGAGACTATGGATATAGAAAGACTAAAATTATTTACAGCATTCACAACCATTACATTAAAGTATAAAGTTCTCATTTATTCCAGTATATTGTTTGACAACAAAGATCTTGACTGCACACATTCAATTAAAGTGTAAAGTCTAAATAGACTCAGTGAAAAAAAACAGAACAATGTGTATCTTTCAATTCGGTTACACACCTTCTGAAAATATCCCCTTTTGACAGACGCATCTTTGACTTGCCTAAAATACACATACCCGTGGAAATGTGCATGCTCCTTCTGAAAGACAGTACAGTCATTTACATGCACACATTAGTTATGGAATTCATTGGTTCAACACACGTCAATCAGTTGTGACACTGGGAAAAGTCTCAAATCAGGGCAAGTCTATTTCTTACCTGCAGGGTCACAGGTGCATCCTTGTTATACGCATCCTCCTGTCCAAACCAAGAGCTACTGCGGCCCACCGACTGCCGCAGTCTGAAGCTGAACTGAGTATCCCCGAGGCATCCTGGGATAGACATGCACTCATGTGATTGAGCTGTAATGCTCATGTTTCAGCTGTTTATCATGAAAGCACTGATTAGATCAGTCTGTGCCAGCACATTACCTGAGTATGAGTCAGGAAACGATAAATAACAGATGCTTGTTTTCTAAAAGACAGAAGGAAGCGAAGGGGTTTAGTACTTTTAGAGGCATTTTAGAAGGAAATTAGTAACACATGTTGTATGTATTTGTAATACTGCTACTGCAAAATAAATAAATCAAATTCATCTTACCTCTTTCTCTGTGAGTTTGACATCATGTGGGTAAACGAGCTGATAACATCAAAAAGAATGTTAAGAGATACACAACAGTGATGCTGCTGTTGCTGTGGTGACAGTGGTGATATTACAATCAGATCGTATCACTATTGCGCTGTCACTGCATTTTTTTCACAATCAGATTATTGCCCGAGTTACTTGTAAAGCGTTATGAGAGTAACAAGCAATTAAACAAACAGATGTTAAGGGTGCATGCACATAATTTGCGTACCTCTATGGCTTGTCCGAGCTCGAGGTCGAAGGTAACGACGCACACGCATTCGAGCCAGGCAGAGAAGCGCGACCACGGCACCGGTACTTCTGTATTTGTCGCCGCAGCTTTAGATGTCCCTTCCAGAGAATCGGAGCTGTCAAATGGGTTCATTGTGACCTAAAAATCCATTTGAGAACCGCTTGCTTTTGTGAATGGTCGCTTCCTCAGTCATCATTTAGGAATCATTAAGGCAGAACAGCGCCCTCGCGCGGGGAGGAATGACTTAGTAGCCTATTTTTATTCTCAAGAGGGATTCATAAAAAGGAGACCACGAAATGAAATAACTTAAAGAGATAGTTCACCCAAAAATAAAAATTCTGACATTAATTACTCATCCTCATCTCGCTTGAGACAATGATATGAATGACAGAATTTGTCTTTATAATTTGTCTTTTTTATGTCTTTATTTCACCCTTGTGTATAATGCGGAAGTAAGCCTATGGGCGAGACTTCCGGTTTATTAGGCTATGGGCTTGTTAAGTGGTGACGTAATGCGCACCAACGAATGTTGTGTCCGGGTCCAAGCCCTAACTCATTTAATCTCAGCAGCCGTTATGAGCACTGTTTATTCATATTAAACATTTAGAGCTAAACATTTTCAGATTTACGGTGTACACTACAGTCTCCGTGCTCACAGCGTCCCAAATACAAATAATTTTTATATTTATTTATTTGTATTTATATTTTCATACTATCTGGGATTTTGGTATGGAGTTAAAGGGTAGGATTATAATTATTTTGGTAGCATTATATCACATTGAGTGTATAATTAGCACCGTTTGTTGATTTCTCGTGTCATCTGATAGAGCGTTTAGACCCGGAAGTCACGGAAGATGTGCAGTATGACGTCGGACTTAACAAGCGAATAAGGAAAAGACAACGTGCAGTAAGCGGTTTGCACTACAGACTAATGTTCTCATAATTAAGATAATAAATTAAAATAATATGGTAAGATGCACCAATCTGCAATATCAAGCAGCAAAAACAACTGTTTTGTACAGCTAAAAATAGCTGGATCCAGATGAGACCGGAAGCTAGACCCATAAAATTTACAAATGGCCGCGCCCGCTCTTACGCGAAGGAAGGGGATAATGTTATTTTGTAGTTTACTCTTTAGTTTTTCCAAGTTGTTTCTTTTAAGGCAGAGTGTGCCTTACGAAAATTCCCTAAAAATCTTGACATTAATTATAATGAGTTTAACACATTGGCATAGTTTATTTTAATAAAAAGTTTGACCACAAACTCCAGTTTTTATTATTATTATTATGTATGTTCATCTTGCCAAGGCTAGTGGAACGAACGCGGAGAAGCGCGCACCCGATGCGCAGGCAGTAATCTGACAGCACGCGCACGCGCGCGTCTATGACAGAGTTTCGCCATTTTGAATACAAACATAAGAACGATTTTTATTTTCCGATCCCTGTTTCCTTCGCCTTGCGTGTGAGCGGCCGAGATAACTCTGCGTAGTGACTAAGAGCAGAATAATTGTCTAAAAATTAATTTATCAATAAAAGAAAGCAGAAAAACAACTTTAGTGAGGACGATGGCTCTCGCTTTGGGCAGATAGTTAAGAGGAAAACGGTCTCGTGGCAGCTGCGGGGTTTCACAGAGCGCGCGCGGGGCAGCAGCAGCGCCACCGCTGCACGAGCCAGACCAGCACTAACCGACTACCAGCAGCCCGTCTAAAGACACTCACAGCGGGGGTAAGCTTACATGCACAGCCTATTTACATGCGCAGATAACACTGCTGGGGCCGAGCATCTCTGCTTTACTCCAAACCATGCTTGTTTATAAATGTTTTGCTTAGAAAATGTGTCGTTTTGTGTCTCTTCAGATGGGAAGAAACTTCTGTAAGAGAGAGATTCAGCTGAAGTTAGCCAGACGAGCTAGCAAACAACACAAAAACATCCCATTGTTTAGGTTCAAATAAAGCCAAACGCACTTCACATCTTTAGTAATCCATTTTCAGATAGAAACGAGGGTGTATTTGAGTTGTTTCGGTCGAGTTTGGGGTTGTTTTGAAAATACGGAAACCAGGTTTGTCGCTAATATTAGCCGCTGATGCTAACGCTTGCTAGCGGGGCCCAGTAGTAAACATGCAAGCGCCGAGATTTTTTGCTGAAACTGTTATTCTGCATTTAAAAAAATCATCCAGTGTGTGTTTTAAACAGTACCGCGTCGTCTTTATCCGTCCCGGCTTTATAAGGTGTGAAAAATGCTGTGGTATGTTATTGACGTCTGTTGTAAACATTTGATTCAAATCATGTTGTCATTAGCAGCCACATGAGTAATTCAGAAGTTAGTTCATCCTCTCCAGCTATGTAACTATTGAGTTGTAAAACACGATCGTTCAGTATGACGAATGCAATCTCATTTGAAGCTCTGTAATACAGGAACACCCCCTCTGGGGGTCCAGGGGTCAGGACAAGTTGCTGGATCCACTTCCTAAGTAGGCAGCTTCTGGACAGTTGTGCAATCAATGCCAGCTTATTTGACCTCAGCTGCTGTCAGAGATCTCATGCAACATCCCAGCTCATGTCTGCTGTGTGTGGCAGCTTGTATTGTGTGTGCAAATGCTGCTGTTGTTGCCTGTTACTATTTTTGATGAATTGTAGAGCAGAGCAGATTTGCTTTCCTGTGTAGGGTTCATTGGGGAATTCTCTGCTTGTTATTGTCACACTAAGCTGTGCACGTGCACACAGTCATGTCCACATAAAGAAGGAAACAAGCCCCTTTTTTGGCCACTTTTTTCAAAAATGAAAGAAGTACTTCAGCTTGCACAGCTGCAGATCAATGATAGATATTCTTTCCGGTGTGCGTTTTCTGTGTCGTCTGTCATCAGATGAGTATGTAGTGCTCAAGGAAGCTGTTACCAGCTGCTGTGCTGCTGAGTGTGCCATATGCGCACGAGATGTGGCGTAGGTGCACATTTAATTTAGGAAGAAAGTGCGTCAAGTGGCACCTTCTATTTTAACTTTCTAGAATTAGGTCTAAAGGTCAAAATTTAGGCATTCAAAAATTCGTCTATAGACAATAATGTAGTAATGAATGAAGCTTTTCAAATTGCTTTGTGTTGGTCATCGTGGTAAATCTTGAACTTGGGGAATTTTTCATCCTCATGCAATTATTACTGTATTTCGCCTGCAAAAAATTCACCGAACAGTATTAAATGTGACTGCGCTTTAAGGAAATGTTCACCCAAAAAATGAAAGTTTGCTGAAAATGTACTCACCCTCAGGCCATCCGAGATGTAGAAGAGTTTGTTTCTTCATTGGAACAGATTTTGAGAAATCTCTTACATCACTTTGCAGTGAATGGGCGCCGTCAGAATCCAAACAGCTGATGAAACGGCACAATAAACCACACAAATCCAGTCGATCAAGTAACGTCTTGAGAAGTGAAAAGCTGCGTGTTTGTAAGAAACAAATCCATCATTAAGGTGTTTTAACTTTAAACTGTCACTTCTGGCTAAAATGCAAGTCTGTAATCCATAATAATGCTTCTTTCAGTGTATTCACAGATTTAAAAAAATCTGCAGACATATTTGTTTAGAACTGTTTTGGACTGTTAGCTTGTAAATGGTGTTTATCTGTGCATATTTCTCTCCTGATTCAGACAAGGTGACTTTTTGATTGGAAAAAGGAAAAATTTGTATAGCACACTCTTATATTTTAGCTGGAAGAAATGGTTGAAAGTTAAGCATTTCTTTAAGATGGATATGTTTATTACAAACATGCAGCTAGACTGGAGTTATTTGGATTACTTGTGGACTATTGTGATGCTTTTATCAGCTGGACTCTCATTCTGACGGCACCCATTCACTGCAGAGGATCCACTGGTGAGCAAGTTATGCAATGTTACATTTTTCCAAATGTGTTCTGATTAAGAAACAAACTAATCTACATCTTAGATGGCCTGAAGGTGAGTACATTTTCAGCATATTTTCATTTTGGGTAAACTATTTTTTTTAATGCTTGGAACTCAAGATTAATTTACTGTATTTGTTGCACAAACCACTGTAGTGCCATTTAAGGAAATGCTTAAAATAACTGCATATCTGCTAGAGAGTCAGTATAGAGGTAAATTTGAGGAAGAGAGTGTTTATGTGCGTTTGTTCGCTGTTGACAAGGAAATTACGTTTGTACAGACATTACATTTTCGGTTCACAAGACCTTCCACAGTTTTAGTCTTGCACATTCTGCCGTGTTTCACGGTTTCTAGACTATATGATGCAATGTGTTTTCATACATTATTGATATATTAAACCTGCTGTTTCTCACACCATGCCTGCATTGTTTTTTGAAGGGTTTGCATTTTCTCTTTTCTTTTCCCTAGTGTCAGTCCGTCTGAGGCGTGTATTCGAGGAAGGCCTGGTGGGAAGTGGACCTCATGCAGATTAATGCTAGGTCATTCTGTGCTGTCTGCATTCTGCCACTCAAATGCCTGTCTGCCTGTGGAGGAGGTGTAACTAAGGATTCACACGTTTCATCAGCTGGTAAAAATATATTTATTTATTTAACAAATGCTATTAATGTTCCTAAGGAGTCTTACATAGGCTCACTAACAGATCTCTTTGAGCAAGCGAAGACTGTCAGGCTGTGTGAAATGTATCGCCCAGGGTGTGATGCGTGGGTACCAGTCATCTTGTGGGAAAGGTCTGCTTTGTTCATGACCAGAGTTGTTAGAAAAATCTTCACAGCCCAGGTGATTTCAATCAGTGCTGAAAGCAGGAAAGTTGATCTTCATGTTCCAGTTGCTTCATGTTTTGTTTTGAGTGGGATGTGTTAGTTGGATGCTTTAAAGGTCCATCAATTATTTCTGTCCCCTTCCTTGTTCTTCTGTTCTCCAGATTCTCTTTCATCTGTTAGTTCTGCTTTCCATCGCTATCCCCCCCCCCACTCACTCTGTAGCTTTGTTCCAAAACCTATTAGGCTGCCTACATGAGCAGCTGCTTTTTGAGACAGCTTCCTAACTGTTATGGAACTTCAGTGACTGATTTGGAACACTCTACATCAGTGGTTCTCAACTAGGGGGATTCAGGAAACCTCCAAGGGGCATTCAAGATCACTAAAAAGCATTTTAAAATGCATACAGAAATGTTTTTTAAATATATAGACCAATTCGTAGTAGCTTGCATCTGTGCACGCATGCGGGTGGCAAAAATCACTGGTAACAAGTGAAGTGAAACTGGTAAAATCCATGGAATAAGAGAGAAAAAAAAACATTTTTGTGACTTTTGATGCCAGAATCGAAATGCAAATAATTTTTATAGAATACTGTCATCGAAGATTGCATTTTAAGTTAAACACAGATGTTTAAACAGACAGATTATGGATGAAAACTGCTATGATTATTCTACTTTTAAAGCATAAATTAGATTTAAAAGATATAGGTAGACATAATATTTAGATATGCTGTTTGTAGGGGACGCATTGCATTAGCCCTACAGTGATAGCATGACGTAATATTTAAACCTATTACTATTAACATTTTACATAACATTTATTTATTTTATCTCACAATTCTGACTTTTTTCTTTCAAATGCAAGTTTATATCTCCTAGTTCGGACTGTATAACTCAATTTAACTCAACAAAAGTGAGTTTGTCAATTCTCAGGGCAAAAAAGTCGAGAGAATTTGTGAGAATAAAAGTCAGAATTTTGAAATATAATCTTGTTTACCTTTTTTTTTTAATTCTTTTATTCCATGGCTCCATAGACTGCCACTTGAAAACTGTCATTTTCTGCAACCATAAGCTCCGCCCACAATAAAAAAACGTCATTACTGTTTTCAAACACTGAATTGGTCTATAAATGTTCCTAGAAATATTAGAAATAATCTACATCAGGTTGTCTTTGAATATTTTGTTGTACAGCAAGGGACGTTTGTGTCACAAGAAGGTTAGGCAGTTCTGTATACATTGACCACCTTGGATTTTTTTTGTCTTGGATTGCCTTCTCTGCAATAGATATTTCTCCTCACTTTCAGTTCTTCTCTTCAGGCCTGGGCTTCCTGCTGCAGCAGCCACCACCGCCGCCATCATGTTCTGGAAGTTTGACCTGAACAACACCTCCCATATCGACCAGCTGCTGGATCGAGAGGGAGTGACTCTGAGAGAGTTGATGGAAGAGGAGGATGTCCTGCAGGAGTGCAAAGCACAGAACCGCAAGCTCCTGCTCTTCCTCTCCAAGGATCACTGTATGCAGGAGCTGGTCACCCTTATCACGGAGGAGCCCTCTGCTGACCTGGAGGAGAGAACTCGCTTCAAGTAAGACAATGACACAGCAAAGCTTATTTGCTAGTGTTGAGCAACCAGACACTGCAACATTGGCTCAGCTAGTTACTCACATGCCGTGTGACAGCCGCTTTCTGTGCATGTGCTTCGGATGTGTGCTCACAAAAAAAAACGTATATCAGAAGTTTAAATGTGTGTGATTTAAAACGCATGATTTCAATGTAATAGACATAACTAAAACCAAACATGTTTTTTGGAAGAATATTCAGAGGTATGAGCTGTAAAGGCTCAGTCCTGTTTTGGAAAAGGGGGCAGGGCGGGGCGCAGCAGCTCATTTACATTTAATGCATGCATGAAAACAGTGTTTCTGCTTCTACTTAAAATAGGCATTTTCAAAATGATATAAATGATCTGTTGGGTATTATGAGCTGAAACTTTATAGACACATTCTGGGGACACCTGAGACTTATATTACATATTGTAAAAAGGGGCTTAATAGGTCTCCTTTAAATGTTTATCCACTGCAAATAGCCTGTAGCCTAGATGTAAATATAGATGGCAGTAAAAAGTATTCCAACTGGTACTAAGAATTGCTGGACTGTGATGGTAGGACATATGTGTTGTTCACTGGTAGCCCTGAATGTCTGGAGCTCCTGGTAACAGGAAGGCTATAAAACTGACAGTGAAGATGTAGAAGTGCAGAGAAGTGAAGTTAAATTGATAAATGAAGGAAGGGGAACAGGAAAAAAAGACATGATTGAGTTGAAAGGTGATGTGTAAACTCCTGCATTCTGCTGCTTTTATGTTTTAAATCAGAGTTGCTTTGATTGTAAGGGTTGTGCTGTTTAACAAAATATATGGAAAACTGTTCCGAAGGGTTGAAATCTATCAGTTTTAGCACTCTGTTGGGACCATATGGTTAGAGTGAGAGAAAGAGATTACAGTTCATTTAAAACTAATCATTCGGTTCTCTGTGTGTAGGAGGCAGAATCATTTGTCTTGAAATGAGCAAGCGGATTCACTCAAAATGTCTTTTCTCTCCAAGTATTGTGAAATGTTATTACATTTGAGTGAAATATGTTCTCAGCAGCACTGATCCAGATTTTTTGCTTTGTGATATTTTTGTCGAATGCAGAATCCTACAGTAGGATATAATGCACGGATATATTACCCTCTTTTGTGGCACAGACAAAACTGCACCACTGAGTTGATCAGTATTTACATATTGTCTTTGAAATGCCTAAATTTGACCATCAGAAAGTAGCTTAGTTTGTTTGTGTGTAATAGTGTGTAATATAGACTTTTTGTTTTGTTTTGTTGATCTAGGTTTCCAAACATTGCCTGTGAGCTCCTGACCTCTGATGTGGCTCTTATCAATGATAAGCTGGGTGGAGATGAATCCCTTTTGGAGAAGCTCTACCACTTTCTGGAGCAAGAGCCTCCCCTTAATCCCCTGCTGGCGTCCTTCTTCAGCAAAACCATCGGCAACTTGATTGCACGTAAAACAGACCAGGTACGCACACCTGATCCACACGCACACCTGACTTGCACAGCAAATGGCACAAAGGAAATATGGGAGTTATTTGCTTGATTTGCATAGTAATTTGTCTGTCATTGCACATGCAGGTAATCTCTTTCCTAAGGAAAAAACACAACTTTATCAGTCTGGTGCTGAATCACATTGATGCCTCGGCTATGATGGACCTTTTGCTGCGCCTCATCAGCTGTGTAGAGCCTGCCCCCTTGAGGATGGAGGTCCTCAATGTAAGCACACTATTATTTATATATATATATATATAAATGAGAGTTAACAGATACAGGCACTTACCTGTGTGAATGTTCCCATGTGTTGTTGACTCTACAAGTGAATTTTGGGGTTATATAATGGTTAATCTTGTTCAAAAGCATTTTACATGGATCTACCTCTAGAAGCCTGAACCATTTGTAGAAATTATGCCTTCAAGGAACGTTAGTAAGTGATTCAGTTGCTTAAATTAGACATTGACCTGCATTTAGCCTGACTTGTCTTCCAAGCCCTGGCTGAATCCTCACTCATCATTTTGGGGCTGTGATTCTAGTCTGTGAATGCATGTATTTGCAGTGGCTGAATGAAGAGAGACTCATCCAGAGACTCACAGAGCTCATGCACACAGGGAGAGATGAAGAGGTACAAAACATCACTCACTCTGCTGAACTTTTCACCCCCCAGCACACATGATTTTAGTTATGGAAGTTTAAAGAGAGAACTGAGTGCATTCTTTTCCATTTTATTGTTGTGCAGAGACAATCTAATGCATCCCAGACTCTTTGTGACATCATTCGACTTAGTCGGGACCAGGCCAATCAGCTGTCAGAGGTCACCGAACCAGACCCCTTACTCGCTGTCCTGGAGTCGTAAGTGCCCAAACTGATTAGCAAAGAACACAATCATGTGATGTAGTGAGCCATTTGTAAGAATTCGGTAAAGACTGCTGTTTTTGTATCTGAAGTCATGTTTGTCTTTGTAGACAAGAGAATGTGGCGGAGCTTTTGAAGAACATGTTTGAAGGGGAGAGGACTGAAGCGTCTGTCGTCAATGGAACGCAAGTGCTTCTTACGTTACTGGAGTCACGAAGGTCAGGGTGAGTTCATTCATTACAGGCCCTAATTAAGCCTAAAATAAATAGGATGCTTGCTGCTGTTCTTTTTTTATCTTTCTTTGACCTTCTGTTATCTCCGTGTCTAATGTTGTTAGGCTGGAGGGTCTGATGGACCTGTATTCTCAGGGATGTGAAAGGTCTTACACTGTCAACAGCAGTATTTTACGTGCTATTGAGCCTCATCTAAAGGACTTCCAGCAGCTCCTACTGAACCCTCCTACGGTACCAGCACGCACGCACGCGCACACACACTCACAAGCGACTAAACTCTGTCTGGGTGTAAATGTCATCTCAGGGCTTTTGAACTGTTTGTTCTAATTTTTAGTGTAGTTGAGCTGAAGTTTGTTGCTCTGTTTTGAAACTTAAGCTGCCTTGCGGTGTACATTATTAAAGTAAAACTTCTTAAGTGACTGATTTGGAGCAATCTACGTAGGTGACAACTCTGTGTCAGTTAAATAGCTCTCTTCACAAGAAGCTCATTGAGAAACTGAGTATGTTTCTAAGCTAACATACTTCATTAGGCATCAATTTTAACATTACTTTAAAGGGTTAGTTCACCCCAAAATGAAAATCTTTCCAAACCCATAAGACCTTCGTTCATCTTCGGAACACAAATTAAAGGCATTTTTAATTAAATCTGAGAGCTACTGCATAGACTGCAACAGTGGTACCATGTTCAAGGTGCAGAAAGGTTGTAAGGACATTGTTAAAATAGTCCTGGTTCAACCGTAAATTTATGAAGCTATGAGGACAGGGCTCTATGCTTACTTTTCTTTTTAGGAGCACAGTGTATTTTTATGTGTTTAATGAGGCTTAGAGGTGGCATGAGCGCAATCAAATTCATAAATTCAAGTTGAGATTAATGTTTTAAATATAACATTTTGAATATAGAAATATTAAATGATTTAAATAACTGAAAAGATACTTTAAAAATGAAACTAAAACTGCCAGTAGGTGGCGGCAAGTCACTGATTTAATTACTGAATCATTCATTAATTTGATTCGTTTGACCTTTGACCTACTTTTGATGACGAAACAGAGCAAAATCAGGCAATAGTGTTATAGTCAGTCAATGTAGGTAACTTAATATTAATTTCTTGTTTATTTAACTGTTGTATTAAATCAATATCTCATTTACAAACTCCCTTAAAAAGCATTAAAATCTGTCATAGAAAAATCTGTCTTAGTTCATCACAATCTCACAAAGTTCCTATAATCAACAAAGCTCCCTGCACTGCACAATGAATCTCTACACTTTGTTTATGAAAGGATTTGTGAGATATGTCTGTGATACATTACTCAACGTTGGAAAAACCCTGCCGTCATTTAGTGATCTCACATCACCTATTTTATCAATGTCCTCACTACGTTTCTGGGCCTTGAATGTTGTAGTTGCGTCACTGTCTGTGCAGGGTCAGAAAGCTCTTGGATTTCATTAAAAATATCTTAATTTGTGTTCTGAAGATGAACAAAGGTCTTATGGGTTTGGAACAACAAGAGGTTGAGAAGTTAATGACAGAATTTTCATTTTTGGGTGAACACTTAAAGTCTTTGAAGGTAACATTATATTGTTGCTGAACAGCCTTCAGGAGCATCATTTTAATAATGCCATAAAGTGTGTTGGTCTTTGTTGGCAGCACACTGCGTTCTGTAACAGAGCTTCTGTCTCAACAAACACTGTGCAATGCTGAGACTGACAGCCCTCTAACAATGTGTCAATCTCCCTTCACTTCCCATGGAACAGAGAAGTGCAATACTCACTACAGTGGGCGTTCTGGAGCAGCCCCTGGGGAGCGCCCGCCTTCATGTGGCCAGACTGGTGGCTTCTCTGCTGCAGACTTGCGACCTCAGCATCTGCCAAGAGATCTGCAGACTCAACACCATGGACCTGCTGTTGGTAAATCACTTACGCACACACATCGAATATTGCAGACTCAACACTATGAGCTCGCTGTGGGTGGGCGATCTTGTTTTTCATCATTTTTTTTTTTTTTTTTTTCTTTTTCTTTTTCACTTCGTCACTCCACCACTCTCTGGTTGCAGGATTTATTCTTTAAATACACCTGGAATAACTTCTTGCACTTGCAAGTGGAGCTGTGTGTGGCATCCATCCTGAACCACTCTGCCCATGCGGACCTCCAGAACCCAGGTCTGCAGAACCACGAGGAGAGACCAGCTACAGGCACAGGCAGCCAAGTGGAGGAGGGAACACCGGGCCAGAACAGCTCCTCAGACCCAGCAAACACACCCATTCAAGATGCTCTTGTTGCCAATGTAGGTCATATGCTTTAGTTCATATCAGTTTTCGATCATGACCGCTTCCTTTTGGTGCCTATTGTCATATTGGCTTACAGGAAACAGGGTAGTGGGCCTTGTTGGTGGTGCTCATGAATGCTACTTAACACATACAATATTGTTCAAAAGTTTGGGGTCAGAAAGATTTTAATTTTTTTTTTTAAGTAAAAAAATACTAATATTATTTTCACCTTCTTATTCTTCAAAGAATCCTGGAAAAAAATATTATGGTTTCCACAAAAATATTAAGCAGCCATTATTACTGTTTCTTAAAAGTGTTTTGTAACAACTGAAGACTATGAGAAAAAAATTCAGCTTTAAAAATATATTAAAATAGAATAGTAATTTTATGTTGCAATAATATTTCACAGTATTACTGTTTTTGCTGTATTTTTGATCAGATGCAGCCATGGTGAGCAAAAAAGACTTATTTGTGACCCCAGACCACAAAACCAGTCATAAGAAGCACAGATATATTTGTAGCAATAGCCAACAATACATTGTATGGGTCAAAATTGATTGATTTTTCTTTTATGCCAAAAATCATTAGGATATTAAGTAAATATCATGTTGCATGAAGATATTTTGCAAATTTACTACCTGAAATGTATCAAAACTTAACTCTTGATTAGTAATATGCAATGCTAAGAACTTCATTGAACAACTTTAAAGGCGATTTTCTTAATATTTTTATTTATAAGGGCCCGAAGCCCTGAAAGGGCTAATCCCAACAGGAAGTTGGTTATTCTGGGTTTTGTCAAAAATGCACGCTCTGGAATTTGATATACTACTCCTAGGTTTTTTACCCAATTGCCACCAAACTCGATCAACCTGATCTCAAGACATTGGGGATGAAAAATTATGAGGGGATTTTTGATATTTCGAATGGTTTGGCCGTGGCAAGGCGTTGAATTTATGGTGAGAAATGAAAAACAGGAAATGGCTAATAACTATTGCACACATTGTCTGTTTCTGATGAAACTTCAGGAGTTTGTTTGTTGTATGATGGCGATCACATAGATGTGACTATTTGGAGTCAAAGTTATAGCTTCTCCAACTGGCAACAGGAAGTGTGTCTCTTTTAAAAATGCTTTGATATCACATGGTTATTTTTACCCGATTTGCTTCAAACTTCATCAGAATAATGTCAAAACACGGCCGATGAAAATCTGTAAAGGGGCGTTGATACATTAAATGCTCTTGCCATGGCGACGTGCCAAACTCTAACATTTGTTTCCTGTGTTTTTGGGGCACTTAATTAGCTTAGATTTTCATGAAACTCAACACACACATCAGTATTAATGCTAGTTAGACACTGGCAAAGGCTCATAAATGGGCGTGGAGGAGGTGCTCTATAGCGCCACCTTTTCTCAAAAGTTGGGGGGTTAGTTTTAGCTACAGACACCAAACTCAGTATGTATATTGTTCTCATCAAGCCGGACAACTTTCTAATTTACACCCATTAGCTGCGACCAACAGGAAGTCTGCTATTTTGATTTGAATGTGGATTTTTGGAAAAATCAGGCTATAAATAAATTCATACTTCTCCAAGCAGGAATAAGTAGTTCATGCCAAACTTTGTCAACATGATGCCAACATACTGAAGATGTTAAATTGTAAGCGCGTTTGGGATATCTTGAACGGTTGATTTACGGTGATTTATTAAAGTAGCAGTAAAAAACATAACCGTAATTTTAAAATACAGCATCCAAACACTTCAAAACTTTACATACATAGAACTAGTCATTCTGAGAAATAAATGCTTACTTCCATCGATATAAAATAGTCTACTAAAAATAGAAATTTAAAAAACTATTAAACATCTGATCTCACTCTAACTCTCTCACTCTAACTCTTTGTGGGGGGATGGGCTTTTGGTGTTAAGTGTGTGTGTGTTGAATTTGTGCCTGGGTGGTTGTGTGTAAGTGTCTGTGTGTGTGTGAGAGAGAGAGAGAGCATTTAAAGTGCATCATCCTAACTCTTCACAACTTTTTACATAAGAAAAACAAGTCAATCTTAGGAAATATGTTTATCATGTTTTCAGAGACTGCAAAAACATTTAAAATATCACACTTTTAAACTGGCAGATGAAGACTGTAATACCAAGGATTAACTCAAGATGACCTCATAGGATAAGGAATCTTTTTCAGCTCATTCTCAGTCTATCAGAATGATTTGAAAGTATTTTGCTTTTAACCCTTTTCATTGCTGTAACCCTTCAATCCAAACTGCCACAGGGTTACTGTCAATGGATGTGCCCCCTGGGCGCCTTATTTCTGATGGCACCAGGGTCGCGGATGCGCTGGCGGCGAGGGCCCGTCATTGCTGCTTGCAGCTATATTTTTATTTATTTATTGATTTATTTTGCATCCTCAGATTCCAGATTTTCAGATAGTTGTATCTCGACAAAATTGTGTCCTATCCTAACAAACCATACATCAATGGAAATCTTAATTCATTCCAGTTTCAGATGATGTATAAATGTCAATTTCAGATTTTTGACCCTTATGACTGGTTTTGTGGTCCAGGGTCACAAAAAACATGAAAAAAACACTGAACCCAAACTTTTGAACGGTAAAGTATTGCACATAGTTTGGTTCAGGGATTTGAACAAACCACGGAGCCTAAGTATTACAATTTGACGTGTGATTCATCCCTCACCGTGGTTTGCGAAGTAGAGGTGTGTCAGTTTTGTTTCCTTTTATGTTTCTCTTTCTTTTTTGCCTGTCCTTTTATCTACACCCTTTGTGTTTCCTGTTGTTCATTATTCTTAATTTTTGGCTGTTTGCTTTCCTCAGCTTTTCCAACATTGCCGGCTGGTCCAAAGGATTCTGGATGCTTGGGAGGAAAATGACAAAATCCAGTAAGAGCATCTTATCTACTTGCTGTCACTGATTTATAAGCAGCTGGTCTCTAACACGTGTGATAGTCCCATGAAGCTCACATTGATATCCACCTTTATGTCAGTATGTTTGTTGTCTATCTGTTTTTTTTTCTGCTGTTGGCTGATTGTTGTTTCTCTACATTAATTTCCAGGACTGAAGGAGGGAGGCGAAGGGGAAACATGGGTCACCTGACAAGAATTGCAAACACTGTGGTTCAAAACCTGGAGAAAGGGCTGGCTCACTCTCAAATTAATGACCTAATTAAAGGTTTGTTGTGCAGGAAGATGTCAAGAGTTTATGAAAAAATTATGTCTGAGATAGATAGGAGCATGGTTACTGAGATCATAATCACTTGTATATTCACAGAGCTGCCAGAGGACTGCAGAGGCCGCTGGGAGAGTTTTGTGGGTGAGACTCTGAGAGAGACCAACAGGAGAAACACAGTGGATTTGGTGAGGAAATCATTTATGAATGATATAGGATAGTATATTTAAATGTAGTCAGTGTAATGATCATGTTTTATTTTTTCCTTTCAAAATATGTTTGGAGAGTTACAAATATGCTTACTGTAATAGATGATAACTGTAAATATTTCAGAGATGCTTGGGTCATTTTCTTCATAAAAAGATGCAACATCTTTCCCTGAATGGTCAAAATGGCTTTACAACCAGAAAAAACCTTGATTATTTTTTATGTCTTGTTTGTCACTTTCACTTTCTTTAGGAGCATGTTAAGTTGCATGGTTTGCTCATTTCTGATTGGTTCTCATCCTGTGTTCCAGGTCAGCACCCATAACTTACACTCGTCTAGTGAAGATGATGACATGGAGAGCCCCTTCCCCAATGATTTGTCCATCCAACAGGTAAGAATCAAGAAAAAAAAGCCAACACGAGTCTGCCTTAAAGTAACACTCCACTTTTTTTGCTAATAGCTTAGCATAGATCATTGAATCAGATTAAACCATTAGCATGATGCTAATGGTTTAATCTGATTCAATGATCTATGCTAAGCTATTAGCAAAAAAAGTGGAGTGTTCCTTTAAGTTCCTTACAACTGACCGGATAACATTTTAAACATGATTTCTCCCTTTTTTTTTGCTTTCAGGCGTTCTCTGATTACCAGATTCAACAGATGACCGCCAACTTTGTGGATCAGTTTGGTTTTAATGATGAGGAGTTCAGTGAACATGATGAAA
This sequence comes from Cirrhinus mrigala, assembly GCA_036247105.1. Lineage (NCBI taxonomy): Eukaryota > Metazoa > Chordata > Actinopteri > Cypriniformes > Cyprinidae > Cirrhinus > Cirrhinus mrigala. Next base: position 15,692,747 of record CM070010.1, on the reverse strand, counting down.
ATATCAAGTGAGTGCTAATGTGAATACTGTGTATATATATATAAATGTGTGATAAGTGTTGCCATTTATATCAGAATGCTGCAGAGACATACACTGATGTACAGTGCTGATATGCTTTTGTGGTTAAGATTGTGAGTACGATCTTTGAGAGACCTCTTTCAATCTTGCAGTGCTGCGTTTGATCGAATTGCTGAAATTAACTTCAATATAGATGCAGATGATCATAGTGTAAGTGTCTGCCACTGAAAACACTGTCCATTATTCAGACGATCACTTAGCTCTGCTGTAAGTGTTTATTTTTATGCTTTACTCGGATTGTTGTGCTCCTTCAGGCCAATGCTGCAGCTTTCGAGGCGTGTTGTAAAGAAAGAATCCAGCAGTTCGATGACTGTGAGGAAGAGGAGGATATTTGGGATGAAAAAGAAATAAACTATGCAACACAAATCAAATCCAGATCGAGGTACAGCACATGGATGATATGCATGAGGAAATCGGTTCTCCTGTCTTGTTTATTAAATTCACATTCTCTCTTTATTTTTTTCAGGTTTGGGGTGTCTCTTTCTTCAGATAGTTCACCCAAGAGCGCTGTGAGGAATGGAGGCGGAGGCCGCGGGTCGGCCTCTGAGGAAGAGGATGTTGAGGAGGAGGCCAGTCCTCAGCAGTCTGCAGCAGCTCAGACTCAAAGTGAGTGGTACAACATCACCCAGAGCTCTGAATCTTTCAGATGAATTTGTTCATTGAGCATTCTTTGTGTTTGTGCACAGATGCAGGCTGGACGGCAAGTTTTGGTGAGACGGAGGTGAGCTCCTCTAGCTCCTGGGGTGGCTCCCCTCAGCAGGGAGGTGAGGGTCCGCAGGGCACAGGCTGGGCCTCCTTCACTGAGTTCCAGCCTTTTAGCAGGTAAAGAAAGTTGTTCAATGCTACTTACGACACTGTTTTGGAATTGTTGGACACTGTTGTTTGAATTATGGGAATACCTTTATCTTTGCTGATACATTGGATTTATATTACAGCACAGAGTCCAGCCAGACTGAGGGACAACCTCAACAAGGACAGGAGAAGAACTGTGAGTATGCCGTGTTTGCATCTGTCTGAATATTAACTCTGTTAATACACAATGTGAGAAGTAGTCAACCACCAACAGTTTTCTCCTCAAATTTGGTCTCCTTAGAAAGCGGTAATATTTTGAGGAATACATTTTTCTTCATCTTTTGAGTACTATGAAAACATACTATAATTTTTTTTTTTTTTTTTTACTCAAAAGTTCCTATACAGAAATGCATTATTCTTAAGTCCTTGACATCAGAAACACATGACTGCCTACATTTACATGGCAGTAGTATGGATAAGGTAGAAACATTAGCAAAACTAAAAGGGTTGAAAATTTGCCGTTTAGATTTTGAATGTGTCTTTTTTTTTTTGCAGTGGCTGGCAGTGGTTCGGCTACAGGAGCGTGGGAAGGAAGTCCTGGGCAAAAAGCCCCTCTGGTGGCCTCAGACAGCAGCTCGTCTGGAGGCTCAGACAGTGAAGAGGACGCTGGAGAAAATAAGACAGAAGGTTCCCCTAAAACACCTGCCAACCAGACAACAGCACCCTCGAGGTAAGAACACTTTGGGAAGAAATAGCATTACAGTGTTTTAATGTAGTTCCAGAAAAAAAAAAAAAAACCTGATTCTCATGACTTCAGGAAGGGATTAACATTTCCCATTTTTAAACGATGACAGAAGTACCTTTGTTTAGTTACGCTCTCTAAAGAAACCATTCAAAGTGGAGAAAAATATGACAGACCAGACTGAAAACTAAATCCCATTCAGACACTTTCCTATATCAAAGTACATTCATAATCTAAAAGCATAGTTAAACCAAAGATGAAAATTCTGTCATTAATTGCTCACTCTCAAGTTGTTCCAATCATGTAAGACCTTTATTCATTCTTTGGAACACAAATTAAGATATTTTTGATGAAATACAAGAGATTTCTGACCCTGCATAGACTGCAACGCAGCTACCTTGTTCAAGGCCCAGAAAGGTAGTAAGGACATCATTAAAATAGTCCATGTGACATCAGTGGTTCTTAATTTTATGAAGCTCCAAGAATACTTTGTGCACAAAGAGAGCAAAAATAACTGTATTCAACAGTTTTTTTTTTTTCTTCTGTGTCAGTCTTCAAGACACGTTCATGAGAGTATCACGACACATGTGGAAGAGAAGAAATTAGAGGAGTACAATATTGGATTTTTGCCAATATCCAATATTGCCATATTTTTCAACTCATTTTGGCCGATAGCCGATGCCTAACCCTAAAACCCTAACCGATACTGATGTATTTCCTTTTGTCTGGAAACTCCAGGTCTCTTCTGTGCAGAAATTATAAGCAGATTATTTTTAATTTTGGTTATTTTTTTAACAAGAACTTTTTTGCTAGAATTAAACTATACTGAAGTTCATCTATAATGACAGTACACTGAAGCTTTGAAAATAACTATAAATAAACTACATATTAATTGCTGCATTTTTTATTTTAAGATTTAACATAGATGCTAAATCTGTGATGGTTTAAAGCATTTTAAAGCATAATTTTTAAAAATGTAAAATATTACGCATTAATGAATAATCGGTATATATAAAATTATATAATTTACTATTGTCATGTTTGTGATTATTTTTTATTTTTTTTAATTCATGTAAGCTATAGCTTCTGACCTTTAAATTCAAAACATACTTTTGATTTTATGACATCAATTACTACTTTTTTTTTTTTTTTATCAGAAACACAGTCGGGAGAAGATGCCGCTGCTGTCACTGAACATGCTATTACTGTTTACTCTATCAAACACAGAACGTGTCATTCTGTACATGCATTCTCAGTTTAAATGCAGTGATCCAAAACAGTGAATCTAATCACCATTCAAGCAGTTGCGTTGCTGTCAGAAAGATCTTGGATTTCATCAAAAAATCTTAATTTGTGTTCCAAATGATTAAGAGTGATCACCTTCAGTGTTGTAATTGTGAAAGCAATTTTGATTCTGTAAAGATGTTTCAAGTATTAAGTCTTTCACTCTTTTGTCGGTAGCGAGGTGCCTACTGAAGCTCTGGAGAAGCTCAGCATCACAGACAATAGCGAGTCTTCAGCACCTACAGAAGAGTCGGATGCCACCACTGTGACAGAGACGAGGTAATGGTAGATGTGTGTCAACCAGATGTTAAAAAATAGATAAAAAGCATCCTCCACCCACTCTTATGCTCTTTTATGCCTCTGCAGAGTCGAGGCACCTGCTTCAGCTGAGATCACGCCTAACGGACCGGTCTGAAGGCTCTAGACAGGAGTCCGACCCACTCTCCGCCTCTTCCATTCTGAACCCCCAAACCTCAATACCACTTTTGGTGTTTAAATAAAGAATGCTGCCATGTTATTGGTCCTGGATACTGCCAATCAGCCCATAATTGGAGGAGGAAGCCAGGGGCATGTAACACAAACCAGTAACCAGTACAGTGCTCAGAGGTGTTAGTCTTTTAATCCTTTCAACTTTGTATGAGATATGCACAGTTTTAAATGTAGCAGTGACCGTGTGATTACAGGATCTGTCAGGACTTCTTTTTTTCCTCGGTTTGTGTCCCTCCCTTAATTTCTCTGGATTAGTTTTTTTCGCTCGCAGCCTTGGATGGTAGAAAACAGGGATGTGAAAGTCCTAATCGGAAAGCACAGGCTCATCCTTCACGGCGTAACGTCTCGAACATCCTCATGCAAAATCGAAAGCCTCGTTGCCTGACAACAGTCTCTGCGACAATTTACTGTATGTTGAAGCACAACTGAAATGTTCTGTAATGCTTGACACATTTCTGCACAGGTCACCGCCCCGCCAAGTTCAATTTTAAGATTTTTTTAAACGCATTGTTATGGCCTAATCTCATTAAATCATGTATTTGAATGTTCTGAAGTGCTTTGGGGCAGAAATGTATGACTTGACATGGTGTCCGCGTTGGCATTTGTGCAGTAATGTTTAGCCATTTAATTTAAATTTGACTCATTCGGAAACTATACGTTAGTGGTGGGGGTGTGCCTCTTTGAATTTTTTGGACTTTTTCATTGCATGCAAAACATTATTTATCAAGCATATACAAGCAGCTGTTTTTTTCCGACAACGTTCTAGCTAGTTAGTCAAGACCTTCTGATTGTATCGAATTACTTTTGTCCGTTTTTTTATTTTGTTTTTTTTCTTTCTTTCTCCCCTCAGATCAACAAAATGGTTTCTACCTAATTTTCTAGTGCATTTTATGCTTAAGCTTTCCAAAAATTGAATCATGGTTTTAAAGCAAAAAGCTTAAAGTAATCGTAATAACCTTTGCCTTAAGTTACAAATCCTTCAGAATCCCTGTAACAGGACAGAAGGGTTTGCCTCAAAAGCAAACAGGCTTTTTTTTTGTCTGTTTTTAAATGTCAGCTGATCTCAATAGAACCGCCCCCTCAATTTATTTGCATACCTATCCAGCGCCAGCACAGCACGATTTTTATCCCCCCCCCCAGAGGCCAAGAAAATTTGCCCCAACTCTATAGTATACCATCACGTATGAAATACTCCACAGGACAGTGTTATGCATCATCAGTTTTTTTTTTTTTTTTTTTTTTACTCATTATATGCTGTCAGAAAGACTTTTCAGACTCGTCTCAGAACCTTCCGGTAGCTCTTGTTGGAAATACCAAGATACACCTCTTTTAATATTTCATCCTGAACATCATGTGATTATTATTTTTTCTCCAGGAATTTTTTTTTTTTTTAGCTATCACATTTCACGTATCATATCTCTGCAAGCTTACTATGGTACCAAATCTGTTGGATTACAGGATTGGGATATTGCATTATTTATTTTGCACTTATTGAGGTGTTAGTATGGTGACCTAGTCTCCCATCATGCATTGGAACACCATGTATTTTTTTTTTTTTTTTTTTCTCGCTTTTCATGATCTTTGCCTCTGGAGTGTAAATCCTCCATTGACTCTGCTTCTTATATCTATGACTTGTTCAAATAGGTTTGTTTCCAAAGCCAAAAGTATGTATTTGCCTTTTTCTTTAACTGTTAAAAAAAATCTTATTTTTAACTTTAACCAATATTATTTTACATATTGTAGAGATTCTAATTTATGTGACCTTCAGCAACCAAAATATTGCTCCGTTCAATTCTGTTCCTGTGTCTGGACTGTTTCTGTACATTTACAGCTAGAGGGTGAGAGTTTTAAGCTTTGTATTCATTTATTGACCCAAGAGAAGTCTCAGTTACACAGCTATAGATATTTAACAGATGATGGTTGTACGTGTTATTCTCACAAGCTGCCAAACGTTTATTTTAATTTTAACAAGACGGTCCCGGGTTCGATTCTGTTACGACAGAAAATTATTTTGACTTCCCCAGGTTATACAAGCATTGTCATCCGCTTAGAGTGAATATACACTACCAGTCAAATGTTTTTGAACAGTACGATTTTCAATTGTTTTAATTTTCTTCTGCTCACCAATCCTGCATTTATTGATCCAAAATACAGCAAAAGCAGTAATATTGTAAAATATATTTACTATTTAAAATAACTGCTTTGAATTTGAATATATTTAAAAATGTAATGTATTCCTGTGATCAAAGCATCATTACTCCAGTGTCACATGATCCTTCAGAAATCATTCTAATATGCTGATTTGCTGTTCAAGAAACATTTTTTTATTATTATCAATATTTAAAAACCTTTTTTTAGGATTCTTTAATGAATAGAAAGATACAAAGATCAGCATTTATCTGAAATGGAAGGCTTTTGTAACATCATGCACTATACCATTCAAAAGCTTGCAGTCAGTATCATTTTTTTGGGGGAAAGAAATGATAGAAAGTAATACTTTTAGTTAGCAAGGATGCTTTAAATTGACCAAAAGTGATGATAAAGGCATTTCTAATGTTACAAAAGATTTCTATTTCAGATAAATACTGTTCTTCTGAAGTTTCTATTCATCAAAGAAACCTGGAAAAATTCTACTCAGCTGTTTTCAGCAATGTTTTTTGAGCAGCAAATCAATATTAGAATATACTGTGATTTAAGTGTGATTTTTTTAGCATCATTACTCCAGTCACATGATCTGAAGGAGTAATGATGCTAAAAAAATCATTTAAATCACAGAAATAAATTACATTTTAAAACATTCAAATAGAAAACGGTTATATTAAATAGTAAAAAATATTTAGAAATTTTACTCGTTTTGCTTTACTTTGGGTTAAATGAATGCAGGTTTGCTGAGCAGAGGAGACTTCTTTAAAAACATCAAAAATCTTACTGTTCAAAAACTTTTGACTGGTGGTGTATACTATAAGACGTTGCTCTGAAATACTTGATTCTGATTGGCCAAACGCTGTCGTGCAAAAACTGAAACGGCTCATGGTCGCACTAGAATGTAAATGGCGCCATCTTGTGTTTCCGTCATTACTTCTAGTAAAAAGACAAAATTCAGGTAAAGATAAGTATAATATGTCAAAATTTAATGTCGTCGTATTTGTTTTGTGGGTAAACACAGAAGTACGTGGCAAGTAACGAATAAATTCGACTTAAACAGTAACTTAGTCACCCTGATAAATGACGAGTTGGACTGAGTTACACGTAACGTTACGTATTTTTAAATACGTTTTGTACCGCGTAAACGTTATTTTTTGTTTATTTAGAGACTGAAGAGGTCGAAATTATTCTGTGGTAAATGACAGCATCGAACCTGGAACATTTTTGTACAGCTGTACAAGCTCCCTACAATTATTTCCCGCTCTAATACAGTGACCTTGATTGAATTTCATGGATGTATTTCATGCACTTGTAAATAGTGGCTATATATCTCCATGCCATAATAATGATGTTGGATTTGAGCAGGTGGAAGGGAAGGACACGTGCTGCAGGATAAATTAATTATTTCATGTTTCAGAGCACTTCAAGTTCAAACTTCCCGTTAGTCATTCGTTTTAGATAATTAGTATATTGAGACAAGGAGTTTGTCAGAATATAAGGTATTCATTGATGGCATAAAAAGTAGTTCTCTGCACATTGACATTTGTATGGACTGGGTCTGTACATGATATTGTTGCCTACATCAGTACCTATATATTTTGATATTTTCAGAATGGAATAAATCTGTTATTGAGAGAAATTATTTTCATCAGTTAAGTTGGCAGAGTGATGAAGTTTGCCAATTGCCATCCCTTTCTTGTGCAGCTGTGTACTTTGAAACCTCCTCTGGTCTTTTCTTAGGCTAATGAGAGCCGAATGGATGCCTTCCAGGAATCTACAAACTCCTTTATAAACACATGTACCATTTTGGATGTGTGCATCATGCTTTGATGAGGCAGAACAGATGCTAGGGTTATTCTTGGGGTTCTCAGCCTTAAACTAAACAGAGGTAAGACAAAACCCAGGAATGAAAGCAACATTAATTTTAATATAAAACTTTTTACACAAAAAAAAAAAAAAAATCTTAGAGTCAGTATGAAAGAGACTGCAATCACAAAACACAAATGAACTGATTTCAGTTTAATTTAGGCTACAGAAATCCTCAAAACAACTTTTTACATTAAGGCCATGACATGCAACAGCAATGATTTCACACAAAAGTCTAGATAAAAATCACACAGCATATTTGGTCATTTTGGTAAATAAGGCACACAACTGGTTTTCGTACAAAAGAAATGGGGTTCAAACCACAGTTTCACAGTATATCATTAAAATCGTGCAGGGAATTATAAAATGAACAAGTAGAGATCATTAGTTTTGCATTATGGGACATTTTATGACCTGGTTGGAAAGCACATACTATTGACACTGCAGAAGGCACAGTTAGGAATAAAAGCAATTATGATATTGTTATCGCTTGCGATGAACAGTAACGGCATGTAACAGCTGCTAGACATACCACTTAAATAATGATTGATGGAAACTCCCCATATGTAACAACATTTCCAAAAGCTAAGGATAAATGGCATAAAATTAGAGACAGTAGAAGTAGAAAGTAGAAGGTCAAAAACCAACACAAGTCAATAGCTCAACCCATCACACACTAGAGATATGGGCAGTTTTGTTTTTTTTTTTTTAAATCAAGGATTCAAAACAAGATTCTTCATTATCTGCCTTCAGGAATAAAGTCCAGCAGTCAAAATACCTTTGCCTGCAGAAAAATAAATATAACCACAAACAAATTGAGAAATAAATACATTCTGGTGACAGCAGCTCTCAGCCATTTAACTTTAATCCAGTATGATCAACATTTTCTGTGTCCTAGTGCAGTGATAAGTTTGAGAGCAAAACCTCTCCCTCCATTTTCTGGGAGGGAAAAAAAAACCCCAAAAAACAGTACACAAGAAAACATGCCGTAAATCTTCTGATTCAGTATCTCTCTTTTCCTTATGACACTGGAGACTTACAAATGGAAGAAAACTTGCTGTTTATGGACCAGTTATTAAAAAACCCTACAAATCAAGTTTCCCACAGGCATGGACTGTGAATTCCAGGGCTGGAAAATTCACAACTATTAGTGAAGTTGTGGATATTTCTAAGATTATTATAGTGATTTTCAGCTGTATCTGGCTACATATGGCTTTTTGTGATTGCAATCCATGAACAACTGGAAAGAAAACTCACTGGTCAAAAGTAGTGGGAACTAAAATAAATACAAACATAGAGCAGCAAATGCTCTGGTGCACTAATGGCAAGATATAATGTACAGGAAATCGTAACATCAAATTTAAACTCTATACTTATCTATACTCTACACTTACTTGTATCACTGTCAATGCTAAATGAACAATACCTTGCATATGTTCAATTTTGAATATATGTTCAATCTTCTCCAGGCTGTACATGAAAATGTGAAACAATCTGAAATACAATAAGAGGTTGATTCTACTCGTGTTTTACGGGAATGCACCCTTCCATCTCTAAAACCTCAGGCCAGCCTTCATATTTGTTGGTCTCTGCATTGTTTTTGATGTGCTGGAGACATAAGAGATGGTTTATTAGATATTTAAAATATTAACTAAAAAATGTGAAGCTCCTCAGTGGGGGCTGCAGGCTGAAATCAAGATACAAGGCAAATTTACCTGCTCAAAGGGGCTCTTTGTCTTGATCCCTTTGCCTCCAACAAACACCCAGTTATCTCTGAATCCCAGTATGCTGATGGTTGAGCTTCCCAAATCTGCTATCAGATTTCTGGCCTCGTCGTTTAGCCTGTTCATAATAATAATAATAAAAAAAATAAGTAGATAAGCCGAGAGTGATCTGTAAAAGTCTGACCAAATATTTAGAGAAGTGACTCACTTTGTTGCAGGATCATCAAATGTGGCCATCATGACAATACTTCCATCTTCTATTTCCTTCAAGAATTTGATAAGCTCATTCACATCTAGATAAGAATAAATATTTAAAACTTTTGCATGTGACTCATAAGGAAATTTCAAGTACTTAACCCTAACCAGTTTGCAAATACACACATGCTCTTACCAATTCAACCATAACAAAGTGGCTCTGTTTATAACTGGTTTTAAAATGTGTCTTTTGACATCCAATTAAAACTTGTCATCCAAGATGTTCATGTCTTTCTTCAGTCGTAAAGAAATTATGTTTTTTGAGGAAAACATTTCTGCATTTTTCTCCACATAATGGACTGGTATGGTGCCCCGACTTTGAACTTCCAAAATGCAGTTTAAATGCGGTAAATTAGGTTGTAAACGATCCCAGGCAAGGAAGAAGGGTCTTATCTAGCGAAACAATCAGTTATTTTCATTAAAAAAAAAATACAATTTAAATACTTTTTAATCTCAAACGCTTGTTTTGCCTTTCTCTCCCTGAACTGTGTATTCTGACTCAAGACAGTTAGGGTATGTCAAAAAACTCCAATCGTATTTTCTCCCTCAACCTCAAAAATCATTTCAAAATCATCCTACATCGTTGCAGAAGTTCCGACCTAGTCTTTGCAAAGTGAACATGCAAAGAAGATCAAACACCCTAAACAAAAAAGGTAAAACAGCGATATAGGATGATTTCGAAGCTGACGGAGAACATGAGATGGGAGTTTTTCAACATACCCTAAATGTCATGAACCGGAACGAAAACAGTCCAGGCAGAGTAAGACAAGACAAGCATTCGACATTAAAAAGTATATAAATTGTATTATTTTTATTAAAATAACCGATCGTTACGCTAGATAAGACCCTTCTTTCTCGGCTGATATCATTTACAACCGCATTTGGAATCGTTTGAAGCCACATTTAAACTGCATTTTGGAAGTTCAAAATCGAGGCACCATATCAGTCCATTATATGGAGAAAAATTCTGAAATGTTTTCCTCAAAAAAACAATTTCTATGTGACTGAAGAATGAAAGACATGAACATCTTGGATGACAAGGGGGTGAGTAAATTATTTGTAAATTGTCCCCATTAAAGAATCAGTTCACTCCTGAATTTCAAATTTCCTTCAGTGGGGATCAGGGGTCAGCTTCAAAGGGCTCTACACGATATCCTAGCTAAGGAATAAGGGTCTTATCTAGCAAAATGATCTGTCATTTTCCAAAAAAATAAAAATGTATATACTTTTTAACCACAAATTCTCATCGTGCACTAATCCTGCTATGCACGTCTACGACTTCACACATTACGTAATCATGTTGGAAAGGTCATGTGTGGTTAGTTATTCATCTGTGTACTTTGGTTTAAAAAGGTAGGGTAGGGCGAAAACTCCAGCTCATTTTCTTCTCCAACTTCAAAATCATCCGACGTTGTTTTGCCTTTTTTTTGGTGAAAGGCGTTTCACTTTCTTTGCATGTTCACTTTGAAAACACTGGGTCGAGACTTCCACCTACATCACGCATGACCTTTCCAACATGACTACGTAATGCGTGAAGTCGAGCTAGTACACGATCATTTCTGGTTAAAAAGTATAACTTTTTTTTTTTTTTTTTTTTTTTAAAGAAAGTGACTGATAGTTTCGCTATATAAGACCATTTTTTCTCAGCAGGGATCACGTAGAGCCCTTTGAAGCTGCACTGAAACTGCAATTTGGACCTTCAACCCACTGATCCCCTTTGAAGTCCTGAAATGTTTTCGCTCAAAAACCTTGATTTCTTTTCGACTTGAATTCTGGAATAAACAAATCCTTTAACACCCACAATTCTCAAGCACTTCTCCTATGACTACTGTTTTTGTGCTGCGGCTGATTGACAGGTGAGTAGGCGGTCCTGCACCACTGTCCGAGAACAATTACAATACAAATGCAATATGATCATATGTGTTTCAGACTATGTCTGAATGTGGTGCAAGTGATCAGACAACATAATGGCTTGAATAGAGTGCATTACTGCCCACCCACTTTTTCCATAAGTATTTTTCCCAGAGATTTTTAAAAAGTCTTAATCAAAGAGCTATAAATCATGAACCAAGCCAACCAGCTATGAGGAGAATCACAACAATAAAAACCTATATTTGAAGCGAAAAGTATATAAAAATGTTACAAAAACTGTTTATCTAACAGTTTAAACAGAGAAACCAGATTGCACCAGCACATGCAATATGCATAAATGTAAACAAGATGAGATGTAGAAACATGTTTACCTCCAGACCACATGTCAAAGGAATCTGTCTTGGTGAGCTCGCCGGTCTTCCCTGTAAAAAGACTGTGAATTAACGCAGGCTAACTTCTAATGTAAAAAATACATTTGCCTACATATTGTCACTGTGTTCAGTTAAAAAGCTTTCACCATCTACAAGTTTCTAAAGACAAAAAGTAGGTATACCATTGATCAAAGCAATGTTTATACCCCGTCCAACGTTGTTCTTCACACCACTCATTAATCTGATAAAAGACAATGAAGAGAAAGAGTTCTTCACATGCTTCCTCTAAACATCCCCAGCCAATAAAAAGTCAGGACTTGTATTTTTCTATAGTGTTTATGTAACTATTACAGATGTGTGTAAAACCTACACATTGTCCTGAAAACACATTTTCGGGCCGACAACGCTGGCTGCGCCACTGGTGATCTTGAAGGCATAATGGTCCTCCGGACATGATTTAGAAAGGCCGCATTTGTGTCGTGGAGGGCTGGTGGCTGAAAACAACATCAATACCTTCATAAACACAGATGTCTTCACTATTTGAAAACAAAAAATCTTATTTACACATATACCAGACAGATGTCTTCACACTCAATTATGTCTGTGGCACACTTAGATTGATGAAGCTATAAAAAGAAGATCACAACCAACCGCACCCATTTTAATAAATAACTAGAATAAATGGCAGCTGCCCAACACCTCTAGGCCTGGGTTCACAGACAGGGCTTAGACCATAAGATTAGGCCATTTAGGACATTTAAGTAATTTTTATATACATGCCTCTTGAGACAAAACAAAGGCACTGATATATTTAAAGATCAGTCAGTGCAAGTTTCTTTCAGTTGAAACAGCTCAGACTTCCATTTTAGCCCTGGACTAGGCTTAAGCCTTGTCTGTGAAACCGGAGCTAATGTGACAACTATGGAACTCTGTCTCTAGAAGCTAGCATCTACATGCCATTCATACCATTGCAGGAAGTTTCACCATTATTATATGACTCATACTGTTAATACTCTGCTGCAAGGCAATGACTGATTTTTGTACATCTCCAAGTTACACGTTTTTAATTTCAGGAGGAGCTTGTTCATCTAGTCCTGTCAACTACTATTTAGGAGTAGATGGAAACTTATTCACCATTCGCAATTCGCAAAGTATAAAACTGTAAATATGTACTCACAGACAGGCTCTGCAGGTGCGTATCGCGCTGTGGAGAAACAGATGTCGATTAACAAATAGGTATGTGCCAAGTCAAACACTGAAAACGCTAACTCATTCCTTAACTAAACAAGTGCATCATCTTACTTTCCTAACAAAAGATGTGTGCGGGTTCTGTTTGTGTTGCAGAAAATGGCTGCATGCAGGAACTTACCAAAAACTTTCCCCAATTTAAAAGTCATATTGCTCTCTAATAGCTCAAATGCCAGGAACACAGCTAGAAATAAGACAGAAACCAGCACGGCCAGTTTCAAAAGTCCTGTAAAAAAAAAAAAAAAAAAAAGTTGCATATTCTTGATCCTATTAAATCCATAGTAAAAATTTTTTGCATGACATTATCATAGTAATAATGACATAATATTTCATTTGAACTATTTTGTTTACTTTTACATAATAAACAATTGAATATACTGCAAATATACTTTGTCTCAAAGCAAAACTTTTTCACTGCTATTATATGTACATTAGCACAACACATTGTCAACGACAAAAGAGCAAATATTTGCCTTCGGTTACATGTAATATATACTTTAGCAGAGTTCATACTGAAAGAAATGGAACAAACCTCCTGCTCGCATCATCCTGACGGCTTTGCAAGCATCAGTCACCACAATGAGATCCACACACCTGGTATGAGATCACATATCGTCATATAATAAAAGCAGAAATACCTGAATTTACTCAAGATTAACTTAAGATGGTTTTGAAAAGTCACACAATAAAACAATGGCCAGGCTGACCAACTGACCTATATTTGGCTGATTCAGATTCATAATTAATATTTCAGATCCTTATGTATTTGCTTATTATATATTCTCAGGCACCTGATTATCCTTTCAGCTAAGCATATTTTTTTCTACTTTTAGCTCTTTTAAACAAATTCTACCATGTTTAACTGAACATCACATAATTATATAATGTATGAATGCATTAAATTGTTAATGAATAAAAATGAATGAAAACTGAATTTCTAATTCTAATATAGTGAAAAGCTTCTGTTTAGCATCCTAATTGTTATTATTATTATTAAATTATACAGTGCTCTCCAGATATCAGTATCAGCATTGGCCATTATTAAAAAAAGCATTGATAAATCTATATTCACATGTATAGGAAGGTGGCAAAAGAAGGTTAAAGTTTATAAGCTGGTGTAACATACTGGTTTAACATTTAAGTTTTACATAAGCCTGTCTCAATCTTCACCTGTTATGATGTATAAAATGAGCCAATAAAACATCCAATAAAATGTTAGCTTTTACTTCAGCTCAAGGTCTGGGAACATGTAAAACAAACATATACATACGGAAAACCTCTAGTTATGCCTAAAAAGGACGCCAAAGCGAATAAACGTTTGTGTTGGTGTGAAGTTTGGGTGCTAGTTGACAGCAGTAAAAGTGACAATAGCCGTTAGCATGAGGCGAATATACAAACAAAACAAAAGCATAAATCTTCAAACAGATATATAATATAAATTCAAGATCGTAATGCAACCTAAAGAATATACGTTTAGACTAATAATGAATGAAGAAGAGGAGAATAGAAAGAAGTACCTGGTGCCACGGCGACACAGCGCTGAGTATCCCTATACATCCGGTTTCGCCAGAGAGGAGGAGCTTGCGTGTGTGCAGATGTGCGTACCGCCTACTTCTCCGCGTTTTATATGCATAACTAGTTATACTAGTTTCAGTCTTCGTAGATCAAACTGATGGCAATTTGAAGCCTTCTGGAATGATTCAAAATGTTTATATATATATATATATATATATATATATATATATATATATATATATATATATAGAAAAGCAGAATATTGCAACTATTTTAAGACTGTTGGGTTGAACTAAACTAAGCTTCTTAAGTAGGCATTTCAGGTTTTTATTTATTTTTTCATTTACTCTGTATTACTTATATATTCTTGAATTTTGAGTCAGATGGGTGAAGTTGTATGAGAGTCTGGTTGATGTTGGTGTGTAGTGTGGTATGTAGTAAATGTGTGAGAGTGTGTGTTAGTGAGGAGGTGTGAGGTGAATGTATGCTCATGTGAGGTGTGTGGTTTGTTTGTTTTTCAAGACAGACAACTGTTTGGTCTCTTTTTTGTTTGACATTTGTCTGTAGTGGTATTATATTATATTATAGTGGTATAGAGCAATTTTTTGCAAAATTCTCCAACGTGACATACTTTATTCTATATAAAGCAATGTTGAAAACAGCTGAGTAGAATTTTATCAGGATGAATAGAAAGTTCAGAAGAACAGCATTTATCTGAAATAGAAATCTTTTGCAACATTATAAATATCATCATCTCTTTTAATCAATTTAAAGCATCCTTGCTAAATAAAAGTATTAATTTCTAAAAATTAAATAAAGAATGGAGTAATGATGCTGAAAATTTAGATTTGATCACAGGAATAAATTACATTTTAAAATATATTCACATAGAAAGCAGTTATTTTAAATAGTAAAAATATTACTGCTTTTGCTGTATTTTGGATTAAATAAATGCAGGCTTGGAGAGCAGAAGAGACCTTAAAAAACATTAAACATCTTACTGTTCAAAAACTTTTGACTGGTAGTGTATATTAAATAATATACTTAGTATGGTGTATTAACACAGTTATTTAAATGTGGATGATAGGATGAGCACAAATAGCAGATGTTTAAATGTATTTTAATTTATTTACAATTTAAAAACAATAGATTGGTCTATTCGAAAATACATAGTCCCAAAGCTCAAGGAGGATTGCCAGCAGCAGCCTGAGGGAATATGAATGATTCCAGTGCAAAAGACAGAGAGGGTGAAAGTAAATTCACTCGTAATGATTATCCTCTGGCCCTGTATAAGACACTTCATAGGACAAAATAAGAACCTGACCGCAGCAAGATATCATTTGCCTCGGTTTGAAAAACGCAGTTCACCATTATTTCCAAGCGCTTATTGACCAGTTACAGTGCCTGGGTTTGAGAGTCACACTTGTCCCCACACTAGTAGTTCCCAGAGTTTAAATGTTGTTCATTCAATGAGATCCTAAAGAAGAAATAAAAAGGTTAGCAAAGCAATGCAAAAATACATAATCATCTTTAAATAAATAAAATCAGCCAAATTCACTGGATACAGGGGAGGATAATATTGATTGATTCATCAAGCTCACATCATCTGAGTCCTCCTGGACTTGGAAGCCATTTAGTTTGCCATTGGGGCTGCCCTCATTGCTAACACACAGATCATCTTCTTGGAGTTGCAGAGCCGAAAAGCGATAAGCAGGTGACCTGCAGGGGGCAGAATTTGACCAATAGAGAATCTGACTTCTGCAAGGCTATCTTGTATGAGAAATACCAACTGTGGCTTCAAATGGATGTAACAAGTTTTATCATGTGACCTTACCTTTGCCCACAGTTTATCCTCCTTGGAGTGATTATTAAAGCTGCTGTAATAACCAAACCAACAACCCCCACACAAGTACACACCACAATAAGAGCCAGCATGCCCGGCTGCAAATAGAAAGACAATAAATGTATTTATCCAGTTGTATTCTTTTAAATGAAATTCATACTGATATTCAGAAATACAGCTCATATTGGTTAAGCAAACTGTATTTATGCTCTTTATACTGTAACACACATAAGTTACTTCACTTTATGTTTTTTAGCTGTATAGTGAATAATGATAGTCATGAGAAATAGCCACTCACTGATCTCTCAGTATGCAAATTTAAGGAATCTGGTAGAGTGTCGTTCCCACAAAGCTTTTTGAAAGCATCTTCTCTATTCGGAGGGCTGAAACCCCCTTCACATTTATCGCCAGGAATCTTACGATACCTGTTTAACACAGTGGTATAGTTATAGCAGTTAAGTGTGTAAGTTTTACAGTTTTGTTATATGGAAATCAAGATATATTTCACCATCACCCTGAACTCTGAAGGCCATCCAGCTCGCCATTTAAGCAAATATCCTTGGTTTGATTCAGGAAGTCAGGTTGTAGGAGACACTCCGAGGTGTTCTCGTGCGGATAGAAACCGTACTCGCTGTTGACAGGAGAGATGTTCAGAAAACACTTTCGTTTGGCCACAAGCAGAAGTCCAAACCTCAGCGTGGTGCAATTTTTCCTACCACATGTAGTCTTCTCTAGTGCAAGGACATGGACGCTGCTGCCGGCTGACCACATATCCTCTCCCATTTCTACATACTGACAGTTTGTTCAGCCTTCTAAACGTCTCTTTGTAGCCCAGGAGGCATCCGTCTGTTTCTAAGTCAGAGTCATAGTCAGTGTGCGCCAACCACTGCACATAGTCCTGTTCACCACCTAGGAAAAGAGACTATGTGAACAAACCCATAAGGCTAAATATTGCATTGTCACATCTGTAGTACAAATGCCAAGTTCTGTCATGAAACTCTAGATGGCGCAGGCTGATGGGTCATCAACGCAAACTGATGATTTTCGCAGCGTTTAACTACTTGGCATAAGCTGATTGGTTCATGTTGCATACGCGGGCAATATACTTGCTACTTCGCATTTAAATGGCTGATTAGCATTCACTACAGCATTTCATAGCGCACTTTCAGAGTTTCTCTGAAACCCTCCACCTTCCCCAGCTCCACCTGTTTAGATCTGCTATGGGTTATTAGTGTGCCAGTGCACAAGAAGAAAAAAACGAAGTGACGAAAGCAACCAAACTATGAAGTTACGTGGACAAAATAGTATGCAAGCACTGCGTTGTTTACAGTTTGTATATCCACAGTCCTAGCTATTCTGGTTTCCCTTTCTGAACTTATAGACTACTGCCTCCTGCTGGTATCGTGAGATATATATCTCAAGCAAGTTCAGAATGTAAGTGCTAGTTGCACTTTGGCTGTATTTTTTGCTGTGTTCAAGTGCATATTTTTGGTTCAAGTAGCATGTGAACCGATCATCTCCTCTTATTTACTAGTTATAGCACAAAATAAACATGAACGAACATCAGAAAGTATCTTTTTTCAACCACAGAAAGATGTCAGTTCACACCATGTTTCAAGTTCAAGTCCATCGACATTAATCTACTTTCCTGTCTGGTTTGTTTGTTAGACAAAATGGCAGATTCAGCGTTATGATTGGTCAGATCACCTGTCAGTCAAACTCACACAAAGGGTCAATTCTTTTTTTTTTTAAGTTATATTTTTGGGCTTTTTGTCACTTTATTATTCAGATAGGACAGTGGAGAGATGATAGGACAGTATTAGGTAGAGACAGGGGAGTGAGATCGGTAAAGGATCTCGAGATGGGAATCAATCTCGGGTCGCCGTGAGTGCAGTTGCACTGTATATATCGCCGCACTAACCACAAGGCTATCGGCGCCAACCGAAGGGTCAGTTAAACACTATTCATTGATTTGTGTCTTGAAATGTTTCTTACATTCTCTGGTGAGCAGGTGCTCAAAGTCTATGGTGACAGCCACCCACATGGGCTGATCATCATCATCTGGGCGGTAGCCGAAAATGCTGATATTCATTGTCTTAGTGCCCGGCTCGGATGCCAATCCTGCCAAGAAGATCGGGTGGTCTGTGAAATTAAATATCTTCCAGCACTGTCCTTCATCTGTGGAAAACCTGAAAGCATTCAGATACACATAATCATTTATTAAACATTTGTTCTTTCAAAACAAGAACAAAGTTTAATACAATTGCAGGGCAAGTGATAGTGTGTTACTTTATTGAGCTGATCTCTCTGTCTCTATGCGCCTCCACGGCCACTATTAGCCCTCCAGAGTCCAGGATGCTGTAGTGGTGAGGTCCTCTCAGAGTCCCCCACCAGGTGTAACCTCCATCCCCAGACACGTACACATCTGGCCGGGCGGCTGAAATGGAGTCACCGACACTACCTGCAGTAACGTTTAACAATCAGACCAGTTTGAATGTTAAGTTGTGGATGTTGTGAAGATAGATTGGAAGGACTAGTACCATGGGCGATGACCAGACCAATGGCATTGGGTTCAGAGAGAGGCAGCATGGGAGTGATTCCACTGAAGTGACTGTGCTCTCCATGGATATGGAGGTTACACTAGAACAGAAAACGGAAACAATCACACACATATTTACTGGGAACTTTTAAAGGGAACTCCAGGTATTAAAACTTGTATGGCTTAATATAAGATAGATGATGTCTCTTACTGAAATGTAGTAGCAAAACCATGAAAGATTTACATTATTTGTTGCACTTGGTGAGCTACTGGTGCCACCTGTTTCTACTTTTACAGCAACACACTTGGAAAAATAAAATACTGCTCTGAAAAATACAACCAAAAGACACACAATGTGTCATTGTGTCAGTATTTTATTTTCAGAGTTGTGTTGTGGTAAAAATAGTAACAGGTAGTGCCAGTAGCTCACACAGTGCAACCATTTTACATCATCGAAATAATGGCGTATCGAAAAAAATGGTTTTTTTTAACTTGTAATTGTGTAATCGTTTAAAATTGCCTTGTGTGAAATGTTTGTCCACTTATGGCTAATTTTAAAATGCTCAATCTGTTCTTGCCCAGCTTGTTGTTTGAACAGGAAATACGTCAACAGAGTGTGAAAAAAATGATGCAATTTTGTATCGCTCAGTCCTCAACAAGTACCTTTTTTGAAGTTTCTGGACAATTCACATTCTCTGGCTTCTTCAGAAATCTCCATCGCCCACCTCTGTCGAATGTAATGACTGAACGAATGCGTCCATCTGCGGTCCAAGAGGAGTATGACATCTTTTAGTAATGACATAAAAGTGCCACAAGGGATAATTCATCCAAAAATGAAAATTCTGTCATCAGTTACTCAAACCCAGAAGACTTTTATTCATCTTTGAAAAAGCAAATGTAATTTTAAAGAAACCTGAGAGGTTTGTCCCTCCACTGAAAGTCCATTCCACTTAGACTTTGATGCTTCAAAAAGTTTGTAAAAGAAATTCATATGAATACATTGGTTTACTCCAAATCTTCTGAAGAGACACAATCGCTTTATATGATGAACAGATTTTTTAATGCACATGCATAGAGCACATCAAATATGGTAAACGGAAACTTAAACGTACTTCCTTGATGCAGAATTTTCATTTATGGGTGAACTAACCATTTGGAAACCCTTTAAGACAAATAAATAAGATCCAAACGTAGGTTTTTGGGCCTAATCATTCAGTCCTGTCAATTATCATTTCTCCTCTATTTCTGTTATTCTCCCTCTATGTACTACCACAATCGGAGCTCAAGTTGAGCCTCGGGTTCGAGCCTCCATTAGGAACAGCAAGCAAAGTTCGCAAACTCGTGAAATAACATGAAACAAGTGTTCATACCCTCCTCCAGTATGTTGGTGAGATAGACCCCTCTCAAAGACGTAACGTTAGTGAAATCGCTCTTCCCCTCCCCGCCGAACAGGTGGCGCTCCAGAGACTTCGAATACAGGATTCCACGGTCATCAGACGTGTAGATAGTCCCAAAATAGGTGTCTTCTGTAAGCATGTGAGAGCACATCACATACAAACACTCCGCTGACACAGCTTTCTCTCAGACGAGATAAGAGATCAGCCATAAGCCATCATTATTCACACACATACACAGCAAACCCATCTAACCGGCTTCATGTGACAAAATGTGAATCGAACATCGAGTGAGAAACAGATTGAAATGTGAATGGCATGATGGGAAATAAGATAACTCATCACATGAGCCATGGACTGTATGTCATACATACATGTAAATACAATGAGGGGTGTATTTGTGTATAACTTGCTCTAGTGTGACAGTGAAGGCTTGACTGAAAGACTACACCATCCTCACTCTTATCTGTTTCCAGTAATCGTCGCAGCACAAAGCCCTCCAGACTCGAAGATGAATAGCATACAAAGCTGACCCAAAAGAGTCTAGCATTTTGTGCAGAGACATTCTGTGATATGTCAGCACAAAGTGGAACTCGCTTGACAAGTCCAGCCTTCACACTGTTAAACTGACAGCGATAGCGGTTGTGCTGTTAAATAACACTGATAATTTTCTTTTACAGGATGGAGAAAGATTGAGGAAGTTAAAAGGCGTGAAACGGCACCTCCAGGGTTGTCCACATGCATGAAGATCATGTCCTCGTCACCGTCCAAAACGGAGTAGAACTGCAAAAAGACATCAACAGTGAGTCAAACAGTTGCACACAGCTCTTAAGTCCTATTGGGAGAGGTTATGACAGGTTTTTTTCTGCCAAATCAGCAGGACAAACTTGAAATGGCAAATGAAGGCACAACTCTCATACATCTCCCCAAACACATTTATGAAAATAAGATAATAAACAGTAAATACATTGAATTATATAAATTAACAATAAACTAATAAATTATTATATTTATATTATTTAATTATATTAATATAAAATTAGTCAAATAGGTTATTTAAGTAATTCTAAATTATAATACAAGATAAATACAAAAATTAAAAACACATTTATCAGTTTTTGTTGAAGTGTGTTCAGACTTGTTAAAAAGAAAAAAGTATACATTTATTTATATCAATAAACAATAAAGTAATAAATGACTATTGTATTTCTTTATTATATTTCTGTATTATTATGTAATCATATTTATTTAATTATATTAATATAAAATCAACCAAATGTATTTTTCTTATTTTTTACATTATTATTATTATTATTATGATAGATTATATTATAAATACAAAAATTATACATTTATCAGTTTTATTGTGTGTTCAAACTTATGCTAAAAATAAACACATTTAATTATATCAATTAATAATAATACCTAATATATATATATATATATATATATATATATATATATATATATATATATATATATATATATTATTATTATTATTATTTTTTTTTTTTTTTTTTTTTTAATGAAGTATTAAATATTATTATTAATTGATATAATTAAAAGTAATGCTCTCTCTTTTTTTTCGTTTTTTTATTTGTGTGTTTACAAATTTGTGTGTGTTTCACACCTGTTCTGTAGTTGCTGACGGTAGCTGAGCTTTTTTGAAATGGTCACCCTGGTCTGAGGACACATAGATGACACGGGGAGAGCCCTGTAAAAACAACATCTCATAAATCAAGCATGCTTTGATGATTCTTACAGAAGGAAAATTGAGAAGGGTGGGCAATATGGTGTGTGTGTGTGTGTTCATGTGGGTGAACACATGCTTGAGTGTGCATGTTGTTTGAGTTCCACACCAGTTTTTCCATGACAGAGGTAAACAGGAATCCACCGATGTATCCAAAGGAGAAGATGTTCTTGGAGATGGTGGTGAAACTTATGCCGAAATCCTGCGTCCGTCTCAGAACAAGCTCGCCTCGTCTTGCTGCCTCCACTGGTTCAAACCCAATTAATAAATTAGCATTCAATTGATAACCATTAAATTGAATTCTCAGTTGTATGTAAAATGTATCTCAAAGAACATCAGTTATTCTTGTCTAATGATTTCTTTAAAGTTATTTAATGAAAAAACATAGATTACGCACCAGTTCCTTTTGGGCTGGAACTGAAGAAAAGAGTGATTCCAGATCCCCTGGAAGTGAATAAAAAACAGAAACTATATTTTACTTACATAAATTATTATTTTTTCAATCAGATAACATTTCTTCACCGTCTGGAAAAAAAGTTATAAAAATATTAGGGCTGTCAGTTAACTCAATTAATTAGTTACGAAAAATAACACGATTAAAATATTTTAACGCGGTTAACACACTGGCCCCGCCCCCAGACCTGTACGTCATCTTATATTTCATATAGTTGACTTTTGACAAATATGATGCAGGGCAACAACTCAACAAATGCAGTTATGCCCTAAAATTCAAGATATTGATGCAAAAAACTTTTAAACTCAATATCATGTGTTTTTGCTCAATTTTGCAGAGAACATATCTGAATCATATTTCTGAATGAATCCGCATTTTAAACAAATCGTGTGAATCAATGATTCAAAAACCCATTTATGAAGAGAGCCATTTACTTAATTCCTGAATGAATCAGCCATTTAAAGAATCGAATGAGTAAATGAATGACTCATAAAGACCGCCACCTGCTGGCAGATTTAGTTTCTTATTTAAAGTATCATTTCATTTAAAAAAAAAAAGAAGAAGAAGAAGAAAAAACATTAAAGGGATAGTTCACAAAAATAATTTAAATTCTGTCATCATTTACTCACGCTCATGTCGTTGCAAACCTTTTTTTTGTGGAAAGAAGACTGTTGATAACAAAGCTGTTTTGGTTACCAATGTATGAACAAAAAATACTGAGATGTTTCTCAAATCGTCTTTTATGCTCCATAGTTTACATTAGGCCGCTGCAGCCTAAATGTTTATGTGTAATAAATTATTGAATTAAAATAAAATATTTCTTTCTACAACTACAATTTGTAATGTCTACTTGATACTTTCTAATTTAACACAAAAATAGCTTTAAAAATCTTTTGTGGGTATTTTCACAGTCAAATTTATTTTGCAATTAATTAGATTAATTAATTGAAACATCATGTAATTAATTAGATTTAAACTTTTAATCAACTGACAGCCCTATATATATATATATATATACAATATTTAACAAAAAAAAATCAATACATTCAAATACACAGACATCCTGCATATTTAGTTTCTTGTTCAGTTACTCATGTCACCGTTATTGTTCTCACCATGTGAATGTGTGAACTCCTTCGTGAACTTTAGACCAACTGTTTCCAAAGTCTTCTGAGAGCCATAGACCATCCTAAAGAGAGAGAGCATGTCAACAAACTGTCATATATTACATCTTAAAGGGATAGCTCACCCAAAAATGAAAATTCTGTTGTTCTAAACCCATAAAGCTCTTGGATTTCATCAAAAAATATCTTAATTTGTGTTCCAAAGATTAACGGTGGTCTTACGGGTTTGGAACGACATGAGGGTGAGTAATAAATGAAAGAATTTTTATTTGTGGGTGAACTATCCCTTTAGGTGTCAACTAATTAAAAATACAATAAGGGGGTGGCAGAAACCTGAATCACCTCATAAAACCGTACTCACGTCAATGCTGATGACCGCAAGGTATTTTGGGTCCTGGTAGTGGAACTGAATGGCCTGTGCTGGATGGAAAGGAAGCTGCACTGATCTGAATGACACACCAGCATCCATTGATGTAAAAATAACTCCTCCTCGGGTCTCGGTGAAAGGCACGTTGGCCGTTAGAATCACCTGTAATGGTGACAAAAATGTTAAAAAAAGTTATATATAATTTACTTATAAAACAGTGAAGGACGGAAATCATGAGGAGGAGAAATTACAGTGTGGGTTTTCTTTGAGATGATGACAAAAGTTAAAGAAAAGTTAAAGAACTAACACACAGCGGGACATTAGCTTCACACCAACCTCACTTTGGAGGAAGTTAAAAAAAAGTGTGGTTTTATTTTGGTGAAGAGTTTTAACACAAACAGTCTGCTGTCTGTTAAACAGTCAGTTGTTGCAAGACAATTAAATGTCATGGTCTTTTCTGTTTGGACAGAATCTCTCTTGTGTCAGAATGGAAAAAAAAACATACCTCTCACATATTGACAACTACATACAATGACGAAGTTTACTTAAGAAAAATCACACTCTTTATAACACTATTATTAGTTATCAGAATTAGCTAAGATGAGTTTGACTTGTGCCTTTCTCACAGATAAAGCCATTGCTTCAGACTTGATGTTAGCACATTTACTTACCTGTTGAGGGTTCCCAGGTCCAGCACTTATCCCAAAGTCCTTATTTATAAATGTGTTGTTAATGGCATGGGAGACATCATGAAAAGACTTTCCATAGTCATCACTATAAATAAAGATGGTAAATCAGTTAAGAAATTCAAAATTGGTTGCATCTTTAAAAAAACAGCTGGCTAGGTCAATAAACTGGACGATTTTTGACTGTTTCGAGATCAGCATCTGTGTTAGCTTACCTAATTAAAGGAGACATCGGATGCAAAATTCACTTTTACGGGGTGTTTGCATATAAATGTGTCTTAGCAGTGTGTGTTTGATTTTTTGAGCAGTATTATGTCATACTGCCTTAAGCCCTGACTGTCCCGTATTAGCATATTTCCACCCTCAGACAGTTGTATGCTGTCCGCCATTTTCTCTGCGTTCGAGCAGCTGTAGCAACAACGTCTCGTAAGCAAAACAAGTGTTTTGTATTTGGATGTAAACGTGAATATAAGAGTCCTCATTTTCTCCCGACATCACCACTGAGGACGCAGTGGATTTGTTTTGTTTTTGATAGTATCGCGTCACCGAATACACAAAAAATGGAAGAAAAGGGTGGGGTGAGCAGTAGCTCATTGTCATTTAAAGAGACATGCACCAAAACTGGTCGCTATGAACAGAGCTGTTTTTACTAATCCTGAAGACCTTGATTAGCTGGATCAGGTGTGTTTGATTAGGGTTGGAGCTGTGGCCCTCCAGGAATCGACCAGTGTTCTTAAGCATCTCATAATTACAGACAGGTGTGTTGGATCAGGGCTGGAACTGAAGTCTGCAGGTAGATTTATCTCGAGGAACAGGATTGGGCATCCTTGGTCTACATCAGGGGTGTCAAACTCAGTTCCTGGAGGGCTGCAACCCTGCAGAGTTTTGTTCCAACCTTGCTCCAACACACATACTATGCAGTTTTCAATTAAGCCTGAAGGACTTGATTAGTTGGATCAGGTGTGTTTAATAAGGGGTGGCATCTAAACTCTGCAGGGCTGCGGAGTTTGACACCCCTGGTCTACATATTATTTAGGGAAAAACTGCACCACTGACCTCCTATAAATGCGTGATGAACCACCTTCATAAAATGAGTCTGAGGGAGCACTGAGTGTGGAAAGAACCAGGATTACCTGAGATGGGCAGAAAAAGGATTCACATTACCTCTGCCTAATTTCTTTAAATAATAAAAAAATGAATGAAAACTTCATATAAAAATTAACTGATTAGGAATGAAAAGCTACAATACTCATCCAAATTATCAAGACAATAACCTTAAAACAGAGAACTTGTTGAGATATCTATTAGTTATTGGTAGCAAGAACTGACTAACCCCAGTTCCATCTCCAACCCATGTGAGCGTAAAACTGGATCCATCATCACCATGAAACCCGGTCTGGAAAAAGACCAGAGGACAGAGTTGCACATATACTGATGGAAGCGGACTTTCCTGTTCTGTCATTTAAAGGGGTCATGAACTAAGAAATAAAAATTCCCTTTGATTTTTTGGCATATAAGAGGTCAATGTAGTATAAAAACATCCTGGAAGTTTTTTTTTTCAATATGCTCCTTGAGGTTCACTTATTATGTTAAAGATTTAGCACAAAAAAACAAATATATATGTGGAAAAAAATTATTTCTACCCTTATTTTGAACCTCTGTCTAAAGGCCTGTTCAGAAAAGGATTTATTCTGATTGGCCTTTATGACTGGCAAATGTCATTGCATAGAAAACCATTTCAACGGCCCCTTGCTATTGCACATGAGTATGTGTTTTGACAGCATGCCCATATAAAACCGTAATTTATAAACATAACATTATGTAATTATTTACTTCACAGTTTGAGATGCAGCTGAAGTCAGATGCAGTACAGCGTCATCATTCAACAAATGTTTTTTTGCAAACTCTCCTTTACACTGCATCTTGTTTACGTAACACAACGCTCTGAACAAACATATATATCTCCGACACGATCCAGGATGCCGTTAAAATAAACCATCCACTTGTTCCTGATCCTGGGATTCTTCTGAAGTCTCTTCAGATATGCGAACAAGCTGTTTAAGCTGAGCATCCAAGCATACTTTCTTTCACTCCTTCATTTGTCTTGTTGTCGACAGACTCAAGCGCGTAGACTATATCAGAAAGTGAACACGCATCTGTATACTTTATCCAAAGTGGACAAGACAGCGGCAGTTATTGTAATGGGTTCTATCTGCTTTTGACACGCTCGTATCCGGGGTAGGTATGTGTCAGCCGTTAAGCATCAGTAAGAACTTGGTTGTTTGTTCACTTCATTTTATTGCATGATTAATTTACAAACTAGACAAGACTGAAACTAAAAGACGATGTTGTTCCAACTATGTTGTATCCGACAATAATGTCACACCACACAAGTGTGAGTAACAGTTTTTATTATGTGGTCACTATCGCTTTGTCTGTTTTTACAGATCGTTTGATATGTACTGAGTATTTATGCGTTTTTAACTTAAATCACATCAGCGTCCATCTGTGAAGGATGTAGGCTGTCAACCATACACAACTGTTAGCCAATCACAATGCGACTGAAACTACTGCGTGTGACTATGAAAAATATTTAGAAGCACCAGTGCGACTGACCCGATCGGTATATTTGTGTTTGCTCTGAGGGGACCTGCAAAGGTTTCTACATGTTTTTGCAACGTTGAGTAATGTATCATAGACATATCTTACGAATCCTTTCATAAACAAAGTGTAGAGAGAGTGTAATGAGAGATTCATTGTGCAGTGTAGAGAGCTTCGTTGATTATAATGAAACTTTGATGAACTAAGATGAGTGACAGCTTTTAATGATTTTTAAGGGAGTTAGTAAATAAGATATTAATTTAATACAACAGTAAAATAAACAAGAAGTTAATATTAAATGACTTACATTTACTGACTTTAACACTATTGTCTGATTTTGCTTTGATTTTGTTTCCTCGTCAAAAATAGTTTGAAACATGTCACAACTGAGCCGCTGCACATCTCCATTCAAACACAGCGTTGTTTGTTTATAAATAAACATGCGTTTTTAAACTAATCTAGTGAGTCAATGATTCAGTTTCCCTTTCATAAAGAGTCACTTGCTTTATTCCTGAATGAATCAGCCGTTCGAACGAATCAAATGAATGAATAATTCAGTAATTAAAAGTGACTTGCCGCCACATAAGGGCAGATTTAGTTCATTTTTCATTTTTTAAAGTATCTTTTTAGTTATTTAAATCATTTAATATTTCTGTATTCAAATTTTTATATTTAAAACATGAATTTATGAATTTGATTGCACTCATGCCACCTCTGAGCCTCATTACGCACATGAAAATACACCTACAAGCCACTTTTGTGTTCTTCTGTGCCACCTAGTACAAATTAATTTTGTTAATACTGATTTAATTTGATTGGTAACTTATTCTTCTTCTACTTGTTCTTATTCTGTTGTTTAAATGAGGAAATTTAGAAGCTTTTTTTTTTTTTTTAAATTTGACATAAAAGATGACATACTTTTAATACAGTTAGAAAAATGCCATTACAAAGGTAAAAACAAAATTCCCCTGTAAATCACTTTAAGGAGTCAAATATCGCCTTCTTATGGGAAGGCTAATTTTTGATCAGATTCTTTGATTATTGATTATAAGGTGCTCCTGAAATTTTGACTGTGCTCCTAAATTTTAGAGCCCTGAATATGCATAATTATTATGAAAATACCCGAGATGACTTGAAGAACACAGATAAATATTCTTGCAGTCCATTGTTTATTGTCTTATTGTCATTGTGCAGTTATGATTTTAACAATAAAGGAGCTTCAGGTAATAATGTAGCTATACCGTCAAAGTGATGGTACCATTACTCAAACATTTTTTCCAAGGTTTGCAGGTCTGAGTAGCCTATTACTTCTAAATTACGACTTTTTTAATGTCAAAATCTTGATAACATTATAAGTGGACCTCAGAGTACAGTGCAAAATAATAATAATAATAATAATTAAATAATTAATAATTAAAAGCAGTTCATGACCTCTTTAAAGGGATAGTTAACACAAAAATTTAAATTCTCATAATTGACTTTTCATCATGCTGTTCCAAACATATAGGACTTTATCATTGTTATTATTATTATTATATAAAAAAATATACATGAAAACTGTTTTACTGTTCTATTTCAGTGTCCAAGCACTGGACAAACAAATACACTGACAAACTTTTATTTTCCTGTTTAATTTTGCAAACTATCAATTAAAAACATCTCAAATCTGTGAATTCAATAAAACTGTTATTAAATAGAGAAATACTTTTAGCACGACGATGTCATTATAACTGTATGAGTAGGATACATTGAGGTAAAATGGGTCACCTTTTGACATTCATCTCAATGTCAAAAGTAAAATGCCAAAATAAAATCTATTCGGATTGAGTGGACTTAAGTATCTCGTTCTCACCTCGTGTGTGTGGCTGAGCAGAAGCGCTTGGTCTTTGGGTGACAGTGGAGACTTGCATGCCGTAAAATGCTCTTGTCCACTCCAGGTGTCCCGTCTGTCTCTCGAGTGACCCCGTGAAGTCCGAGATAAAGTCACTGTCCTCGCGTTACGCTTCCCTCTTACGAACGCGTCCTCAACGAGGACCAGTATGCACACACTACCCAACACAAGCAGTGTCCAGTTCATGACTGTATGACAGATAGAATGAAATAAGTTTCCTAATGCCTCAGAAGATGCGCACTGGGGGAGGAGTGAGCGCCACTGTCCGGGCTCCGACTCACCGCAGACTCGAGGCAAGTGTCTCAAAGCGATTTGAGCTGCCTACCTCAACAGCATATCGTTCCGAGTCAGCAGGATGGCTGAATTTGCTGTACAAGCCTATATAATCCCAAACAAAGCAACGTTTTGGTACATTATAAACGTGTACAGGACATCAGGTGCAGGATTTTAAGCTTAAAGGCGGAAGCATTTGAGTAGTGTGAAAAAATTATAATTAAAATTACGGTAAATTTAGACAGGCGCAACACTTCTGGCCTTACCTGGACTGCCAACACACTCTTATAACAATTGGTATCTGTTTTACGTTGCTACATTTATATGAATTACTGCTACTTCATTTGTACGTTTTAGAACGAGTTTTTGTTTACATAATATATGTGTGTGTATTGTGTATATTTATTATGTATATAACTACACACATACAGGGTATATTTTGAAAATATTTACATGTACATATTTATATTCATTCTATTATATAAAAAATATTTAATATATAAACAACATATTTTTCTTAAATATATACACGCATGTGTATTTATATAGACATAATAAATACGCACAGTACACACACATGTAAACGAAACTTTTATTTTTAGTTTGCTCACTAGGCTTTTAGACACTTCCATAGACTTGACTAAAAGCAAATTTTAACTATAAAAATAAATTCATCTTTGTGTTGTTGCCTGCCTTTTTTTTCCTCAGTTCATTGAGTTGTTACGTTTGAATTATTATACGAATAATTCGGTCACAAGTAAACAATAATAAAAGGGAGAAGACACAATGTTGTTTATTAAAAACACATTTCAGGGTGAGTGCATTTAGAGACAAGTTTGTCAGAAATAAATCATTATTATTTATCACAATAACCGCTGCATATTAACTATGTCAGCCATTCTAAAAGTGATAAATGAGCCTCAAGTTTATAAATTACAAACAGACCAACATTTTAAAAAGTGCCGTCTCCCATTATAGATGCACATTCGGACTCGTAGAAAAACATGGCTTCTCGGGTTTAAAACATGTTTCAGATTATTTTCAATATGTACAACAAAAACCCTGCAACACAAAGCAACAATTTAGGTAAACTTTAGAAGCACCTCCCTGCAGTTAAAAAAAATAAAACCCTGACAAATAATGAATAAATAATGCGACAAGTTTTGCTAAAACATCTGACTTTTCTGTTGCAAAGCACCATGAATTGTTTGAAGGTCATTAAACAGCTCATAAATGTCACAGTATGTTCAGATTTTGGCACATGGTGAATGTAATCACACAGGTAGTGGTTAAGAAAGCTCTGGAAGGGCGTCCCGGCTTGAGAGTCTCTCTCTATCTCTATCTCTGTCTCTGTCCAGAGGAGCAGCCAGCTCCTCCAGCTGCTGTTGCTGACTGTTTTCCAACTCTTCCAAGCGTCTCCGCAGCACAGACAGCTCCCTCTGGTGCTGATCCTCCTGAGAGAGGAAAGGCAGAAACGGATGAGTGGGTTGAAGAGAAGGGGAAAATAGAGAGAGGAGGATGGGAAAGCAGCAGATTTATATCCTGGGTTTTGTTATGGCTAACAAGAGAATGTTCTTTGTGGATGGGATGTTTGCAGACACCTGTATGTTTGAGAAGATGGACTCTGCTGGGATGAGGAGGGATTGGGCCAGAGGGGTGGAGGAGGTCATCTGGTTGCCCAGCAGTAAACGACGGAACTCGTTGTGTCTCCTCTGCAGCTCTTTCAGACGCTTGCTGAGCTGAGCATGTTCTTCAGAGTATGAGGATTTCCTAAGCACACACATTTATAAAATATTACAAAAACATACATAAATCTATAAATCATTCTCTGATACTGTGAAACTGAAACAAACTGAAATAGGAAGTACTTTCTGGCTGTGCTTGCTTCAATTTCAAGTTCTTCTATCTTGGCTTCCAGGAGCTGAATCTTGTCTTGGAGTTTGTTTTCTTTCAGTTCTGTCATGGTTTTTCTCTGGATAAGAAAACAGAATAATAATGCACCTTTATAAAATAGAAAAGTACCAAACAAAAACTTAAAGATGGAAGCAAGCAGGGTGGAACAGTTTATGTTCCAAAAACAAATTTGTAGAGTTTAGACACTACCTTTTTCTGTGCAAATGCTGCCCTCTGTAGGCGCTCTTTGGCCTGGCTGTATTTCTCCCGTAGTTCTGCTTCTCTTTCCTGCAGTTTGTGTTTCTCCTCCAACCATTCCACCCGCCTTTCCTCCACCAACCTGTGACAATAAAACATTGACATTGCATTTAATTAACTTAATTCGCTGTACAATTTTTAGGCTATTTTCATGGAAAGAACAGTAAAATCAGATCAACTATTAATCATAAAAATTGACAATTGTAATAAGGGAGATATGGATATACAAACAGGATAATTTAAATACGGAAAGAACAAAATCTTAGGTACTTAAGTTCTTAGGTACAAAAATTCAAGAAGTTGTCCCGTTTAGTTGAAAACTGATCTGGACTACAAAACCATCATAAGGGTACATTTTTTGAAATTGAGATTTATATATCATCTGAAAGCTGAGGGTGCAAAAAAAAATTAATAAAAAAATAAAATAAAATAAAATTATATATATATATATATATATATATATATATATATATATATATATATATATATATATATATAGAGAGAGAGAGAGAGAGAGAGAGAGAGAGAGAGAGAGAGAGAGAGAGAGAGAGAGAGAGAAAGAGAGAGAGAGAAAATCACCAAGTTGTCCAAATGAAGTTCATAGCAATGCACATTACTACTCAAAAATTACGTTTTGCTGTATTTACGGTAGGAAATTTACAAAATATCTTAATGGAACATGATCTTTACTTATTATCCTAATGATTTTTGGCATTAAAGAAAAGTCGATAATTTTGACCCTTACAATGTATTGTTGGCTGTTGATACAAATATACCTGTGCTACTTAAGACTGGTTTTTTGGTCCACGGTCACATGAGCACCAAGAATTTACGCAAGTAATATTTGCTAAATATTAGGCCACGGCTCTGATATATTCACATATGATAATACGGTTTTATTTCTAAGATGATTTATTTAGTATAGCTGTCAGAACAAAACAAAAAAAAAAGATATCTAATGTACCATTATCAACAAATCACCCATATTTGTAATTGAAGGGAAAAATGTCTATTAAGCACTTTTATTCAAGTTGAGCCTCGCTTTGAAACCAACATTTCATCTTACCAACAAGCTTCTAATCTGAAGAAATGCTAAATGGCACGTTTTGATGCTCGCTCAGCAAGCTGTCAGCATTCTCCGAAATATTTACAATATACAAGTATCTAGGTTACGATAAGGCGTACCTCTCGGCTTCCTGTTGGGTCCGTTCCATTTGTGTGCGAGCGCTCCGTAGGTCCTCTCTCAGTCGCTCCAGACTTTCTCTCAACCTGCTGTTGGTGTCCAGCAGCTCACTCTCTGAGTGCGACACTGTTCCTATCTGTAGATTCAGCTCAGCGTTTTGCTGATAAACACAATTTACAAGTTACTTGAGTTATATGATATATTATGACTATATAATGTGCGTCTGCCGGAATTTTACTTATTTGTTTGTGCTTACTCGTCTCAGGTCTGCATTTTCTGCTCTTACAGTCTCAAGCTCTTCTAGTTGTTGACCTTGCTGCTGAACTTTGGCTCTGTATCACAATCATTCAGACAAGAAATCAAACAGGCATATTTTCTTACTGTTTACAGCTACTGAGCATTTAGTAATGTCTTCTTACTCAGGAAAAGTCATCGTAAAATAGACATTATTGTGAATGATACAACTTAATTTTTCCATCAAGACCAGGAAGTAAAATGGGTCCATTCTGATTTCATGTGGACATTAAACAGAAATATATGACCCTCCAGAAGCTTGCCTCAGGTTCTGCAGTTCCTTACGAACTGACTCTTCACCCAATTGTGCGGCACGGAGACGCTCCTCCCACTCCTCTTTCTGAGAGTTTCCTGTTGCCTCCTGAAGAGCTTTCTGCTGTTCAAGCTCAGATAAACGATTCTCCAGTTCCAGCCTGAAGACAACGAAAAAAATCATTTGAATGCAGAAAATGGCGTGAAGCTTTGAATCAATTCCTCACCTGATATTAAAGAATAAGTTCACTTCCAGAATAAAAATTCTCTGATAATTTACTCACCCCCATGTCATCCAAGACGTTCATGTCTTTCTGTCTTCAGTAGTAAAGAAATTAATGTTTTTGAGGAAAACATTTCAGGATTTTTCTCCATATAGTGGACTTCAATGGTGGCCAACGGGTTAAAGGTCCAAATTGCAGTTTCAATGCAGCTTCAAAGGACTCTGCACAATCCCAGCCGAGAAATAGGGATCTTAACTAGTGAAATGATCGGTCATTTTCTTAAAACAATTAGTACCAACCCAGTGTTTAAATGCCCTTTACAAAAAAAGGCAAAACAACAATGTTGGACAATTTTTAAGTTGGTTTTGAAGAGTTTTTCACCTTACCCCACCTTTTTGAACGCAAGATGACCATTTGTGGTTAATTAGTTATATAAACTTTAATTAAATTTTTTTTTTTAAGAAAATGATTGATCGCTTCGCTAGATGTCTTACATGCCTTATTCCTTGGCTGGGATTGTGTAGAGCCCTTTGAAGCGGCACTGAAACTGCAATTTGGACCTTCAACCCATTGATCCCCATTGAAGTCCACTATAAGGAGAAAAGTCCTGGAATGTTTTCCTCAAAAACCTTCATTTCTTTGTCACTAAACACAATAAGACATGAACATCTTGGAAGATTTGGGGGTGAGCAAATTCTCAGGAACTTTTTATTCTGGAAGTGAACTTATCCTTTAATAACAGTGTTTACTTTTCTTCCTGAAGGGCGGCCATCTTGTGTATCTCCTCCTCTCTTGCTGCCTGAACCCTGCGCACCATCTCACGCTCTTTTTCAGATATCAACTCTTTATTTTTCTCCAATGCTGACTTCATGACCTCAATATCTGACTGTAGACCTAGGAGAGAGAAAGACATTCTGTTATTGTTGTAAAATAGGTTCCAAGAAAATAAACGAAAGGCAAGATGTTTACCCTCTACTTGGCACTGCAGTGTATCCCGGTCTCTTTCTAGTTCTCCTTTGGCTCTGACGCACTCTAGTTTTACATTACTCAACTCCAGCTTATGTGTGTGC
Source organism: Cirrhinus mrigala (assembly GCA_036247105.1). Classification (NCBI taxonomy): domain Eukaryota; kingdom Metazoa; phylum Chordata; class Actinopteri; order Cypriniformes; family Cyprinidae; genus Cirrhinus; species Cirrhinus mrigala. The sequence continues at coordinate 15,658,270 of CM070010.1, read as the reverse complement.
TTCATCTCTTCAATCTGGCCAATAAAACACACATGATTGACAGGATACATTACTACAGGTATCAAGTATGTGGTCATAAAAGCCACTCAGGCTGTATTTACACACCTGACTGTTGAGTGAGTTGATCTCCCTTTCGGCTTTGTGCAGTTTGCCTGTGAGGAGTGTGTTTTGTTCCTGAGATAGACGGAGTTCACTTTCTGTCCGGTCCAACTGCATACGAATAGACTGCTTCTCTGCCTGAACAACAACAGAGGAAGTGAGACAATGGCCTTCAAACGTCTTAATAATTTTTTTTTTTTTCATTTAAATGTGATATGTCAAATGTTGTGATATATACACATTACATATAAATAAAAACATTAAAATGTGATTATTTGATTATAAAAATGCAAAATCTAAAACAAAAAAAAAAAGTAGATCAAATAAAATATTCATAATGAAATAAATGTAAAACAGAACTTCAAAATTCTAAAACATGAATCCTGAATTAGAATACTTATACTTCATACATATTTATCATATAAATCCCATATAAAACATTTATTTAATATTTAAAAAAAAATAAAAACGTGAAATCACTGCACTCAACTTACACTACGACAGGATGTGTAGATCAGTAAAAAATCATAAATTACATAAAATGCAAAAAGCATGAGTATTACCCACGGTTCTGACAAATTTGTTATATATATATATTAGACTTTTTACCCTGAACTTGCCTCATTTGCCTCATCAAATCTTATTTGTATCATCAAAAATCTACAACTTTTATCCGCTCACCTCCAGGGCTTTTACTGCAGCCTGGGATTCGGCCAGCTGTCGGATCTGAATCCGCTGCACGTTTTCGGCCTGAGCGCCTGAGTTATTTCTCTCTGCCCTGAGTTCAGTGACCTCTGCCTCCAGTCCTTTGAGCCGCTGGTGGAGTTGAGCTTTCTCCCTCAGCAGGGCTTCAACACGCTTCCCGTCCCGCGCCGGGTCTCCGCTCTGCAGCTGAGCGGCCAGATCCTCCTTATCTCGCTCAAGTCGGGCCACCTGTACAATCACATATATAACACTCTTTCATAAAGAGACACTGCTGGGTCAAAATTCAATTTTAAAATGATAAAACATACATCAGCTTCATGCCGTATCCGTCTCTCCTCCAGGACTCGAGCGTGCTCCTCTTTCTGGTGATCATACTCTGACTTGAGGAAAGTAAGGTCATAACGGAGCTTATTATATTCGGACCTGTAATGCTCTGCTTCCTGTCACACAGAGAAATAAAAATGGACATGTTAAGACAAAAACCTACTTTTGTAGATCCTAAGTGTTTTTGTAGAAAAGACAAAGCAATCAGTTTGTTTTCCATCTGTGATGGACAGGAATCTGGCTGTAGCATGTACTCAGGTGGCTGTCATGGGAACAGGAGCTAATAGTTGTGGAGTGGGAGTCAGCTGGTGTGGAGGGGCGTGTTTTTTTTTTTTTACCTCTTGGAGTTTGTTGAAGCGTTCTCTGATGGGAGCCTCCAACTCCTGCTGCACCTGTGCTTTCAAGAGCTCCAGTCGCTGAGGGGTCAGGACCTTAAACACATGATCAACACAACATGTATATATATATATAACATATAAATTAACTATAACTGACTATAGTATTTAAACGAACTATACTATATAAACAAAATAACTGATATGTATAATGTGTAAGTTGAAATACTAATTACTAAAACTGAAATAAAATAAAGCTCAAAAGAAATAATTTATTTATTGTTATAAAAAAAAATGTATTGTTATTCTTAACTAAAACGCACTACTGAAACATTTTTGGTAATTGCAATACAATGAAAAATAAAATAAGGTGAAAAATGTAAACTTTAAAACATTAAATATACACAGATATTGTCGCAGCAACTAACTGAAATCAATAAAGTGTAAGCTGAAGTACTAAAATTACTAAAACTGGAATAAAATAAAATAAAATAAAATATTTAAACTTTAAAACGTAAATACTGTAGTGCCAAACTAACTGAAATAAATAAAGTGTAAGTTGAAGTACTAAAATGACTAAAACTGAATATAATAAAGCTAAACAGAAATAATTTATTTATTGTTATATATAAATGTATTGTTATTGTTAACTAAAACTTTTAAATATGCAATGCAATAAAACTAAAATAAAAAAATAAAATAAAATGTTTGGTGAAAAATTTAAATACAGTCATGGTAACTAACTGAAATAAAGTGCAAGTTGAAGTACTAAAACGACTAAAACTGGAATTTAATAAAATAAAAAAATAAAAAAATAAAATAAAATATTTAAACTTTATAACATGTAAATACTGTAGTGTCAAACTAACCGAAATAAATAAAGTTTATGTTGCAGTACTAAAATTACTAAAACAGAAATATAATAAAGCAAAATAGAAACAATTCATTTATTGTTATAAATAAATAAATGTCTTGTTATTGTTAACTAAAACTTAAACTATTAATCATTTTTGGTAACTGTAATTAAAATAAAATCAAATGTTTGGTGAAAAAATGTATACTTCTGAAATACTGAAAAAAATGTAAGTACTGTCATGGTAACTAACTGAAATAAAGTGTAAGTTGAAGAACTAAAATTTTTAAAAATAAAATAAAATTAGGTGAAAAAATGTAAACTTTAAAAAAAATGTAAATATTGGCATGGCAACTAACTGAAATAAATAAAGTGCAAGCTGAAGTACTAAAATTACTAATTACTAAAACTGAAAAGCTAACTAGAAACTATTTAAAACAATCTAATAAAAAAGGACAAAAGCACATAACAAAATTTCCAAAACTCAAAATGAAACTGAAACTATAAAACTAGAAGCTAACCAAATATAAATAAAAACTTTTTTTGTAATTTCTAGGGGACAAAAAAAAATCTAGACAAAGTTTGGTGACGTGGTGGAAATATTAAACGTAAGATTTAATTTGTTTAAATTATTATTATTTCTCCTATTCCCCATATTTCCATTAGTGTTATTTCACAGTTTGGATTATTTCACTATTATTCTAAAAATAGCCATAATAAAGAATAAGCAGGTGTACCCAATCATTTTACTTATATTTTAATTATTATTTATTAATGTGCAATAATAATAATAATCAAATAATTTGAATTTTCTTGAAACTTTAAAGGCACTGTATGACTTTTTTCTTCTGCTGAACACAAAAGAAGACATTTGAGCTAAACAGTTCCTGGTTCCCACTGGCTTCCATTGTTTTTTTTTTTTTTTCCCACTGTATATGGAAGTCAATAGGTACCAATAACTGTTTGGTTACCAACAATCTTCAAAATATCTTCTTTTATGTTCAACAGAAGAAAGTAAGTCATACAGGTTTGGAACAACTTGAGGGTGAGTAAATCATGACAGAATTGTAATTTGTGGGTGAATTATCACTTTAAATACTGTCATACATATTCAATTTATAAACCACTAGTATTAGTGTTCTTAATTATTCACTAGTATGTAAAACTAGTGTTTTATATAATACTTTTGAATGTCATAATGAAATGACTGTAATAAATAATTAAAGTTACTACATGTGTTGCCTATATATGTAAAAACAAATCTAAAATGTACAAAAATGTGTACCTGCAGTCTGAGCTCCTCCAGCTCACGTGTTTTATCAAGCAGTTCTCCTCTAAGCTCGGCCAGCAGCAGCTGCTGTTTCTCCTGAGCGACCTGGCGATCACTGAGCAGGCGTTTCAGTTCACTCTGTGCCCGGGTGTATTCATCCTGCAGTCTGCACACATGCAATCATTTGCTCAGCTTAACCAAAGACAGTAGATGTTGAAGTTTAACAGGATATCTTACAGTATATACATATGCAGTATTCACTCACAGCACCCTCACCTGGTGTGCTCCACTTTCAAGGTCTGATAGTTGGTCTTGTGGTTCTCACAGCGCATTCTCTCATCAATAAGCATTTTCTGCAGCTCCATATCGGAGCTGGTGAGTCCCGAAGAGCCGCTCAGGAGGACTGCGGCTTTCCCACCTCCTCCTGCAGGCTCCAGGTTTGGGAACAGGGCAGATGACTGCCCTAACGCTGGAGGGTTCATCTGGTCCATAGCAGAAAAAAAGAGGGAGGGAACAAAAGCAAAAGATTTTATATCTACCCCAGAAACCACTAAAACCTCAAGAGATCTCAATCAACACAAATGACTCCACTTCAGCCAACCAAAGTCAAGAGATGCAGCCGTATCTCATCAGGACTGACTGTTTTAAATCAGTTGTAAGAGGCTAGTTAGCAGGAGCAAAGCATCTAATCACTACATGTGCTATACAAGAGTCCTTATTTGCTGCTCTGCTCTCAAGTGATTAGTTGTGAAGCTCAGGCTGGTCTCCAGTGATTCACTCTGTGTTGTAGAAACAGAGCTACTCCAGCATAATCACATAACGGCTTCCCATGTTGTCAAAGCAACTGAACCACTCGGGAAACTAGCGCAAGATAAAGCATTTCGTGTTGTCTGTCAGTGGAAGTCAGTGCATCGATAGTTTTAACCGCTGCTCTATTGAAATGTCATGAAATCAGTGGTGGATAAACACTGCATACTGCACTTACTTCGTAAGTAAACACTTCTGCTGAGCGTAAACAACCTCATGAGTTCAAAACTGTGCAAAACATTATAATACATTTGTGCATTAGGGTAAAAAGTGAAAAATTTGAAAAGCTGTTGTAAAGTTACCTGATCCAGCACTGACAGCGACGCACTGTTACGTCTTGATGATGGCGGCCGGAGTCGCCTTTCAAAATAAAAGACTTATTTTGACACTATTAGCGTTTATGTTTAACACATTTTATTAAATAATTTTATTTGTATATTGTATATTTTATTTGTATATATTTATTTGTATATATATATATATATATATATATATATATATATATATATATATATATATATATATATATATATATAATTTATTAGCAAAAACAGATAACTTTTTTTTTTTTACATTTTCAAAAAATCATGTTTTTTATTATGTTATCATGTTATCAGTTTGTGTTTTATTGTGTTAGCTGTGTTTTTTTTTTCTAGTTATTTTTGGCCTAATCAAAATAACCCAACTGCAGTTTGACTGAGATTAATTGAAATGGACAATGAAATAACATTTTTTTTAAAGAAATATATATAAAAAATGTATATATAATCTTATATAAAATTTTATTTTACTTTTACTTTTATTTTGGATTTTTTTTGGAGATATATATTTATATATATATATATATTATTATATAAATTATTATTTATTTTTTTCCAAAAAATCATTTTTTATTACATTATCATGTTTCTATTGTTTTATTGTGTTAGTTATATATATATATATATATATATATATATATATATATATATATATATATATATATATATATATATAAAATTTATTAGCAAAAACAGATAACTTTTTTTTTTTTTACATTTTCAAAAAATCATGTTTTTTATTATGTTATCATGTTATCAGTTTGTGTTTTATTGTGTTAGCTGTGTTTTTTTTTTTCTAGTTATTTTTGGCCTAATCAAAATAACCCAACTGCAGTTTGACTGAGATTAATTGAAATGGACAATGAAATAACATTTTTTTTAAAGAAATATATATAAGAAATGTATATATAATCTTATATAAAATTTTATTTTACTTTTACTTTTATTTTGGATTTTTTTTGGAGATATATATTTATATATATATATATTATTATATAAATTATTATTTATTTTTTTCCAAAAAATCATTTTTTATTACATTATCATGTTTCTATTGTGTTTTATTGTGTTAGTTATATATATATATATATATATATATATATATATATTATTATATAAATTATTATTATTTTTTTGTTTCCAAAAAATCATTTTTTTATTACATTATCATGTTTTTATTGTGTTTTATTGTGTTAGTTAGCTGTATTTTTGTAGTTATTTTTGGCCTAATCAAAATAACCCAACTGCAGTTTGATTGAGGTGCACATAAATAAATATATATAAAAAATTTATATATAATTTTCTATGAAAACTTTTATTTTGGATTTCGCGAGCACCTGTATATATATATATATATATATATATATATATATATATATATATATATATATATATATATATATATATATATATATATATATATACAGGGGTTGGACAATGAAACTGAAACACCTGGTTTTAGATCACAATTAGTATGATATTGGGCCTCCTTTTGCAGCTAATACAACATCATTTCATCGTGGGAGTGACAAATACAAGTCCTGCAAAGCAGCCAGAGGGATTTTGAGCCATTTTCCTCTTGCACAACAGTGGCCAGGTCACTATGTGATGCTGATGTGGGAAAACGTTTCCTGACTCGCTCCTCCAAAACACCCCAAAGTGGCTCAATAATATTCAGATCTGGTGACTATGCAGGCCATGGGAGATGTTCAACTTAATTTTCATGTTCATTAAACCAGTCTGTCACCAGTCTTGCTGTGTGTATTGGTGCATTATTATCCTGATACAGAGCACTACCTTCAAGGTACAATGTTTGAACCATTGGGTGCACATAATGAAACTTTACACTCTGCTCTAACTGGTGTAATGTACAATAAGTGAAGATTGGGCACCAGACAGCGCAAATATAGCCATGAAACCTCCAATACTATATTGGCGAGTGTTTCAGTTTCATTGTCCAACCCCTGTATATATATATATATATATATATATATATATACAATTTATTTAAATAAATTTACAATTTATTTAAATAAATAAAATTTAAATAAATACATAAATACATATTTAAATAAATATTTGTACATTTATTTATGCTTTCAATAATTAAATGATGCATTTAACGATTTATTTATGTATTTCAACATTTATTTAATTATTTAATTTTGAGTAATTTGGCCCTCCATAACTAATTAAGTGTAATCTGGATTATGTAATCAGATACCAAAAGTTAAGTACTTGTAATTAGATCATAATTTATTGACTCAAATAAATAAATAAATAAATATTTTTTGGTAAGTTTTTTATTTTGACTGATGTTATTTTAAAATCATTCGTTTTCATTTTACAATAACTGCTTTTTCATTAAACTCATCAATTAAACTTCATCAAACCCCCAGCAGTTCCTTCACAGACCCCAGCTTGGAAAACCTTGACATAATGTAATGCTTAATTCACTTTAAGTTGTTAATAACAACCAATGGAATATATTTTCTTTGTATTTGTATATCGATATGGTACAAAATTATGATATTTAAATCAATGTGATAAACAAGTTAGGTCAAAAAGAATCTAAAAGTAATCAAAAAGTATCCTGATTATACTAAATAAAAAGTGGAATGTAATGGATTACGTTACTAACAACAATTTTTGTCATGTGCTTTGGAATCAGTAACGGACTACAATTTGAACGTCCCAATATCTATGCAATTTGAAATAACGCTTTTATGCCAGCAGAGGGCGAAAATTGACAGTATATGAATTTAGTCCTTCAGTGCAATTTGTTCTGTCAAACTGTTCCTTACTGGCGTCACATGTAAGCTGGTGAAGCAGATATCCAGACTTTCATTCATACAGACAATTTTGTGGTAGTGCGTAGGTAAGTTCTGGACTTGTAAAGGATAATATTATCTCCAGGACACAATAACCACAGTAAAAGTAGTGTTTATGTACCCATGGCTGTGTTCAACGTTTGTTTTTGTTGCCTATTTCATATTATATTGGTAGTTTTTGTTACTTCAGCTATGCCAACATACACCGTTTATAAAAAGATGTGTTGAGATTGGCACGAGTGTTTTTATTTTGGCATTACAGTCCCTGAACCTCTTGATATCTTTGGGCATGAGCCAGCCCTCTTGCTGTTAAGAAAGTTATTTATAGTTTTTGGTAAGCATTTTATCTTTAAAAGGACAAGAGATTACACCACTCCTGAAATAGCCACTGTTTTCCCACAGTTTATGATGTGTGAGTGAAAATAGAGAGACTGTGTTTTCTTTTTAACCTGAACATTTTATTCAGGTGCTCAGAGAAGAATGAACTCATTATGCTGCCTTTTCAGATTAAGGTAAATTAGTTTTTATTTTCTTATTTTATAACATAAAAATGATCAAATTTAAGCTGTGTAATGTAAAGGTGGCAGAAATAGTTCATCACAATAGCTGCCCGCTCTTTCTAGCCAATCAGATGCCTCTATGCGTATCTTATCACACTTCCGGTCTTTGTTTTGAATTTACATTTTTGCTTCCTTTTTCTTCATATTAGCAAACTATGTGGCATACAGTTGAAGTCAAAAGTTTACAAAATGTAAATTATTTTACCAAAAATAAGAGGGATCATACAAAATGCATGTTATTTTTTATTTTGTACTGACCTGAATAAGATATTTCACATGAAAGAAATTTACATATGATCCACAAGAGAAAATAACAGTTGAATTTATAAAAATGACCCTGTTCAAACGTTTACAAACACTTGCTTCTTAATACTGTGTTGTTACCCGAATGATCCACAGCGGTGTTTTTAGTTCAGTGATAGTTGTTCATGAATCCCTTGTTTGTCCTGAACAGTTAAACTTTCTGCTGTTCTTTAGAAAAATCCTTCAGGTCCAACAAATTTTTTGGTTTTTCATCATTTTTGTGTATTTAAACCCTTTCCAACAATGACTGATTTTGAGATCCATCTTTTCACACTGAGAACAACTGACTGACTCATATGTGACTATTACAGAAGGTTCAAACACTCACTGATGCTACAGAAGGAAAAAGCAATTCGTTAAAAGCCAGGGTGTAAACTTTTGAACAGAATGAAGATGTGTACATCTTTCTTATTTTGCCTAAATATCATATTTTTTAATTTAGTACTGCCCTTCAGAAGCTACAGAAGATACTTACATGTTTCCCAGAAGACAAAATAAGTAAAATTTACCCTGATCTTTAAATTTTAAAAAGTTTTCAACCCCCGGGTCTTAATGCATCCTTTTTTTCTTCTGAAGCATCAGTGAGTGTTTGAATCTTCTGTAATAGTTGCATGTGAATCTCTCATTTGTTCTCAGTGTGAAAAGATGAATCTCAAAATCACACAGTCATTGTTGGAAAGGGTTTAAATACACAAAAATGCTGATAAACCAACAAATTTGTGGGACCTGAAGGATTTTTCAGGCAGTTTAACTGTTCAGGACAAACAAGGAACTCATGAACAACTATCACTAAACAAAAAAACACCGCTGTGGATCATTCGGGTAACAACACAGTATAAAGAATCCAAGTGTATGTAAACTTTTGAACAGGGTCGTTTTTATAAATTCAACTATTATTTTCTCTTGTGGACTAAACATCTTTTATGTGAAATATCTTATTCAGGTACTAAATACTAAATACTAAATAAATGTACTAAATAAAAAATAACACTGCATTTGTATGATCCGTCTTATTTTGGTAAAATAATGAACATTTGGCAGATTCTGCAAGGTGTATGTAAACTTTTGACCTCAACTGTAAGTTGTGTCCCAAAAGGCATTCTATACACAATGCATGTATACTATAACCTCTACCATCTAGTATATTAATTTAAGGTTATTGTGAAGGTTATTTTGTGATCCAGCATCAGTGCCTGTCCTTCTGCTAAAATGTTTACAGCACCTTTAACATTCAGTATTAACCTGTTATCATTAATCTTTTTAAGATTGTCTTTTAAAGTTGTGAATTGTTTTTTACTGTACTATAATGGTTTTCCAAAATTATTTATTTAAAAACCATGTTTCCCATCATTGTGTGAATCAGCTTTCCATTTCCCAGTAAACCTCTGTGGAAAATGTAACAACACTCGCTGCACTCATTTTCTGCTCTGCATTGTGGGTCACAGTATGATGGTAGGTATTCACTCCCACTGAGAGCTTAATCAGCACCTCAGTTTTCACTTACTCAGGGCATTTATCACTCAAACTTCTCAACAGCTCTCCAAGTACAGCAACTCCACTGATGTCGTAGTGGTCCAATTATAAGTTTTTTGCTTAGTTGAACAAAGTATTTCATTCTGTTGTATTTTTCAACTCTAAACTTTTTTATAACTTAACCCATAAGTGGAAGAACAACAGTTATTCATGTTTAAGGCAACTGCTAAGTCAAGCATAATCACTTACCATTTAGATTTAATGCTAAAAACATCTGCGCTGCTGAGAACAATTATTTATTAAAAAGGCTGAGCTTTTCATCCATTTATTTACTTTGATTCCCTGCCATGTTTTCACTCAAATGCATGGAGTCCCCATATGGCCCTCCACCTAAACTGCAAAAAATTTCCCCCAGATTTTTTACTCATTGCATTCTCTCAAAGCAGTGACATAAACTCCAGATCCATAATCTTCTCGCATCTGTTTCTTTTCAGACAGGACGGAGATAAAAAATGCGGCCCGGGAGAAAAACTGTGGTACTACGCTTGCCCTTCCCCCGCAGAAAAATGCCTTTCTAATGTTTCAGTCACTCATGGCCAATGTTCTCTAGACATACACATCACAGGACTGACTTCATGTGGTCATACACGTCTCCATTTTATATACTGTACAGCTTTTCTTGTTGGAGAATTGAACATGTGGGTTTTAACTTGCCTTGCATGGAAAAGGAAATTGGATTTATCCTTACATAAGCCTAAAACATGTATAAGCATAAGTATTTGAGATATTTTATGCATTGTTGCATCCCAAAATGTGTCTAAATGAAATTCACAACACTGCTATATGCCACAAGGGGCACTAAGTTTCGTCTCTTCATGGCCAGCTATTATCGTGGCATGAAGAGAATGATCAGATTAGTTGAATTTAATGAAATTGTTGCATACTTCGAAACTAAACATGAGCTACTCAAATATGTGAACAGTTTCAGGTATGTTTACGCATTTGTGACTGTGCGTACTTATTTAACGGACAAACATAAGACTCGTCAGTGAATTAAAAAACAAATCAATCTGTACTTTTATTTATCATGATTCGATTTACAAAAATTAAAAAAGTAGTAAAAATACTAAAAAAAATACGTAAACATCAACTGCTTGAATTCTGATTGGACTGAATGAATCTGCGAATGTGACAGTATATTAAAGTTTCATCTCTCATACAGTCTGAATTTTGCTTGGAAAACTATTTGTTCATGTCAAAATTAAAACAAAGAGTTCCCAAAAGCATCACAGTTTCCGCCTTAAGTCAGACGGATGATCTCAAATTTCTTGGGCACTCTGTAAGGTCTGGGCCCCAAATCTACAGGCAGCTCCTCCTCATCTATCTCAGCTGTGAACTCCTGAGGTGAGACGGCTGCCGGGTCAGTGCCAGATAACTGGCTCAACTGCTTGTCTTTAGGACACTCCGCGTTGTAGGTCTTGACGTAGTTTTCCACCGGCCAGCCGCGAAACTCTTCTGGTTCACTGCACACCAGACCTGTGTAGGACACACCGGGGTGGTGCTTCAGCCAGTAGATCAAGTAATGAATGTTGTAATCACAAATCCAGGGGTTGTCCCCGAGAGACAGTTTTCTCAGGAAGTAAAGGTCCTCCAAAACACCATATTGAAAATAGCGCAGGCTGTTGTTGGACAGGTCCAATTCTCCTAAGTACAGCAGGCCTGTAAAGGCAGCTACAGAAAACAGAAAAAAGCAGTAAATAGATATAAAGTCTCTTAACTGAATGCATTATTAAATATGAATTCCTGGTTATGTACTGTTATATATAAAATAGGCTTAATATAAAGTAAATGTTGTCTCTTACTATAATATGTTGTAGAAAACCCATTAAGATTTATGTTATTAAAAAAAAAATCCATCAATTTTATATATATTTTGGACTATGGGGGCACCATCATTTCGATGATGTGAAATGTTCCCACTCAGTGAGCTACTGGCACTACCTTTTGCTATTTTTACCGCAACACAACTAGGAAAATCAAATACTGATACGATGTCCACAGCTACTGAAAGAGCTTACAATTCCCAGCAAATATATAAGCGTAGACTTAAACCAAATGCCGTGCCATTGTTTTTTCCCACAAGGAGTCTAAATGCCCCTGGATATTGAGTGAAATCCACACTGAGAAACTCATGAGAGCGTCAGCATGTTTACATCCTGCCAGGATGGCATCTCATGTTTCTTGTCTCTGCCGTTTGTAAGCTCTTTCAGTAGCTGTGGTCTACTAAAAGCCTCAAAGACATCAGGACCAAAGTGGAGAGAACAAAAACATGGGCTTTAGCTTTATTCGTCCACAGGCATCTTCTTATTCTTGTCTCCTCTTGTTATCGCTAAGAAAGCAGTGAAGAATTGCATTGCTTCTCCTATTGCCCTCCGACTGAAAATTACAATGATGTGGCATCATATCAGTATTTTATTTTCTGAGTTGTGTTTTCCAAGCTGCACTGTGGTAAAAATAGCAACAGGTAGCACCAGTAGCTCACTGAGTGCAACCATTTCACGTCATCGAAATAATGGCGCACACCATAGTCCAAAATATGTATAAAACGAAGTGAATTTTTAAAACGGAGTGTCCATTTACACTAAGTGCAAATAGCCCGCCTTGTTGGCAGAGGCTATTTACACTAACTTCGCCCACCAATGTGTGATTGGGCTGGTCAACACAACAGTGGCGAAGAGGATAAAGCGCATGTTCTACTCTTTTCGACGCGATCGACTTCTGGCGAACATTTTTCTCCCTTTTCAAATCTCATATCATATAGGAAAGGCATTTATTTTTAATAAAAATGATGGAAATAATTTAAAAGTTGAATTTAAAGTATCATTTAGGGTTATGGTAGGTGTAGGGAGGGCTTAATAAGGTAGCATCTATTTAATAAATCGAATCAAAACTATAATTTACACTCAATATGTTATTACTGCATACTGTTTTAATGTGCTACCATACTACCATGCATCTATTTGCAATAGGTAGTATAAATAGCAGAAAATCCTGCTATTTTAACAGTGTAAATAGAATTTATAAGCTACTTGCACTTAGTATAAATAGAATCTATCGTTAAGAAAATATGCTATTTTCACTTACACTTAGTGTAAATAGCATCTGTTGCTATTTGCACTTTATTGCAAATGGCCGTTGCCTTTTTTTAAATAACGTAAATCTTAATGGGTTTTCTACTGCATATGTAAGACATCATTTACATTATATTAAGCCATACACGTTTTAATACTCTGGTTTCCCTTTAATTATTAGCGTTTAGGACTGAATGAATTACACGTCTTTTAGATTATTCAAGCTGTGTTCTCACTTTGATCTTTGAACTGACTGATGAACCAAACAAGCTAGACTGCAGATCCTGAGTTCCGTGTTATCACCTCTCTAGAGAACTGTTAGATGACACACCCTGCTGGTCTGAGCCCTACTTACTGTGATTAAGTGCATTTTTAGGCAGTTTAGAAAGGCTTAAGTGTCTTATAATTATAGCAGCATCAGTACTTCGTTTTTGTTTGTATTTCTCCCAGTGGTGAGAGAAAAAGACAAATGTGAATTCTGTGCATAAATGTCTGAGGAAGCATTTTTTGGTAGGCTTAACTGTAAAAAATGCAGGCAGGGGAATACTGTGGTGAGTTGATTAAATATATGGCGTTTATAATGACTTTAAGGAAATTTGAAATGGTGGATTTGCTTTAAACCAAACAGTCGACTGTATAGTATCTGACAGACTCTGGAAATAAAATTAAGAGAGATTAAGTCCTTCTTAAAGACTTAAATCCCAACACTGAAGTTATTGTATGGCTTTTTTATGGTTAACACCACCCACTCTTAGCCAACCCCAGACCCCAAGTTTAGAGATGTAGAACACTAAGCGCCATTGTTAAGATCATTTGCAAATGTTCATTCAAATCCCCTCCACAGTTCTCACTTGTTGACAACACTGGTTTTACCAGACTACACACAAGTCCTTTTGTGTTTAATGGAAGAAAGAATACAGGATTCCCAAAGCTGCTAAATGTGTCTGCTCAGCAAGAAATAGCCTACAAATGTTTACAAGCAATTCAATTCTGGGAACCCCCTGCTCTGTTAGCTCTAACTGGTAAAGGCTTGAAAATTAACATATGATGTTTATTGCTTTCTCCACAATAACAACCCTTGATAGCTGTGCTGCATAGTTGAGGCACACTTTGATTTCTCTCATGACTGTTTTACTTCCCCAAAAAACTCATCATTTTCTTTCACCCATTCATTTCACCCTTTCAGCCTGATGTAGAAGCCAGAGTCGATTCCTTCACGCACAAACAAAATGTAGCCAAATGCGTGGAAAGGAAAATTAATGGCTTCTAGTTAACCTTTCATGAATTCCCCAACTGGTGTCTTTTCATTCAGTACTTGACAAGATGCTTTAAAACCCTAACGTCAGACGTCTTTTCTATTGAGACTCCTTCCTTGCAGTTCCAAACAGCTGTTTCCTACACTTTGTACTTTCATTCCTTGACAAACAAATAAGTATATGTCTTGAGGACAGGATTTGGTTGTGTACCGTCGGCTTACCTGTGTCGATGCTTTCCAGACTGTTTCCGCTCAGGTTCAAGAGCTTTAGGTCTTTAACGCTTACAAACTCCTTTGGTCTTAGCTGCTTGATGTTGTTTCTGGATAAATCCAGTCTCACAATATCCAGCGGGATGTCAGCCGGCACAGTTTTAAGGTCTGCGGAAGAGAGAGTTGAATTATTGTAATTACGTAGGCCTATTGGAAAAGGTAACTTCATAATTAGTACAATTATGTTTGAGTGACAGTGTAACAAATGTTGCTTCGTTATAATATTGTTTAGTACAAAATTGACAATGTGCAATTTGAATAGACTTTCTGTATTTCCAAATGATTTCCAGCAGGCTAACCGTACATGGAAACATCTGCCATGACAATTGTTGGAAATTCAGTACACTTGGTTCCTCGTTGGTGGTCTGGTAAAGTCATTTTCTCAGACACTGATAATGGCATTCAAACTAAGTATATATGGATCCTAAATTGTACGCAAAGCATGTCGTGACAGTAATCGTTGAGAAGGAGCTCTATTTATTTTGGAAGACTCTGGGCACTCGAAAGCTCAACGCAGCACTTTGGGTGGCTCCAGCAAACCGTGCCTGGCTATATTTATTTATATCATCACAAAGAGAGCTGTAAAAACCGTACACATGGCACACGTTTAGTGGTAACACTCGAAACTCTGCGAGACATCACTGTCTTTGTGATATTCGGAAATGTTATCGTGGGACTTGTCTGCTTGACATGTGCGAAAGCAATGCGGCATGCAGAACAGATTGAGCTGCGCTTCCTGCTTTGACCTGCCAGAGCACCTGTTTTAAACTCAAGAGTGCCTTCAATGAGAGATCTTGCTCAGATTTTGCATTCTGCTTTTGTTCGGCTACCTATATAAACACAGATATGATCCACAGTTACTACTAGAGTAGATTTTACACTGTTATCTCTGGAGATTGTACCCGAAGAATTGAACGTGCCGTTATTCTTGTAACTAATTCAGGGAAAAGCCTTCCCAGAAGCTGAGATCACTAATACTTGGCTTTCGGCCCCCCGCTCTTGCCATAAGATTCCTACAAGGGACTTCTACGATTAATGCTGACAAAAGAAATAGCCATTTATGCCTTAGGGCCCAGAACAGATGATGTAAGGCTACTTTTTTTGTTCGTGGGAGTGATTCAGGATGCCTCCCTTAGCTCCAGACTGCTGACTCACTATTTCTGACAAGTGGAGAAGTCCAAATCCCACTGACTTCAAAATCCATCTGACTTCATTTATTTTACATTGGCTGTTTTCTATCACATGCATTTTGCTTGCCTCATCTAACCTGATGATGTCTTTGGCTTGGCAGTGTTTCCCATCTTGTTATGGATGTCAGAGCACATTTAGATAGTTTTTCAAAATAATGAACCTCACGTAATAAGATAGAGAACTCAAAATGCTCAAAAAGTCATGTGCAGTAGATTGAAACTCAGGGTTCCAGAGAAGAGAAAAAATGTTTTACTGTCAAAGAGCTCTTTCATACCTAAATACAGAATTATATCTGTCTTCTCTGAGTAAAATTTGAATGGCATTTTCTTTGTCATATCTTACAGCCATCTCTTCATCAGAGAAAAAAACAAACCCTTCTTGTCCTGAATTCTTCCTCGAGACACTATAAAACATGCATAAGACACAGATCAGCTCTGTCCTCGGATTTCCCTGGAGATTTGCATGTATAGCCGTAGTAATGCGGTATTTCCTATGCTTTGGAAGTTGACTTGGATAAGACTTTTTTTCAGGGGACCGATTCACAAAAGGACCAGTTTTTATATGAATTTTGCCTTTGTTTCGCAGACAGCCTTTTGAAATATAATAGCGAGATTCAAGCTTCAGAAAAGTTATGGTGTCTTGATAACAGTCTGAATATGGCATTAATGTGTCTCTTGAGAAGAGTCTCCAGATGTTGAGGGTGGAAAGATACTCATTCCTTTTCCGCTAGTTCTCTGCATCTTATATTTCATGTTTCCAGACATTTGTTCCACTCTGCTGTGATTTAGAGTAACTTACCACATGCTGAGTCAACAGAATACTATCTATCCATCTATCTATCTATCTGTCTATTAGTAGTGTGTGATGGTGTTCTGAAATGAGAAGACAAAGTCCTCAGTTTAGTTTTTTTTTTTAATCAAATGTAAATTCATGTCACATTTTCTTGGTTAAATTAACTTAAATTAATGGTAGGTAATTAAAAACATTATCAGAAAAAAAACCTCAAGGCAGTAAACAATGTATTTTATTTGTGAACTTATGTTTAGCTATTCGTTTTAATAGTTAATTTTGAACTATTTTTCTATTTTTCCGACCATCAGTCATCAAAGCTCAATAAATATTGTGTCACAGACATGGAAATTAACTTTAAATTTCACCAAGCTGATTTCTTACCAAAAACTCCCACAGATCATGTTTTCATGCCATTCAGTTCTTATTTTGAAATAACAAAGTGGTTATGTCTTGGTTAGTGGTTAGTCTTCCCATTGCGTTGTTCATTCAGACTGATTCATGAACGCACATGAACACAAGAGGCGGGATTTATCACATGAACCAATCACAGCCGAGCATAACCAGTCATATCCAATCAAATCGCAATGGAGGCATTGCCTCCTCTGACTTGACTTTCCCCCATTCATTTTCAATTACCCCCCACGAAACCCATCACATGCTAGAGGGTCTGTTAAAACTCAAAGGGCTCAGGGGAGGTGAAAGAGACGTGGACTCCCGCTGTAACTTTACCCGCTGGTTTTGCTGTTGGACAATGTTTCTTTAGAAAATCTTGTGGTTTATTCACTTTTTAATGTTATTTTTGGTTTTAGTTTTATTTTTGTGTTACAAATTGTTTTCCCATCCAATATTCTGCAGCGTATGCAGGTGTTTCCTAAACAATACAGATGTTTTGGTGCTTTAGTACCAAAAAGGGAGTGTCTAGGGATTTGAGGAAAGCATTACTCATTGTGTGATTGTTTATTGTGGAATAAATTACACTTTGCCATAACTGGGTATACAGCAGAGAAACCACTTCAACATTTCAATTTGCTGAAACAAAACCACACATTTTCAAACTAACGCTGTTTATCTTCCTGTCAGATTTAATTGTTTAATTGCATTTCATTTGCCAGCCTCCTTCACAAATCTTTTCATAATCATGTTTTATATGACAACTGTGAAAATGATATGAATAATTGTGTATTATTTAATAAACTGATTAGTGTATTAGTAAGGTCTAGGTTTCTTTCTTTTTTAAGTTTTTATTTGTTTTATTGGGAAAGCTAATCACTGAATAGAGTACCTACTGAAATCTCTTCAAGTGAATAGAATCAGTTTAATCCCTGTTAAAAAAAAAAAAAAAAACAGCATTTTTTTTTTTGCATTTTTTTTTAAACATGGCTGCTGGTTTGAACTGGTTTAAGCTGGTCCTGTTCATGAGCTGGTTTAAAGGATAAGTTTACTTCCAGAACAAAAATGTACAGATAATCGTTTCTTCATAACAAATACTATATTGATTGATTACAAAAAACAAACAAAAAAAAAAAGTCATTATTGGCCTGGTAAACATGGCTTTCAGATACTCCAAAAAATGGCATGGATTAAATCACTAAGAGCCTGATGAACTGATAAAATAAACATCTTATAAACAAGCAAATAAATAAACCTTATGAGTGAGCACGAAACCAGGACTCTACTAAAAGAGTTCACACTTTAACCCCCAAATGTCCAAACCAAAACGATGCCCTTGTTTGCAGCGATGTAGGACGATTTTGAAGTTGGAGGAGAAAATGAGATGGGAGTTTTTTTGACATACCCATAACTGTCTTGAACCAGAATACACAGAGTTCACACAGAGCTAGACAAGACGAGCATTTAAGGTTAAAAAGTATGTAAATTGTAATTTTTTTTTTTAAATAACCGATCATTTCGCTAGATAAGACCCTTCTTCTTTGGCTTTAAATTGCATCGAGGGCACCATAGAAGTCCACTATATGCAGCTAATTCCTGAAATGTTTGCCTCAAAAAACATAATTTATTTACGACTGAAGAAAGAAATACATGAACATCTTGGATGACAAGGGGGTGAGTAAATTATTTATACATTTTTGTTCTGGAAGTGAACTTCTCCTTTAAGCTGGTAATGAGCTGATTTAAGCTCATTGTGTGCTGGTCTTAGCTTAGGACCACCATAGGACCAGCACATGACCAGCTAAGGACCAGCTTAAACCAGCTCAAACCAGCAGCACAGCTTCTAAACATGCCTACACAGCATATGCTGGGGTTTTTTCCACAGGGAATTGTTGATTATACCTCTGCTGAGGTCAGACAGTCAGTGAAATGTTGCTTAATCTGTCTTCGTAACTCCTTATTACTGGACACAACATAAACATAAAATACTGTCTCCACCTTTACAGTGGCCATTATAGCCACAATGGTTTGCCAAGCCAATTGTGAATCATTGGTTTTTCCCGAACAGGGTAATGTGTCCTGTTTCTTCAGAAACTTGATTTCACTCCCACTTCACCCCAAATGTCCTGTTGCAAGAGAAACCTCATAATAGTAAGCAATAACTTTCTCACCTCTGTTCCTGCAGTCCATACGGGGCACAGGGTGGACGTAGGTGTGGCACAGAGAGGTTGCGTCAGACTTTTTTTGTGAAGCCGGTAGGGGCTGATTGCCTGGATATGGTATCAATATGTTCTCCGTCTGAGGAGAGCACAACAGCTCTGCATCCAGCTTCTTCATTTGCCTCCCTGAGAACTCCCTGGGCTCGGCACACCGTGCGTAATTGCCGATGTTACGGTTACTGGGCACTTGTATGAACCTGACCAGGCTGTCCAGCTGGCAGTCACACCTCCAGGGATTGTCATGGAGTCGCAAGTACTTGAGTTGCGGCATGGGGATCAACATGTCTTCGCTTGCCAGCTGCAGACGGTTGTGTTGCAGCAGCAAAGTGGTGAGTTTGCTTAGGCCGTTGAACGCTCCCTCCTCTATGCGGGAGATTTCATTCTGCTGGAGGTCCAGACTCCTCAGGTTTCGGAACTGACTGAAGGTGTTGTCTCGCAACACCTTGATCCTGTTCCGTGCCAGCAGCAGGTGATGAATGTCCTCAGGCCAGCCCAATAGCACGGCTGTCAGATGGCGATCTTGGCAGTCAAAGAACTTTTCCCCATTGACTTTACTTTCCTTGCAGTCTGCAGCAAACCGCTTGACGGTACCAGAACGGTCTCGACCCCGCATTCGGCGTCCCTTTCCGCCCTTTCGTGCCTCAGCTGCCCAGACTACCAGGCACAGCAGCAGCAGCAGACCGCAGAGCAGCCGCATGGCAAACAGCAGCAGCTGGGTTAACCAGTCAAGTAGAGTCTCAGCGTAACTTCGATAAACCAAGAGCTTGCTTTAGTCAGAGTGAGGGGGCACAGCTGCAGTCCCTGAAAAAGGCAAACGAAATGTAAATAACTGCATTACCAAGAGCTGCATTCTGAACTGAGAGCGGACATACACACATAATAACCATCTTATTTACTTGTTTTTAAATGAATGTGAAGGCTTAAAGCATGTTAAGCTCAGTCCACAACAAATCATTTTGTGTTCCCTTCTAAAACACTTACAATGGAAATGTTTAGTTTTGTCATCCTAAGGGTTTAAAGGTCAAAATGCGAGGCTCATATTTTTGCTAAAGCACTTACATGTTAAATATTTTCATAAAAAACTACTGTTCTAGGCAGATTAGCTTTGTCATGTAAAGACGTCACAGACAGCCTTTTACAGTGTTCGTACAAGGTACTTAAAGTGCTTGAAATACTTGAATTTGACCTTTTGAAATGTAAGGCCTGGAAAGCCATTAAAAATAGCAAGATTCCTGATGAGGTACTTGAAAAGTGTTTCATTTTTTCAATAAGCACATATCTTTTCACACAAAAGTCATGCAATTAAAAAAACATCATACTTTTTTGACTACTTCAGTTAACGTCATAAAACTATCAAGCTAAACCAGTAGTAGAACTATGACTGAATCAGATCAAATTAAAAGAGCTATTCATTTTCAAATTTCGACATCGCTTGTAATGATTTTAAAAAGCACATATATTGATAGGTGAAACTAAGCTTTTCGAAACTTAGAATCAGTTCACTGTTTCGAAGTGCTGCAATCGGATCACGTATTGCGAATCATTTGATTCAGATCGGGACTTTGCAAATCATTCCGCAAATTGAATGATTTGTGATCTGCGCTCAAAGTTCTGATCTGAAATTATCGTTCGCGAATCATTATTCAGATTGGGACTTCAGAGCAGGTTTGCAAATGTTTTGCTTCAGATAGGAACTTCAGAGTGGGTTCTTAAATCATTTTGTGAATTGAATGATTCACAATCCGTGCTCCAAGTCCTGTTCTGAAATAATGATGAAATTAAAAGAGACATTAATTTTCAAATTTTGACATTGCGTGTAATGATTTTAAAAAGCACATATATTGATGGGTGAAACAAAGCTTTTTGAAACTCTGAATCAGTTTAACCATTGTGTCGCAAAATGACTCACTGTTTCAAAGTGCTCCAATCGGATCACGTATTGCAAATCATTTGATTCAGATCGGGACTTCAAATCGCGTATTGCGAATCATTTGACTTAGATTGGCACTTTGCGTATTCTGAATCATTTGATTACAATCGAGACTTCGCATTTCGCAAATCATTTGATTCTGATCGGGACTTCGCGAAACATTCTGCAAATTGAATGATTTGTGAGCTGCGCTCCGAGTTCTGATCTGAAATTATTGTTCACGAATCATTATTCAGATCAGGACTTCAAAATGGGTTCACAAATCTTTTGCTTTAGATAGGAACTTCATCAAATCATTTGATTCAGTTTGAGACTTCGCATATCGTGAATCATTACGCAAATTTATTGATTTGCGCTCTGCACTCCGAGTCGTGATCTGAAATGATGGTTTGCAAATCATTATTCAGATCAGGACTTTGGAGCGGGTTTGTGAATCTTTTGCTTTAGATCAGAACTTCAGTGGGTTCTTGAATCATTCCGCAAATTGAATGATTCGCAATCTGTACTCCGAGTCCTGTTCCGAAATGATGGTTCGTGAATCATTATTCAGATCGGACTTCATTGTGGGTTTGCAAATCATTTGATTCAGTTCGGGACTTCAGAGCACGTATTGTGAATCATTTGATTCAGAACAGGACTTTGCATATCGTGAATCATTCCGCAAATTAAATTCAAGAGCTTTCACGTTCAAGGTCAGAAAAGTAGTAAGGACATTGATAAAATAGTCCATGTGACATCAGTGGTTCATCCATAATTTTTTGAAGCTACAAAAATACTTTTTTTGTGTGCAAAAAAAAAAAAAAAAAGTGACTTTAATCAAAAATTTCTTCTCTTCCATGTCTGTCTTTGACGCACGTTCACGAGAGCACACGACACATACAAGAAATTGTTGAGTAAAGTTGCTATTTTTGTTTTCTTTGCACACGCTGATGTCACATGAACTATTTTAATGATGTCCTTACTAACTTTCTGGGCCTTGAAGTACTTGTAGTAGTACTTGTAGTAGTTGCGTTGCTGTCTATGCAGGGTCAGAAGCTCTCGGATTTCATCAAAAATATCTTAATTTGTGTTCCGAAGATGAACAAAGGTCTTATGGGTTTGGAACGACATGATGGTGAGTAATTAATGACAGAGTTTTCATTTTTGGGTGAGCTATCCCTTTAAAAAACAAAGATGCTGACAGAGAGGACGTTTGGAGTATTTGTACACACATATGTGTGCCAGTCCTTTTACATCATCCATTAAATCTGTTGCACTGCTTACAAATGTTCACCTGTGACAAACATTAACCAAGAACTTCATTATTTTGATTGGTTAACAGATGTGTGATTTTTCTGTAACAGCATTGCTATGAAGTAGTTCCAAGTTTGTTAAACTATCATCACTATCACTTTACCCTATTCTTTCCAAATCAGTAACAGCAGACTATAAAAAGTAGATTTATGGATCTTGAAATTAACACAGTATGTATTCAAGTACATTTGGTAACTGTGAGACAATCCAGTATCCAGAATTTTTTTAATGAATACACACTTGGCATCCACTTTGTGCTGCATTTTACCATTTGTTGTGCATTGATGTTCAACAATTTAATAATCCGTCATAAACTGTTCCTTACTTGGAATAGGAAAACTTCTCAAACCTTTATTACCGTATGTCAAGGATTAGTGGAGCTTAATGTTCTAACTATAATTAAAAATGATCTAACACATTTGGATGACCGCTTTCCCCAGTGATTCCATAAAAACAAAATGAATTACAACCCGATTTCTGGCATAATCCCTTTTATGAGCCCACACCCTGCTATGTCAATATTTGCCTTGTAGGGAGACATAGTGCATTTTTTACTATTTAATAACAATGACAAATAATTCCTCATCATTACATGTTTTTCTCTCAGTTTGCTCATACACTGGTGTTATAATCATCTCCCATAGACTTGGCTTGAGTCACTGTGCTGCACGCAATGCTCCCATTGTAGTGTGCAAAGACGTCTATAAACCATTTGTTGATTGACTTCTTCAAAAATGTAAGGACTGTGTCTCTGCAGTGGTTTCAAAACAGTGCATTGTTTGTTTGAGTAGTCCGACATGCGAATTAAGATGAATAGGACTGCTGACAGTCCTCTTCTATGAGACAACAGTTTGCTATTTAAGCACGCTTTTACTATGAAGAAACAAGAGTGAACAGGAAGGGCAGTGCTAGTAAAAACACACTGACATTTACAGGGATGCTGTACTGTACTCATTCTTTCACCAGCTTGATCAGTCTGCTGAACATCTGCCCAAAAATCTGTTATGAAAAAACTGTTGTGTAACATGCCATTGAACCATTCACAGCACTAGCACTCACTAGCAGATATCAGTGTAATTCAGCAATGGATTTTGGAGCTTCAGGGCTTTCCCTACTTTTCAAGGCACTGTAAAACTACTGACAGGTCTTGGCAAGACTTGCACCTCTGACAGGCTATAGTCTTCCAGTCTATAGTTACGTTGCTCTGCAGGTATTTTCACAGATGTATCATGCAATTACATTGTTAAAAATATATTAGCAGGAACAGTTCCATGTTCTCTCTTTCCAGTGATAAAACAGCATGAGTATGACATCATGTGAACATGTTGTGCGATAATCACTTAGTCCATGTGTGTTACTTTTTACATTTTTTCCTGCTTTTTCAGCCTGGAAAATGTTCTATAACTTTTAGCGTATATCATGCACCAGGACAGCAAGAAGAAATTGTTGAATGAAGTCGTTATTTTGGTTTTCTTTGCACACAAAAGTATTCTTATAGCTTTATAACATTATGGTTGAACCACAGATGCCACATGGACTATTTTAATGATGTCCTTACTATCTTTCTGGGCCTTGAACATGTCAGTTGCATTTCTGTCTATGTAGGGTCAGAAAGCTCTCGGATTTCATCAAAAATATCTTAATTTGTGTTTGGAGGATGAACGGAGTTGGAAAAACATGAGGGTGAGTAATTAATGACCGAATTTTCATTTTTGGGTGAACTATCCTTTTAAGATCTAGAAAAAATAAGTCAAGATCACGAGGAAACTTTTGTCCGTAAAGTTTGAGGCAGGGTTGCCAAGTTTTCACAACAAAACCCACCCAGTTGATACTCAAAACTAGTCTAAAATTAGCCCAATCGTGTTTTGAGGGGGGTCCCCCGTTAAAAATCACATTCCGGGGAGTAAAAAGCACTTTTTGGCAGGGTTCCCATGGTAAAATTAGCATTCCAGAGGCTAAATATCACATTATTGGGGTTGCTTCGACCCGCAGACATGAAAAGCAACCCATGGCAACAGTGTTAAAGTAGCCCAATTCCGCGGGAAAACCGTGGACTTAGCAACACTGGTTTGAGGCCAAACAAGACAAAATTATAATACAGGGCCTTTTATGCTTTTACCAACCACGTCCAAATTTGATTTCATTGATCCGAAAACAGTGTGATAACTCAGCCTTGGGTACATTTGAAGGTACGTTTGATGTGGTCAAGTATGATCCAATCATTGAACCGCATGTTAATCCCAGGTATAAAGGGAGCCTGTGTGCAGATCTGACTGGAATATGTATGCCCTGCTAATAGAGCGGATATTAACAGAAGCAGTCAGCATTTTAGGTGAATGAACCAGCATTGTACAGTCCTTGTATGAGTCCCTGGCTGGCCTTGGTTTACTACAATAATAGAAAGAAAGAAGAACCAAGGGTGGAAAACTTCAATGGGAAATGGAGCAGAACGCAGGCACTGTTCACTGTCCAACATGAGAGGGGGAGTGTGTATTTTCTTTTCAACTCTTTTATTTATTTTTTTTAATTTCCATGCCACCCAAATTTCAGGTCACCCAGTACATCCAAAAAATGCTCCTGATTATTTCAGCTCCAGAGATAAAACCTGAAATAATTAAGGTTAGAGACCTTGAGAAGAATTTACCTCCCTCCCACATCGTATAGACCCCGGTTATCAGCACAATGTGTGTGAGAGAACTAGCTTACATGGCCAGAAGTGCTTAATTAAAACCATTTGAACTTCCTGCACAGAGAGGAAAAGACTTTTTTTTTTTTTTCTTCTATCAAAGCGTTTTCCTGGATTAACTTTAACTCAGTCATAAAAATCAAACTTCTCCTTTTAAGTGAAAAACCTCCTTAGCACAAATATTTAAGCAGAAGAACCTTTGGACTCACATCTCAAAAAAACAAAACAAAATCAATACTGTTCTGTCCAAGCTTTTTTTTTTTTTTTTGAAGTAGACCATAAACATGCATTTCACAATAATCACCCACTCTTTCTCCTCACATTTATCTTGAGTAGAGACACAATTGCTAAACAAACTTTTCACACAAATTGACTCCAGTCAATGCCCAAATCCCTGCCAAAATTAAGATTGCAGGAAGCATGCAGTCCCTCTGTTACGAAACTGCAGTCGAGTCAAGAGTGCATGACTACTAAGAGTCCATCTGTACTGGCACCGCTAGAAAGATTTCCCCACACACATGCAAACATGCAAAAGCATAATGTAAGTACTCAAGTACTCAGGTACCTGTGCACAGGGAAATGCATCCGAAATCTCATCCAATCTGGATATGTCCTCTTAGCTAATCTTTAAGTCCTGTCATGAGCTTTGTGCGGCGCTGGATGCCTGAACTCAGCGGTCTGACTGTATGTGTATGTGCATGAGCATATGTGTGTGTGAGGCTCAGTGCAGCCCCCAAGCTTGTGCCTGGTTTTAAATTACACGTTGCGTCTCTGTGCAGGCGAGCAGACCCACATGTCCTTGTTACAACTGTACCGCCTCCAGGCTTCCAGCACTTTGTGAGGCTCTTCATCAGTCTGATGTCAAAGAGACTCTGGAAGAGGCAACCCCATTCAAAAGATGTGGAAAGTATGCTTCTGGACTTGTTTTAAAGGGGTAATTCACCAAAAAATTAAACTTTTGACATTACATCTGGCATAACGTCGTTCATGAGGGAAGTAATGAGATCCTATTTGTAATAATTTGTTAATTTTCAATCAGCCAGTTTAACCAGGTCATAAATTTTCGCAAATTAAATGTACATTGTTTTTGAATTCACTAGAGTTTTACCTCATAAGTAATACATTATTAAAAATGTCTCCTTCAGTGTTTCAAGGAAAGAAAGAATGTTAGGTTTGGAACAGCATGGGAGTTCATAAATGATAACAGGATTTCAGTTTTCAAGTGAAATATTACATGTGAAGCAGAAATGTTGGCACATCTGTCTATTATCTTGAGCAACTTGACTTTGCAGCTTTGAGAACCGTCTTGCATTTATTATTTGCATTTTACACTTGTGCTTTTGCGTAAACATGAAACAAACAGAATTTCCACAGCATGAAAGAATGCCATCTTGCTTTGAAAATGAAAGATGATTGAAGCACTGGGAGACTTGCTTGCTTGCTTTTATCTCTGGCATGCCCTTGGGACTGTTTTTTTCCATGTTTGTTAATATCACCTCATAAATGAACAGCACTTACCCCTTTACTGGGCCCCTGGGTAGAAACACAACCTGCCCTGCAGTCAGAACTTTGATGTGTCTGTTCCCAAAAGATGTTTGTATCTGTCTTTTACTGAACCAAATAAGGACAGTTCATGTATTTTTGTGTAGTTTTTTAATTAAACTTCTAAGTCTAAAAAGCTCTAGAATAACTGGTTTAGCTACTTATTTTCTTGAGCTTAAAATTACTGTGTGAGCACAATCTCTTAACTTATCTCTGTTCAGTCATCAGTTCTTTTCTACACATTTTTTTTTTCAGGCAGGCTCATTTTCACAATCTGCACCATTCCAAAAATCAGTGGTGCACCAAGTTTAATAGCGAGAACGCGTTGACCTTTGGGGGGTAGATGAAATTTCTCTTAGTAAAAAAGACTGCCAAATCTTTTACTCTCCTGTTTGCCAGCAGTTTTAATTGTGGAGTATTCATGATTTAAAGGGACAGTTCACCCAAAAATGAAAAGTCTGTCATTGATTACTCACCCTTATGACGTTCCAAACCCATAAGACCTTCGTTCATCTTCGAAACACAAATTAAGATAAACAACAACACTAACACATTCAAGGTCCAGAAATGTGGTAAGGACATCGTTAAAATAGTCCATGTGACATCAGTGGTTGAATCGGAAAAAAAAAAAATTCGAAATTATGAAATACTTACGTCATAATTATGAGATAAGTCGAAATTATGACTTTAAAACTTATAATTATGGGATAAAAAAAGTCTAAGTTACGACATACTTTAGTCAAAATTATGAGATAAGTCGAAATTATGATTTACCAAGTTGAAATTATGATTTTAATAGTCATAATTATGAGTTAAAAATTCTAAATTATGACCTTAAAAGTCATAATTATGATTAAAAAGTCAAAAGTATGATATACTTAAGTCAAAATTCTGTGATAAAAAGTCAAAATTATGATTCACTAAGTCGAAATTTAAGTCATAATTATGAGATAAAGTCAAAATTATGTCAGAATCGTAATTGTGAGATAAAAAGTCGAAACTATGACTTAAAAAGTCATAATTCTGACATAACCAAGTCGGACTTATGACTTAAAAAGCCAAATTTCTTAAAAAGTCATGACTTAAGTATGTTATAATTTCGACTTTAAAAGTCATAATTTGATATGTCATAATTCCAACTTTTTAAGTCATAATTTCAACTTTTTATCTCGTAATTATGACTTTCAAAGTCATAATTTTGACTTAGTAAGTCATAATTTCGAGTTTTATCTCGTAATTACGACTTTTAAAGTCAAAATTTCGTCTTTTTATCTCAAAATTATTACTTACGTATGTCGAATTTTGAATTTTTAAGGCACGTGACGGAAATGGGCTTCCATAGTAAGGTTAGGCAAAAGGAGAAAATAAATTTTTGTATAAAGATGCTATTATTGTTTTCTTTGAGCAAAAAAACTTATTCTCGTAGCTTTCTTAAATTAAGGTTGAACCACTACATCAGTGGACTCTTTTAACGATGTTCTTACTACTTTTCTGGGCCTTGAATATGGTAGTTGCGTTGCTGTCGATGCAGGGTCAGAAAGTTCTTGTATTTCATTAAAAATATCTTAAATATCATAAAATGCTAATAAAGTAGCATTGCAAGGTAGGGATATCCAGCCTCCAGTTACTGGAAAAGGAGTTGTTTTGTGCTCAAAACTAACTTTCTTACCATTAACAATACAATAATACTAAAACGTTTCAGTTACCATTACTTTTTAAATTTGACTTGACTTTGTTTATGTTTTTTGTCTCCAAATGTGTTTTTGACATTAACTGATGTTTGATCATTCAGATTTTGACTTTTTGTTGAGTAAGCAGCTGTATTTCATTAGTTCAATGACTGGAGGACAATTGTTCATGAAAACGTTAACATTTAAAAAGATAAGATCAGAATGTTTTATCAAAACCAAGTTATATTATTATTGTTACCCTGTATGCTTCACAGTAAACAAAACAAAAAGAAAACTCGCATCCTTTTCCTGGCATTTATCCACGAGCCTATTGGAACTGCATTGTGTTGCCGCTGTTGGCTTGGATGCAGTGCTTCCATAGGGATATGATTAATCTGTATAGTCTGCAGTAATAGTCATCTGAGGTTATTAAACTGTACTGAATTCTGGAAAATTCCATGGTAGACAGTGCACGAGCATATTTATGGTCATGGATAATTTCTGTATTGTTTCTGTATTGTAAATTACTAATGTGTAAAAATACCCTCTGGGTTTAAACTATGGCCGGTTCCCAGCTGGAATAAAAAACACATTCTTGATTTCACCGCATTTAGTTGCACAAGACATGATGTAATTAAACATGCACTCCCAGGAATAGCAACATTTTAGCATGAAAATGAATTTGGGCATTCTCCCTTAAAATCCTGTTCCTGAACAGGCCTGGACATTGCCAGTAGAGCATAATAAAAAATGGATGTTAAGACTTAGACTTAGATAATGTAATTATGCATGCATCACTTGAATTGTTTGACAGAAAAATGTATTGTTGGAACACTAGTCTTTGTGGATTTCTGAAGTTTGCATGTTCACATATTGGGTTTGAACTTTTTAAGGTCTTGACGCGTTAAGACAGATAGTTTTGTTTGCCTCCAATTAGATTCACTAACATAACTAATTAACTTTTGGCTACAGCTTTTTGGAGGGAAAGGAACCTAAATTGTAACCAGTCGAGTTTGCATTGAATTATCCTAAACTTGTGAAATTCAAAAAAATCAGGTCAACATTTGTTTTGAATTGGTAAATTAGACACAGAAAAATTCATGCTTGCTTTGCTTCCAAGCTCCTCCTTTTTTCAACCACTTGAATTTAAAAAAAAAAAAAAAGTTTAAAATAATTTATGGACTTAATTTATGATTGGATCATATGAGTTACTGCAAACAATAACGCATTCTTTTCATTCGTTTGTGAGGAAATCCTTCATGACTATTTATCTTTGCATCCAGACAAAATAGTTGAACCTGAACTAAAATCTTGAAGTTTATGTAAAAAGACAGTAAGTACCGGTTCTTCCAGTGATTGAAATGATGCAGCTGTTGTGAAGGGCATTACGCAGACAGAGTGGACTTTGGCATAGATTTCAATGTGTCTCATATGCACATAACACTCTATCTACCATGAACAAAAGAGTTTAAATCCAAAAGCAATGTCAGCAATCTGTATGTGTGTGTGAGTGTTTGAGAGAAATAGTTTATAAAGCTTGCTGATATTACGCAGAACAACCTTTGTTCGAATTTGGTTGGCAACTGTTGCAATCTGGCAATCTGTACCTGTTTCCTTAGCCATTCCTCAGCAATATTTGTGCCAAGTTGCTTTCAGCTTTCAAATTTAAGGTTTCTGTTACAAGGCCATTCCTGTTGCGATGTTGATCCATGAGATGATTTTTCAATAAACGCACCTTTATGTAGAAGCAGATGTCATTCATACATAATGGCAAATCAGGAAGACATCATTTATTAGATCAAAGCTTAATTTGAGTTTTCATCAATTCTTACATTACATTACTGTGTTTGTGCAGCTGGCAGAGCTCATATCTCAGCAACTTATAAAACGGCTCTCAGTTCAGCTGTGTCCATGTATCAACCAAGCTTCACTTGTCTCATATATATTTTTTTTCTTCTTAAGTGTGTCAGGAGTGAATGGAGTAAATGTGTTTTTCTTTCCTAAAGTAAATGTCATACTTCATGTGGACATATAGCCTTGCTGAAATTTAATACAAAAATTTCATTAGTATTATAGTTAGCAGATCTGTTCATT
The DNA here is from genome assembly GCA_036247105.1 of Cirrhinus mrigala. Taxonomy (NCBI): domain Eukaryota; kingdom Metazoa; phylum Chordata; class Actinopteri; order Cypriniformes; family Cyprinidae; genus Cirrhinus; species Cirrhinus mrigala. Next base: position 15,627,927 of record CM070010.1, on the reverse strand, counting down.
TTAGGAGTTGGGTTCAAGGTGAGAGTTTTTGCTTTGTGAGATCATTGCTTTGGCTTTAAAGAAATTCCTGCAATCATTTACTCACTAGCATGTCGTCCCAACCTGCTTTCTTACTTCCGAGAGGAGAACATCTGACATTTGTTTTTCAAGCATTTACAAATAAAAGGAACTGGAGATTTTAATAAAAATATCATAGAAGTGGTTCATTCAAGTTATGTGCGAACTCTTCTGATGTTATGACATTACGCACTCATGAGAATTTATTAAAGGTATAGTTCAGCCAAAAATGAAAATTCTGTAATTAATTACTCACCCTCATGTGTTCCAAACCCGTAAGACCTTTGTTCATCTTCAGAACACAAATTAAGATATTTTTGTTGACATCCCATAGCTTTCTGACCCTGCACAGACACATAGCAACTGACACATTGTGGTACTCTCATAAACATGCATTGAAGAATGACACAAAAGAGCAGAAATTGTTGAATAAATTCATTTTTGTTTTCTTCGCACAAAAAAGCATTCTCGTAGCTTCATAATTTGTATTTTTTATTATAACAGAACAGATCATAGCTGACAGGAAGCAAAGTGGGAGAGAGAGAAGGGGGCAGGATCGGGAAAGGTCATAAAGCCGGGATTCGAACTCGGGACGTCCGTAGCGCAACGCCGCTGCCCACAAGGCCATCATAGCTGACGGCTTTATAAAATTACGGATAAACCACTGATGTCACATGGACTTTTTTAACAATGTTCTTACTACTAGGTAACTGTTAGATTCCGAAATTCTGAAAATCAAATCTGACTTCGAGTCCCGGTTCAATTTCAAGAATCGTTTCCTCACTGTTGTTTTTGATTCTTTTTCGATTCTTGTTTTTTTTTTTTAGATTGGAGGAACCGGTTTCACTTTATTTTGATGGTCCCTTTAACACATTCTGTTGACTATAAGTAACGTTGCACCTACATATTCACTAATTCTCACTAGAGTGTTAGTAGATTATTACTAGATTGTTTAGATTAAGTTGACATGTACTTACAAAGTTACTTATAGTCAGTACAATGTCTGTTGAGAGACCACCACAATAAAGAGTTAGAAGATATTAAGCAGACAGTCTACTAATACTCTAATGACAGTTAGTTGACATGTAGATGCAAAGTTGCTTATTGTCAACAGAATGTTCAATAGGGACCATCAAAATAAAGTGTTACCGAGGAACCTAATTTCGCCATGACTGCAGGATATAAAGTTCATAGAAAGTAGCCTAATCATAATATAAAGCTTTATTTGTAAAAATTGTGATGCATTTCTGTAGCTCTGATTGATTTTAAATTGTAATTTTGTTTGCATTGTGCATGAAATTAGTCATAGCAAACAGCTCAGCAGTGGACATGCATTTATTGCATGATTGGAACAAGAAGTGAGGTGTCTAAAATGTGCCCAGTTCAGCTAAATGATGTTTACTTTAGCCGCATGCTTTGAACAAAATTAACAAACTGTACACCGAAAACAAAATAACCAGAACATTAACAACAACACTGATATAAGAGCTTGTGGTTTATCTGTCAGACAGATGCACTCTCAGCCACTGATCTGTGCTCTCGCCACTTTCTTTCAGAATTACCAATGGGTAATAGGAAGGTTAAAAAAAATAGCATTTTATTTAAGAAGTAATAAGATCAAGACCCTCAGTCACATCATGATCTATTCTGTCTGTCTGGGCAAAACAAGCCAGTTCCACCCTAAAATAACGTCTGAAACGTTTTTGAACTGGTTCATTCTAAACTGGTACATTAAACAATCTGAAAGAACCTTTTTGTAGAAACTTCTAATCACTATTAGCGAGGAAGAGGTGAATTAATGGGTGCTTCTTAAATGGATGGCTGCATCCTCAAACTCAGACAAGCTCAGTACCAACTTTTCATTCAGTTAATTTTCGTGAGTTGACGTTCAGCGATGTTTGATGGTGTAGCAGCCAAGAAATGCAGCCTTCCGTTTGAGAGGCACCCATAGATAAGCTGTTTCACTGAAAACACCTCTAAATGAGGAGTCGATTCCCCTTGATGGGATTGATTCTCGATTCCAAAAGCCTCAGAATCGATTCTTTTTGGAATCGATTCCCAGACATACCTACTACCTTTCTGGACCTTGAATGTGGTAGTTGCATTGCTGTCTATGTAGTGTCAGAAAGCACTCAGATTTCATCAATAAATATCTTAATTTGTGTTCCGAAGATTAACGAAGGTCTTACGGGTTTGGTCTTACGGGTTTTCTGTCAATTAATGACAGAATTTTCATTTTTGGGTGACCTAACTCTTTAAATAAGCAGTGATAACTGGATCATGGACAAATCGTTATTTAGTTAGATCTTTTCAGTGAATAAGTTGATCTGGTTCGCTAAACCAAATCAAGTATTTCATTCATGAATCAAAATGACCTGGTTCTTTAGGTCAACTTGGGACTTATTAAACCCGGCTCAGCAGGAAATATCCCACTGTTGGATGATGTTTTGGTCTGTTCACTCACAAAATTATCTTGTGACTCAAGATGTACAGTATATAGCCCAAAAGTCATATTTTCTCCTTATTGTTTTTGATAGAAAGTGAAGCCCTTTCAATTCCTGAAAACATCAGTCTCCATTTATTGTAATTTTGTGTGGAAACTGCCTTTGTTCTCATTTGAGCTCCATGGAGAAAAGAAAGTCATACAGATTTGGAGTGATAAGGAGAAGAGTAAATGATGACAGATGTATTTTCTTTGCAATAGACAGTTTTCATATTTAATCAGCAGGAGCAGCGTAAGCAGGTCCAGTTCACCAAGACCAAACTACTAAATTGTCATATCCATTATGCTGCTTGAAATGTAATCATAGAGTTCTCAGTGACTGACCTATTCCTTTGAGCTTCACTAAGTAGTCAGCAATCCAGAAAGATGCTTAATAAATCAAGGGTAAAGAGACCAGATCATCTTGACTTTCATCTCTTACTCCAGAGCATGTGTCTACAAGTCTGGATGGATAAATGCTGCATGGCTCAGACTCTAGCAAAACTTGTGTCTGCTAGTCAGTTTCTTTAGAGATGGAAAATATCCAAGGACAACAGCATCAACAAAGAATCTCGGACCAACCTTTTCCCAATATTTGCGTTGGAGCACATTGACTATAGGTTGAAACAACACCTAAATGTGGTCCCATTGCTCAAATCCTAAGAAGGATCTCACTTCCTTGTCCCAACATGTTACACAAGTTTGTGACTGTATAGGAAGCAAAGTAATTGGGACCTGTGTCACTGCAACATGTGCTAATTGTTGGACAAATCTGTTCCTCATTACAGCCTTTTACAACAAGGCCCAGCAGACAGCCGAACAGCTGTAACACCCAGCATGGAGGTTTTATTTGTCATAGATTCCGAACAGAGCTGTGATGAAAGACCTCAAGTAGACCATCCCATTTAAAACCAAACCAGCTTCAGCTTCTTCTGAACCTAAATGAGTTCAAGAAAAAGCACACCATGGGGCTTAGATGAGTAACAAACTGTTACAGATTATGTCATTAGTCATTTGGTTGACCAGCATCACCAAAAAGTCCATTTTGACCAGCTTATTTTGATGAAGAACATCTTAGCTCCGCTGGTCCACCAGCTACCAGAAGCATTATTCAACCTGGAACATCTTAGAAGGTCATCTCAGAAGCTAAACGGAAACATGTGGAAACAGATGTCTTTGACCATTGCACTTACGTCTCAAAATATTTGCGGCGTTTTGCACTTAAGCACATCAAGTTAAAAGATGTTCAACTTTTTACTGCCATGCATGTGTTTTGAAACAACACATTATGTGTGAACGCCCCTTACGATGGCCTGTTTTGCGAAGAAAATACGAGCAGATGAGGTTAATGAGCAATACCAGAAGAACTGATGCAAATGGGATATATTTAAAAGTGCCTTTCTCCCAAATTCATTTTCCCTTCATGTAGTCAGCATAAATAAGATAACCCTTGTAAGCACTTTATTTTTTTGGATGGAAGCACACCCGAGGGGAATAAGGAAGTGTGTGAACATAAACATATTGTGGGAGCTAGGAGGATCCAAACACTTCCCCTTTCTTGACGGCTAATCTAGGCACTTTTGCAACAAATCACGGTTGGAGAAACTGGATACACTTCCGATACTCTAAGAGATAAAACCTCCACCTGATTCCTTCCGCATATGTGACGTCATCCCTACTGAACATAAACAGCACAATGTCTCAGCAACCAATGCTTGATTTATTTTTAGAGGATGATTTATGTAACTGCAGAGCCTGCAGTATACACACTTTGTTTTCACAGATGTGTGGTCTCCACTCTCACTGCTAGCCTTAAACTTGTGCATGACAGAGGTTTAACGGCAAGTCACTTTTCTTTCTCATTCCAGGAAGACAAAATAAACCTCATCTGTAGCACAAATCTAAGATCTTTGTATTATGGAGTATTATTTCTGCATTATTTGTATTTTAATATGGCCACAATGAGGATTTTGTATTTAACGGCAAAGTGTATTATTCTGCACTATAAAATGACAACAAATGGTATTGGATTTTTCCTAGCAGCTAACTGAACCATGCTAACCAGCCAAACCTTGACTACTTGATTTACTCTAAAAATCACTCCATTGGTTGAACCAGCTCACGTGGACCATTCAAACAAACATCACAGAACCTCAGTAAACTATAACTTTTCAGGAATAGCTTATTTGTGACTCTGGACCACAAAACCACTCTTAAGTAGCACTGACATATTTGTAGCAATAGCCAACAATACATTGTATGCGTCAAAATGATCAATTTTTCTTTTATGCCAAAAATCATTAAGATATTAAGTAAACATTATGTTCCATGAAGATATTCTATGGTAAATATAAAAAAACTTAATTACTGAGACTAATTTGCATTGCTAAGAACTTCATTTGCAGAACTTTAAAGGCAATATTGTCAATATTTAGATTTTTTTGCACCCTTAGATTCCAGATTTTCAAATAGTTGTATCTTGGACAAATACTGTCCTATCCTAACAAAACATACATTAATGGAAAGCTTATTTATTCAGATGGTGTATAAATCTCAATTTTAAAAAAATTATCCTTATGACTGGTTTTATGGTCCAAAGTCACATTTGTAGTTAATCACTTAATCTTTTTTTTTATATATATTTATTTTGGCATTTTTTGCATTTATTTATTTTAGAGGACAGTGTAGAGGAGTAAAGTGGAAAAGAAAGAGGAGGTAGGATTGGGATTTGAACTCGGGACACCTGTAGTGCAACGGTGCCCTTTGTCAGCGTGTTGCCCAGAAAGCTATCAATACTGACGGTCACTTAAACCTCTTTCAAACAGCGATTCGGGGATCTCTGCGTCATTTTTTTTTTCAGCCCAAATGTTGATCTGCCTTCAAATCACCTGGTAAAAGAGTTGCACGATAACGTGTGTCATCACTACAACACAGCCTTTACGGCATTGGTTCTGGCTTTTGTTCACACAGCGCTCATTCCGGGACTGATCCCGGCAATGTTACTAGGTCCCCAACCTGGGATCATTCCCGGAATCAATCCCGGAAAATGTTTGCGTTCACACAGAAGGCACTCTGGCAATTTTCTAGAATCAATGTGCAGTGTGAAAGGGGCTTTAATCTTTTAATTCACTCATTCATAAGGGCATAGCAAAGTACAATTGTTATCCAGATATGGATAAACTGATAACGACAGTTCTTCAATTTCCTCACCTCGCAGTGTGCATTACAACACCTCAGAAAGAGAAGCAGATCAAGTTGCCTGCTATCCATATGTTATTTCCTGTGTTATTTCTATTTTGAGACCCTGTTTATCATTTCTAAAGGAATTTGAATCATTTCAAGGTTCTTCTGTGGAAACCAAGTGGACCCACTTAGGCTTCAAATGGCTCACATCTGGCAGGGCCTCCCCGTCCCTATCAGTTTGTCTAGTTTTGGGGGTACAGATGAGGGGGCAGAAAATAAGACGCATGTCTCTAACAAAAGCCCAACAGCTCTGGCACACTCATTTAGGTTCACACAAGAGTCATGTCTGACAGTGGAGAAAGACATCCTGTGAAGACATCTGCTGCTTAGAAGGTACTGTATGCATGCAAATACCCACATGGACATGTTCAAGAATAGTGTCATATCTTGGTTGGAACCCTTCTCTGTGTCTGGGGTGCACGGGAGACCTGGACTTGTTTGTTGATAGGCTTAACATGCTGATTTTGTTTACGCTCTCTTTTCTGTGCTCTCCCTCCTGACAGGATGCATACTTGTATCATGATGTATGTATGCAGGGAAAGAGACAGAGGTTACTCACGAACATCTGTAGAGCAGCTTTATGGTGGTGGAGCATGTCTGTGTGTACATTTTAGCCAGTGAGACTGTTATAGCTGTGATGTGGCGCCAGTGTTGTGGTTTCCCCATCTGTATTAAAATATAATTGAATGAATCACCCATAACACAGACAGTAAAGTACCACTCTGAACTTTATAGACATGAAAAGATGCACTGTTACTGGAAAGCACTTGTACTTCCAGAAGGACCAATGACAGTCAGGATTTGTTTAAAGATGTCTTAGAAGATTTGTCATTGTCCTCCTAAGCATTTAGGTAGACCTTGACTAGGAATATGTTTTGTTGCTAAAGTGTCATGCGAGAATGTGCAAAGTGTTTTGCTCTGATTAAAAGCTGTCAAATCGATTAATCGTGATTAATCGCATCCAAAATAGTTTGCGTTTACATAATATGTGTGTGTAATGTATATATTTATATGTATATATAAAAACACACACATACATGTATATATTGAAGAAATATATGTAATATATATTTATATATAATATAAATCATATACATTTTAATATATATATATATATATATATATATACATATAGCACATGTAAATATTTCTTAAATATATACATGTATGTGTGTGTGTGTATTTATATATACAAATAAATATACACAGTACACACAAACACAGACAAACATTTAATTTGGATGCGATTAATCACTATTAATCGATTTGACAGCACTACACTGTAAAAAATAAAAAACACAATTTGTTGAGTCAGCTTAAAATAATTTGTTACCCTGCTGCCTTAAAATAAGTTTAGTCAACTTGAAATGTTAAGTTGTACTAAGTAACAACTTAGATAGTTGTGTTTGTTAAACTTAACAGAAGGGTAAGTAACCCAGCTGCCTTGAAAATTTTAAGTTGATTCAATTCAAATATCTAAGTCGTCACTTAGTATAATTTAACATTTCAAGTTGAATAAACTTTTTTTGAGTTGACTGAACTTAAAATTTTAAGGCAGCCAGGTTACAAATTATTTTAAGTTGACTCAACACATTGTTTTTTACAGTGTAGTCCTTATACAAATAAAGTACTGATTAATGAAGGGTGGTTTACTCTTATTTTTTAAACTCTTCTGACTTACTGTTACTAGTGACTTATTTACAGTTCCAATAGAGAGTTAGGCCCTGTTTACACTAGTGCGTTTTCGTTTTAAAACGGCGTTTTAAAATGAAAACGATCCTCGTCTACACTAGCTTTTTTCTCTGTGTTTTAGAAACCATCTCCATCTACACTACACAACCGAAAACGTATGTCACATGACCATTCAAGCAGGTACATAGGTAGATGCCCTACAGCGGACACGTCTACGTGGTTGGGTTGAATAATGCATCTGTGTGCACACTCTGCTTTTAATCTTATGCTGGTGGGAGAGTTGAAAGAGAAAAAGAGTACTATTGCATATACTTGTTAGATGATCTCATTGCTTATCAATGTGGGAATGCTTCATGACTCAGGCTATTTGCCTTGGTAATGTTTTAACTTGGAGCACCTGCCGCTTCCAGTGTTCAGCTGTACTTATCTATAAATCTCTAAAATAATTTCTGGGAAACCCAGAAGGCTGGGATTGCAAGATATGAGAGATAAATGAAGTAAGAGAGGGTGGGGGGTATGATTAAAAGCTTATTCCTTTGCCACCATATTCATGGGAAGATTGAGGATTCAGCTGGATGAGTAAAACTGAAACATCTGAGTTCTTTTTGCAGAGCAGCTGACCGCATAACCATCAAAGCTCTGTTAGAGTTTGCCAGCCTAATTATTTAAGTGGAAGAGATGAGGGACTGCCAGAGAGACACTAGAGTGAACATTTAAGCATTAGAGAACACAGTGACATAGCATTTCATTAATAAATCGGGAGATACATGTGATAAACAGCATCTTTGGTTACTCTGCTACATCTGTGTGTCCACAAAAATAAGCTTGAGACCATTTGGATAAATGGCATGGCAAAAATGACTAGGGAAAATGAAGTTAGTGCCCTGAAAAGGTTTAGCTCAATTTGTTTGCAGAAACACTTGGTTCGATATTTTGCTATCTAATGTAATAGTGGCTGTAAAAGTGTATAGTCAACTCAAAAAAGTTCTTTATAGTTCTGAATATTCAAAAGCAGAGAGTTTTAAATTATAATGTGTATTAAAGACACTCTACTGTGAAAAATAGCCACATATTTTTGCATATTCTTTTCTTGCCCTTGCCACAGATCTGCAAAGCTTTAAACCACACTTTTTTTCATAGCAAATCTATAAAAATTGTTTTACAGTTTCTTTCGCCCTATCTTTTGAAGGCGCTGTGGTTTTTCCATTTAAAAGCGACATATTGGCACAAATATGTCGACCGAATTCAACCGTGAGCAATTGTAACATGGCTGTGAACAGCTCTTAAAAACTAACCCTTTGCCACTTGACAAAAAGCTGGGAAGGTTTTACAAACTCAGTGCACTTATTTTTAATCAGAAAAATAAAAAATGGAATGTGAGAGTCCAAATTCCCAAGCATTTAGGCTGGATTTTTTTTTCCTAAAATGGTTAATTTGTCTGGCAGTGTGTTATGATTTTGACCTGCGCTGTTTGACCTTAAATAGATGACCCATTGCTTTATACTGCAATTTTCTGTATTATAGCTGTCTGCTTGTCTGTTTATTTTTCTGTCTATCAATATTTCATGAGTTTAACTTAATAGTAAACACTTCCCCAGCCCAGTTATCTCTGCAAGCAATTATTTCGCTTGGACTTGATTTACAACTGTAAGGTTTATAAACATAACGTTGATGTTCCAAGATTAATTGACAATTCCAGACTTGGTGAACAATTAAAAACTTAGGGAGAGAGGCAACAAGTGATACAAGTTTATTTGAAAAATGAAAATCCTTTGTGAGATCAAAACCAATTAGATCCTCATATCGCTTAAAAACCCAGCTGCTGAAACCTTATTAAAAACTGTCAAACAAAACAGTTGCATCACCTACACTGTGAACCCTACCAGAGCATGATGAGGTCAGCTTCACATTTTTTAAAAATATAGATAGTAGGCCACACATATACATGTTTAAAATGCATTAGAAGATTGCATAGGATAAGTCAACACTAAAACTAGTCTCAGCTTTAGAACATTTGATGCATAAAGCACACAAAAGTAGAAACACTTCAAGTTTTAAAGTCGTTATCGGATTGGTTGAATTATACAAAATTTCAGAGAGATGTGTGTGTGTCGCATTCTTTAAAGTTCACATGCCAGAATCTTTAAAATACATGTAAATAAAATTTACAAGCTCTGATCTCATGACGAAAATGTACCTGTGAGAACTTTTTCGCAAGATGCGAAATACAGTATGTACCGGCATGTACATTTCGTGACATATTGGATGTCCACTGGGTGGCGCTAAAAGAGTTAGTTTTTTTCTCTGGAACAGGTGAACGTACATATGGTATGCTTTATATAACGTTGTTTTGTATGTGTTACCGCAGTTCTGACTTGAAATTTCCATTGAGTGGTGCTATAACTATAATGCCCTGTGATGTTTTAAATTAACATACCATCTACACTTCATCTAAACCTAACTTCACCTATGAACAAAAGCGAATGTGACGTAAAAACGCAATCGTACACATGCCATTCTAGCAGGCTTGTTTCATTTGGAAAGCATAACATATGGAACTGTGATCATGACTGTGTATGAAAACGATTACAAATGCTCACTGTTTTATCGCCTCTAGTTTTAATTTTTGTTGGAAACGGCAGTGATATGTGCCTATTGGTACGTATTTCGCGTTTTGCAAAAAAGTTTGTTTTCAATGTAATAGAGGTATGTTTTCGTCTATATTAGAGCAGCTGTATTCAAGAGCCCACAGTGAAATCATGTCCTTTGCCTGCAGTAGACAGTGTCTGCTTCTTCAGTAAAGCTAAGCAGGCCCCAGCCTGGTCTGTTAAAACCTAAGGAGACCAGAGCCTGGTCTGTACTTGGGTGGCTGACCAATATGAGAAAACCTAGTATGCTGCTGCAGCCAGTTATTATTTGGGCTGACCAGCAGGGGGCGATCATTCCCTGACATGTATGCAATCAACTTGACCTACTGTTTAAGATGGTAGCGCATCCTGACGGCCATATTGAGGTTATCAGGATGCGCTACCCCTCTATTAGAGCAGCTGTATTCAAAGGCACACAGCGAAATCATGTCCTTTACCTGCACTAGCCAGAGTCTGCTTCCTCAATAAAGCTAAGCAGGGTCCAGCCTGGTATGTTGTTGGATGGGAGACCCATTAGGCAAGGTTAGGCTGCTGGTGCTGGTTTTATGCCGATCAGCAGGGGGCGCTCATCCCCTGACATGTATGGGTGCAAGTTTCTTAGTATAACCCTGCGGACTTCAGAATGTAAAAAGAATCGACCTTTTGATCAAACGGTCCTTGTAAAAAAAAGGAGCATCCTTCAGGTGAGAAAATAAACTGGCTTCCTGACGAACTGTTGTCCTTACTAATCAACTTGGCCTAGTGTTAAGGAAGGTAGCGCATCCTGACGGCGAGTGTTGAGCTTGTCAGCATGCGCTACCCCTCTGTTGGAGCAGCTTTATTAAGGTGCCGACAGCAAGTATGTCTTTTGCATACAATAGCCAGAGTCTGGTTCCTCACTAAAGCTAAGGAGACCAGAACCTGGTCTGTACTTGGGTGGCTGACCAATATGAGAAGACCTAGCATGCTGCTGCGGCCAGTTATTATTTGGCTGACCAGCAGGGCGCGATCATTCCCTGACATGTATGTAATCAACTTGACCTATTGTTTAAGATGGTAGCGCATCCTGACGGCCATATTGAGGCTATCAGGATGCGCTACCGCTCTATTAGAGCAGCTGTATTCAAGGGCCCACAGTGAAATCATGTCCTTTGCCTGCAGTACACTGTAAAAAATAAAAAACACAATTTGTTGAGTCAGCTTAAAATAATTTGTTACCCTACTGCCGTAAAATTTTAAGTTCAGTCAACTAAAATAAGTTTATTCAACTTGAAATGTTAAGTTGTACTAAGTAACAACTTAGATATTTGTGTCTACCAAACTTAACAGATGGGTAAGTAACCCATTGATTCAACTAAGTTGATTCAACTCAAATATCTAAATTTTAAGGCAGCCAGGTTACAAATTATTTTAAGTTGAATCAACAAACTGTTTTTTACAGTGTAGCCAGAGTCTGCTTCCTCAGTAAAGCTAAGCAGGCTTCAGCCTGTTATGTTGTTGGATGGGAGACCCATTAGGGAAGGCTGGTTTTATGCTGATCAGCAGGGGGCACTCATCCCCTGACATGTATGGGTGCAGATTTCCTAGTATTACCCTGCGGACTTCAGACTGTAAAAAGAATCAACCTTTTGATCAAACGGTCCTTGTAAAAAGGAGCGTCCTTCAGGTGAGGAAATAAACTGGCTTCCCGATAAACTGTTGTCCTTACTTATCAACTTGGCCTAGTGTTAAGGATGGTAGTGCATCCTGGCGGCGGGTATTGAGCTTGTCAGCATGCGCTACCCCTCTGTTGGAGCAGCTTTATTAATGTACCCGACAGCAAGTATGTCCTTTGCATGCATCACGCAGTACAAAACGAAACATTGCTATACCTGTCAGTCATATGGCCTCTTGGGCATGCCTTAGATACACTAAAATACACTACACTAAAACAGTCTCAATCATGCCAGTGTAGAAAAATAACATCAACCTACTATGTGTCAGCACATGTATCCTAACAACAGTTACAAAAACAGCAACAGTCATAATATAACATAATTTTACCCTTTAAAAGCAGCACGCTTGCAAAACTCATAAACATAACAAAACATAAAAAAAGAGCAAAGAGGGGCAGTGTTCTTGCTGGGCTCCAAATGGTTATCATGGTCAAACCAGAGATAAACTGCCTTGCTGTCCTTATATCCATCTCCTCCCACTATGACTTCGTCCCCCTTCTCTCACATTAGTGCCAATTCCTGCAGGACGGCTTCTTGTCTGAGCCTCATTTATTTCTTTTCCTTGCGTCTCTTGTGTCATCTCTGGCTTGTTTTCCAATGCAATGCTTGTGGAGTTGCAACATCTTATCAAGACACATATTCATATCTGGTTATTTGGAGATTTCTGCAAATACAAGTTTATTTATTATGAGTGTTAAATATGTAAATTTCTCAACTAGTTTCTTGGAAGAAAGGGTCAAAGTTTATCCTTGTTTGTCCTGGAAGGTATCAAATTTGTCTCTTTGACAGCAGAATTGCAAAGCTTGTTTTCCTGTTGCTCCACACAACTATCACAACAAATATCCAAATATAAAGTGTATTTACTAGCAGGGTTTATAGTATTTTTAATTACTTGGTTCTGCTTATTTTTTTATTTTTTGTTATTTTTGTGTTCTTTGTGCACAAAAAGTATTCTTACAAGTATTATTACAGTTCAACCACTGACGCCACATGGACTATTTTATTGATCTTCTTACTACCTTTCTGGGCCTCGAACGTGGTAGTTGCATTGCTGTCTATACAGGGTCAGAAAGCTCTTGGATTTCATTAAAAATATCTTAACTTGTCCTCCAAAGATGAACAAAGGTCTTACAGGTTTGGAACGACATGAGAGTGAGTAATTAATGACAGAACTTTAATTTTTGGGTGAACTATCCATTTAAACCATCTACTATACCACCCTGCAGCTCTTGCTTGGTTTTCCACTGAAGATAAAAACAGGATGCAACCTGGTTTGTACCTGGGAGATGTGCTGTTGCTGTTGTCATTGCAGTCACTGTACTGCATGTGGTTGATATTTAGAATTTTTATTTTGCATACAAAAGTAATTTCACCTGCTCCTCAGCAACAAAAATGAAAAATGACTGTTGTAATCCCGATTTAGCGCTTTTTATCCACACAAAGACTTTTTCAAGTCAGTAAAGCTGTGAAATGTCAGTCAAACAATGATGTACAAGCATACTGTATAATAAAAATCTGTTTGGCTTTTTGTTCAGTTTGACCATGTAGCACTGACTGTATTTGAGAGAGTGTGGGAATAATGTGAAACACTGCAGTGCGGTTTGGCTTGTTCCCAATGTTTTCTTGTGTTCTGTGTCTGCAGGTGGCTCTTCAGGAGACAGAGAGGAGGAAATGAGCCAGGAGGGGTTATAAAAAATCAAGAGGGCTGACTAACATGTGTATTATATATTATGGATGTAGGCAATTTTTACATTAATTGCTATGACAGACAAACGTCTATCTCAGATGACTCTTTGGCAGAAGTAATCTGAAAATCTGAACTGAATATGATTTATGCAGCATCGCAGATGTTAATCTCATAACATTGCATCCTCTAGAGTCTCCTCTGCACCTCCAGGCAAGGATTGGCTTTTCGTTTTTTTGACAGGGCTTGTGCACCTACAGGACTTCAGCCAGCAAACCAGTTTCTGCAATTCTGGGGTAAGAGGGGGAGACTCCACTCTCTGAACCTTTTCCCACAGCTCCTCTCCCACAGATGTCTGACCTTTGGGTCAGAGTTGTAGAGTTTCTGTGTGTGGACACAAAGACTTGTGCAAACATCTGCACAAATGATTTCACCTGACAAAGCATGCTGACTGTTTCCAAATCTCAGCCCAACACGAGCTGAAAAGATATCAGAAGAAGTTCAACATCACAACCAGCCTGCTGGTCAAGTTCACACTAGGCAAATGTGGCCCAAATCCGATTTTTTGCTCACATATGATTTAGATCTGGTTTTCTCATGACAGTGTAAAAAGCACAAACTGAGTTTTTTCAGATTTTTGTGCCACTTTTATATGTGGTATTAAATCCACTACAGGTAAATATTAATGTGACTTTTACATCAGTGGAAGTACAGTGATGTATCAGCCTGCTGGTCAAGTTCACACTAGGCAAATGTGGCCCAAATCCGATTTTTTGCTCACATATGATTTAGATCTGGTTTTCTCATGACAGTGTAAAAAGCACAAACTGAGTTTTTTCAGATTTTTGTGCCACTTTTATATGTGGTATTAAATCCACTACAGGTAAATATTAATGTGACTTTTACATCAGTGGAAGTACAGTGATGTATCAGAACTCATAAGTATGGATGGTTTGCACTTACTGTACATCACGATTTGGTCAGATACCCGGATGTGCGGCCATATTGGCGATACTCAGATGTAAACAACAGCAGGGTTGCACGGTTAATGTACTACTGAATACATTGTTCTTCTAATTTATCCTATCTAAACCATGGAAAAAACGTCTGGAAGCTGCTAAATCATATAGAGAAGGACTTAGTAAGAAGGAAAGGCTGCAATATTTTTACAAACTAAAGTTAATAGGTGGTAAAGATACACAGCAGTATTAAGATATCAGCCTAATATTTCACCTATGATAAGAACAAACACAAATGTTGACAAGATTCTTGCCCTGAAAATCCTGGTTCAGTTTGGCCAACCACAAATGGCTTTTGTTCCTCAGCCAGTTTTTTGCACTTTTTTCTTTGATTTGGTATAACTTTTGGCAGTCTGTAGTACTCAAAATGTTTTTCCCAGTCCGACCGATTAGTACAGCCCAAAACATGACAATAATTGACCATTTTCAGCAGCAATAATTAGCAAAATATGCAAATTTCATTCGGTTCAGTGGCATTGTTTATAATCAGTGCCACCAATATGGCTGATTGATGACTTGTCGTGAAAATACTCTATTACAGTGACAATCCTATATACAAGCAAAATGAGGGCTTGTATCATAAAAGTTTCAAAACTCTGCTCTCTTCCTTGTATTTATTATTCATATTGCCTGCGCATAATTTTGCTGGCTTTTGCGGTGATCACAGAATAAATAAACACTTAATTGCTTACTTTATGTCCTCTGTTGTTTACTTCCATATGAAAGCGTGTTGCACAAGTGTTGCCAAGTCCACAGTTTTCCCACAAAATTGGGCTAGTTGATTGGACAACATGATTGGACTAGTTTTGAGAAGCAATTGGGCTGATTTTGTTTGAAAACCTGGCAACCTTGTTGCTCTTTTGCTATACGGATCAGTTCAGAACTATGATCTGTTCACACTGGAACTTTGATATTGGCCACATTTAAAACAAACATGTGAACAGCTATACAAAAAGATCAGATCTGAGCAAATATCGGAATTGAGCACTAAAGGCTTGTGTGAACGTAGCCTGAGACACAGTGACATTAATGACTTATTTCCACTAGGAATGGGTTTATTTTCAGGCTTAATTTGGCTTTAAAAACAGCATCTTGAGCTTGTCTCCTTATTTGGGGTGAGAATAGGCAGTTTTAATATGGCTGTATTGGTCAGCTCTGTCCTGTTCTGTCCTTTGGTTACACTTTAGACATCATATTCCCAAACAGAGTGGTTTTCCTCCCCAGTGTGGTACCAGAATCCCTAAACAAAGGACCATTCAGGCCCTTATGTAATCCTTGATAGAAGATAAGGCATTGCAGACTTTTTGTTTTTGCACTACTTTTCCTTCTGCCTGTTTTTCTATAAGGTTTTACAAGTTTTTTGAGTCATATATTAGCTGACATTGTCTCTACACGTCTTCTCTGTTTAACGGGTGTCAGCTTTCAGATTTGTACAGAATGTCCCTCCGGGCTCCAAGTCTCTCCAAAGTTATAATTTTGGTTTAAGGATAATCATAGAGTATTCTTGAAGTTGCACAAAACTTTCATGAAAGTCTTTCCATTCGCTTCCTCACCAGAATGGTCTAAAACCTTAAAAGCAGAATTGTGTGTTTCAAGAAATGACTGGTGGTATTAAAATTGGAAGTCTCGAGAGCTTCACGTGCGTAATTGAAAGACAAAATCTTACAGCAGTGGTGTGGAATATATGAATATTCAGATGGGTGGCATTTGTAAGCATTTGCACAGTTGTAAATTATAAACCAGAGCTGCCACCACATCTAAAATGACTCCTGGAGCAATATGTTTGTCTCTGCGGACTCTGTATAGATGTTGCAGATGTTTGTTTGATACAGTATTCCCATATTCTTAAGCTAGAAGGAAAAATCCAACAGGAAAGTGACTGCTTTAGATGACTGTGGCTGGGATGGGAGCTTCTGCTCTGTGGAATAGAAGTACTGTGGTTTGAGGCCTTTCTCTCTGTATATCTATGTCAATTTTAGGTTGCTGTTTTCTTCTTTCTCTCCAAAGAGTTCCGGTCTATGGTCTCTGGCAGACCCACACTGGTAATTACTTCCATCTTCCGCCACAGACGCAATGTCCAGCATGGAGCAATAGCCTATACATCCACCCACTCGCACTTTTCTCCCTCTATGGAGAGTTTGTTCTTCACATCCATCTTTATGAATCTAAATTCTCATCCAACCTTTTGTGTTTAGTCTCTCTAGTGGCTTCTTGCAGACAGACAGACCTTTTTCACTCATTATGGTCTACAAATTCTCAAAGCATTTCATTCATGTGATTTATTAGCCCTGGAGCGCGAGAAATAAAATCTAAGTCTACTGTTAAATTAAACTTGACAGATCTACCTGCAGTTTGACATCACTAATAAGCTCTTTTGAGAAGCCTGTGATTACATAATGTCTTGGGTTTTTAAAGTGAGAATGGCCTCTTCTGAAGCATAGCAATGAACAAAAGGCTTCTGGGTACAAAAATGGGGATCCATCGCCCTCTTCTGGATGGGGTCAGGAGGAACCAGAACGTGATGTGGGCCATTCTACAGAATTAGTGCAAACTACTGTCCCACAACCCAAAAAAAACACATTTAAAAAGCATTTAAGAATTCAAATCTTAGATGTTTTTTTTTTTTTTTAATTAAGATTTTTTCGGGATAGGTCCTCCAGTCGGGGTTCGAACACGAGACACCCGTAACGCAAAAGCGCTGTATGTTGACGCACTGCCCTCAAGGATATCGCGCTGACATCTTAGTTGTTTATCAAGATCTATTAGCAATAGAAATCTACAATAATTTTTAAAATGTCAGTATGGTTAATACATAAAATCATCATTTATTGAGCATTTTCAATTGGGCGGTGGCTGTCCTGAACCTCAACCCCTAAATTTCAACTTCTGAAAACAATATGGAATTTTATTTTAATTTATTTATTTATTCCATTGTTGTTGTTTTTTTTTTTTTTTTTTTTTTTTTTTTTAAATATCTTTTTTGATTTTTTAAAAAAGTGAAGTTTAAAAATATATGCATTTTTATATTTTATTTGTAAATCATTAAACTTGAAGCATAGCAATGAACAAAAGGCTTTTGGGTACAAAAATGGGGATCCATCGCCCTCTTCTGGATAGGTTCAGAAGAAATTGGTGCAAACTGCTGTCCCACAACGAGAAAGAAAACAACAACAACAACAACAACAACAACAACAACAACACATTTAAAAAGCATCTAAGAATTCAAACCTTATATGTTGATTAAGATCCTTCTATTATCTATTGAAACCTACAATAATATTTAAAATATCAGTAAGGTTAATATATAAAATCATCGTGTCACTATCGAAACGGTCCCTGTTTTAGTCTATTTTCTGAGACTAATTTTAACTACACCCCTAAATTTATGATCAGGAAATATTCCTATGTCCCCCTCTCTCATAGCTACAAGGTGGGAGTAGATAGGTCCCATCATTTTTAGGTAAATGTGTTAAAAAGTCTGAAAATCTGTCATTTTAAGGAACTTCACTAACAAACACTGCAATTAAGCACACTTTTTTTGGGTGTTATTCCATAACATTTAGTTTTTATATGTGTGCAACTGTTCAGAACTGTGTTAGCTAACCGTGTACTGATTAGCATCATTGCAGCCATCCATAACGAGCTCAAAAGTATCTCAAATTTAGATAGCACAGTCACGACCAAAACATTTTAAGTTTTGGTTGTGACAGTTTTTTGTGTTTTTCTATAAAATTTAGTTACGACGTGTGTACAACTGTTCAGAACTGTGCTAACCATGTGCTGATTAGCATCTTTGTGCTGGGCTCAAAAGTATCTAAAATTGTCACTACCGAAACATACCATTGTCTCAGTACGTAGCAAAACGTGTTTTGTTAAACTAACAGTTTATATAATTCTCACTCGGTGTTAAAAAAAAAAAAAAAAAGCTCCGTTTTGTTTCACTTTCGTTCAGTGGTACAGTTTGTTAAAAGCAGGTGTTCTTCATTAATGTTCAACCACTTAATTAATCAACTAATTATCTCATTAGGTTCTCACTGCTTCTGTGTTACTACTTTAACACTCTGAATGAGACTATAAGATATATAAACTATGAGATATAAACACTGGCAATGTTAGTTTAACACTGTGTAGTGACCAAAGGAAACACGTTCTTTAAAGCAAATAAATAAAATTTTAGTACAGTTATGCAAAGTTTAGTATTTTAATACGTTTTAGTATGGGAGTTAAAATTCTGTAATGTCGTCGCTACCAAAACTTTATCACTACCGAAAACGGGGAGTCACGACCAAAACACGGGGCGTTTTAATCAAAGTATAGTGAATTATCAACCAAGATGTTATGAGTGTGTTCGGGTCGATGTATATTCAGACTAATGAATCGGTTCAATGTATATTCAGACTAATGAATCCTTAACTTTGAAATCCGTATGATTAACTATACGCCTTTCTAGAAATGTCAAATCACATTTGAAATGGTTAAAATTGTAATTTACTTACCTTTAAAGACTTAATAAAATGTCCATATATATATATATACACACACACACACACACAAGATAAATGTAAACAAAATCTTAATAGGTCAATATAACCTTGCTTAAGTTACACATTACCATGTTTCAGTACTGACAAATTTTGAAAGAGGGTGGGGGGAAAATTAATTATACATAAAAAATGAGAATCAACTAACAACAATTACTTGAAATGCATACCTTGAATAGTATACAGCATGCATGCTTAAATTTCCATAGAACAACCCACATAGGGACTGGCGTGGACAGGAGAATCAGTCTTCCAAGTTGAAATTTGTAATTTTTTTGCAGTACGAACGTGAAGCCTAGTCTCTAATAAGCAGTAGACATTGTGTGGACAATGGTTATGCTGTACAGTCTGTAACAAGCTTATTTTTATATCAGGGTCTACTGGTTAAGTTCAGGCGCTTAAAACTTATGAGCAAAAGGGGTATTACAAACAATTATAAAATGTTAGTTTTACACATTAGCTAGAAAGACATGATGGGGATACTAAAATGCACTGCATTGTAGAAATAACCTGTACCCGAGAGCCTGAATGCAAAATGTGCAAAAGAATCAAATTCTAATTCTAATGGTTTTGTAAATAACCATTTCACCCATTTGACTACCAAATTTGAAAAGCACAACCAGTCTTCGTACAAATAATTTATTTATTAAAACACTTAAAACTGACAGGACAAATGTTTTTTTTTTTTTTTTTTTTTTTTGACGTTAGTCCAACTGTTGTGAAGGGGTCTTGGACTGTCCACAGAGTTGAACAATTGGTTTGTATCTTCTTATTGGATGTGCTTTAAATGTTGAACGCTGAAAAAGAAGTCAAAACGGGTGTTTTACATTTGATGGCTTACAGCAGGGGTGCCCAAACTCGGTCTTGGAGGGCCGGCATCCTGCAGAGTTTAGCTCCAACTTGCCTCAACACACAATTTCTAGTATGCCTAATAAGAGCTTGATTAGCTGGTTCAGGAGTGTCTAATTGGGGATGGAGTTGAACTCTGCAGGACATCGGCCCTCCAGGACCGAGCTTGGGCACCCCTGGTTAACAGCATCTTCAGAGTGACCGATTCTCCAGAGGACAACGTTCTCACCCATTGCCGTTCTTGTATGCGGCGCATCTCCTGCAGTCTCCTCTCACGCTGAATCTTCCGTGCAGCATCCCGTACATCAAAAGAAAATGGCTCAAATGCGGTCGTTGTTGACGAAAGCCAATTATCAAATGGATCAAAACGGGGTCTTGCCGACGAAGTCCAGTTGTAATCATATTGGATTCCTCTTCTGTTATATGCAGGAGCAGGTGAAGCTGCTTCTGAAGATCCATCATCTGCCAAGACTGGAAAAGTCACGCAAGTCCATCAGATCCGGCTGTCACAAATAATGCAGTAGATGTGCATTTACACTTTTAAGGCACCAGGCCAGTGCTCAAACTACAGTGAGCACTAGCTCAGTTTTTCTCATTTCCAGTCCTGGGGGGCCCCTGCTCTCCACATTTTGCATGTCTCCTTTGTCTGACGCAGCCATTTCAAGTCTGTGAGTCTCTACTAATGAGCATGACCTGAATCAGGGGTGTTTAAGGAGACATACAAAATGTGACGTGTTGGGGGTCCTCCAGAAATGTGGTTGAGAACCACTGGCTTACAGAATACTGTACTGCAGGGCTTCTCAACTCTGGCCCTCAAGGTCTACTTTCCTGCAGAGTTTAGCTCCAACCCTAATCAAACACACCTGAACAAGCTCATTAAGATCTTCTGGATTACTAGAAAGTTCATGGAAAGTGAGCTTGATCAGGGTTGGAGCAAAACTCTGTAGGAATGTGGACCTCAAGGGCCAGAGTTGAGAACCCCTGCTCTACTGCATACTACCTACTATATTAAGCCAGTGGTTCTCAATCCTGGTCCTTTGCAGAACAAGGGCCCTGTTCTGCACATTTTGCATGTCTCCCTTATTCAACACACCTGATTGAGATCATCAGCTCATTAGGAGAGAGATCCATGAACTGAACTCAGTCAGGTGTGTTGAATAAGGGAGACATGCAAAGTGTAAAAAGCAGGGGTCCCCGGGGACTGGACTTGAGAACCACGGTATTAAACGGTAGCAAAAATAATTAAATTCTTCATTCGTGTATTGCTTTGTGAGATTTTGTATTCTTTGATCAGCTTAAAACTGGACATTTTGAAAACTAGATCATTTGGGTATTTTATGCATTAAAAAAAAGAAAAAGGAAAAAGCACTATACATACTACAAACACTTAAGCAATACCTATAGTAGTAGTAAGGTAAACACGATTCTGAACCATTTCAAGCGCACAAACATATGCGTTTTCTCTGCACAATAAAACGGGATATTTTATTACCATTTTTATTTTTTCCTCTTTACACTTATCTTTGTCAGAGTATGCAAAAGCATCTCATAAGTTCTTACCAGTTTCACAGCTGTCCTGTTTTTGCAGAGGGGCAACGACGGCCAAAGCGTACTGGCGGTTAGGCGAGAACGCTAACGGCTGTCTGCGTTTAAATACATTTATGTAGCTCTTATTCGTTTCTGCATCTGCGAAAAAAGGTTAAAAAAAACAAAGAAACATTTTAGAAAAAGAAACTAATTTTAACGCCAAAAGCTCTCAACGTGGCTCTGCGTGCGCGCGCTTGATTCCCTCTGGAGGAGTTGCTATGGAGACGGCGTCGAGTACAGCAAAACAGTGACTGAAACGGCAGAGATTTAAACACTTCACGGCTGAAAAACTTAAACACTACGGTAAGCTTTAAAAACAGCGTGTAAAGACAAATTGTTTGACATACAGTAATACTAAACGGACTAAAAATATAGGTTTACATTAAACACTTGTGTTATAATTTAGTGGGTCAGAAGTGAGAAAATCCAAACAGCTTGAAAATGAACTCTCGAATACAGAGAACTTGCCTAATAACGTTGTTATTAAAATACTACACTAACGTTACACTACACTGCTACAACAATATTTTACATTATAATGCGGTTTAAATTATTAACAGTCTACCTGAATAACTTTGTGCGGCGTCCGTTTGTTCAGCGTTATGTTGAGCCATTATAACGACCGACCGTGACTGAAAGCTTAAACACCGTTTTCACCCAACCGATTCCTCCATTATAAATAACATTACTTGAGTCCAATTATTGAGGTTAATTGACTACAGCTGTAGTGACGTCCTCTAAATCATGCAGAAGTGTAACGTTAGTTTAAGATTTCAGGGACAAGAAGATTATGTAAAGCAGTGGGAGAGAGTTCATGAGTTGATTTAACTGATAAAAATGTCATTTTCATATGATTGTTTTTAAATTTAACTTAAATGTATTATTTGTAGCTTATGAGTCAAACAGAGGGGTGGGGTTCTGAGGAGGAAGAGGGAGGCGCCAGTGAGAGGACCACGCCCATTTCGGCAATAGCTCCAGAAGCTGATTCACATCATGAACAACCTGCTGTCATATCAACAAATCCAGCCCTGCAGTGCCTGGAACAGGTAGAAGCGCTTTAAAATAACAATAATTCATTTTGTTCATCTGTGTTGTTTATCTGGTAAAATACCATGACACTAGTGTGATTATTACTCTGAATACAACTGTTGTATATTTTGGAATGTAGTTGATTTGTACAAGAAACTCTTTCAACTGATATTACATAAAATTAACCTTTGCTTATCTGTATGATGGTCTAGCATTGTAAAATACAGTTTTTGTGTATTCAACATATAGTATCAAAAATGAGTTGAGCACAAAAATGACAAAACCGACTGTCCATGTTTAGATACTTTTATTTGTTTTATAAAAATATGGATGTACCTTTAAAAGCACACACTGAGGTGTTTGATATAATTTCTCCAATATACAAATATTTTCTGGAAAAGGAGGCTGATAATGATTAGAAAAAAACTAAACGTATTTCTGACTGTTAAGGAAAAAAAAGTTCATCAAGGTCTAGTCACACAGCAATACTTAAAAATCCTCTTAAAAAATCATCCCATGCTTTCAAAATAAATACTGTACATTTACTCCTTGAATGTCACAGATATACATTACTAGTCAAAAGTTTTTTAAACAGTAAGATTTTGATCCAAAATACAGCAAAATCAATAATATTGTGAAATATTTTTTACTATTTATAGTAACTTTTCTATTTGAATATATTTTAAAATTTTATTTCTGTGATTTCAAAGCTGAATTTTTAGCATCATTAATCATTCTAATATTTTGATTTGCTGCTCAAAAAACATTTATCATTATTATTATGTTGAAAACAGCTGAGTAAAAAATGTTTAGGTTTCTTTAATGAATAGAAAGTTCAGAAAAACAGCATTTAGCAGACATAGAAATCTTTTGTAACATTATAAATGTCTTTATCATCACTTTTAATCAATTTAAAGCATTCTTGCTAAATGAAAGCATTAATTTCTATCATTTCTTTTTCAAAAAAAAAAAAAAAAAGACTCAGCTTTTGAATGGTATAGTGTATAATGTTACAAAAGCTTTTTATTTCAGATAAATGTGGATCTTTGGATCTTTCTATTCATCAAATAGTCTTAGAACAAGATTTACTCAACTGTTTTAAATATTAATAATAATAAAAAATGTTTCTTGAACAGCAAATCATCAAATTAAGATTTCTGAAGGATCATGTGACACTGAAGACTGGAGACTGAATGATGTTGAAAATGTATCTTTTTTTTTTACAGGAATGAATTACATTTTAAAATATATTAAAACAGAAAGCAGCTGTTTTAAATAGTAAAAAAAAAAAATAATATTACTGTTTTTGCTGTACTTTGGATCAAACAAATGCAGGCTTGGTGAGCAGAAGAGATTTGGAAATCTTACTGTTTAAAAACATTTGACTGGTAGTGTAGTATATTTTCCTTTTTATCAACCTCATGGGCCTTTAGTCCATGTCTGTTAGCGTAAACCATCCGTATAAAACATCTAACCTAAAAAAGTAACTTTCAGTAAATATATGAATTTAAAATAGAACAAGTCCACCAACAAATCATGGATGGTATAAATCAAATTAGCTATTTAAAAAAAAAACAAAAAAAAAAACTATTCAGTGTGTCACACTTAATAAGTCAACAAAGAAAAAAAAGGAGTTGCTTCATCAGGAATCTAAAAACAGGATGGTTTAGTAAACCAGCTAAACACTAGATGGCAGTAGCACATACACAAAAACATGAAACCATAACTCAAGACCTGGTATATTTAGACTAGATGATGGATAGCATTTTTATGTGCCTTGCAAATACAAATTCACTCATTTTAAATGCAGTTCTGTTAACGTTTGAGGATTTGTAATGAGTCAGAAGCTATATCAATTGTTCTTAAGGAAAAGTGCATAACTGCCCCAAAAATAATTGTTCATTTATACTTCAGTTAGCTTAGGGTGCATAATTCTTTGGCCTCATCATCATTTTGACATTTTTAAAAGTTTGTCTGTAGTTTGTCGGATAGTACTCGGAAGTCAGGTTGTGCCACGTGCCCCAGTAGATCCCATCCCTCTTCCCTTTGTACTTTGTTTTGTAGTATTTGCCATTGAGGTTTGCTGACATACAGGCATCAAACCACCATCCCGATCCGTAGTACGCCCCACAGTTCCCTGAGGGGTACATGTCGTTGTCCTTGTCCGGCGTAGTAAAGAACTTCTGATCATGGTTGAAGTGTTTGCTAAACTGCAGAGCATTTCCAGCAGTCCCCGAGAACCCGCTTAAAGACAGCCGATAATTGAGGTACTCATTGGATACGTAGAACTGCTCGTACTTGGCATACCCACGTGTGCCCTCAAAGTCTTCGAGCTCAATGCGCAGGATCATGTCCTTGGATTTTGTGAGAAGATGGATTTTATCATTGCCAAGCCAGAACTCGCCTTTAGGGTCACCAAAGCCCTTCTTGTACTCAGCCCAGGTGCGGTTGAAACTCACGCTGCCATTTATGCGACGCTGAAAAACAGTCCACCCACCGCCGTATTCCTCCATTTCACAGTACACCTCAAAGCTACTATTTCTAGGGTCAGGGGTCACCTTGTACACCCCGTTGTTCCTCCGGCCCAGCATGCTGATTTCAGAGCAGTCTCTGGGAATGATGTTTGTGAGGTCTGTGGAGGGAGAGACTTTTAAGCATGCTATAGAATTTTTCACACATCAGGAACTGAAAGGAATGTTTCACCCTAAAATAAAAATCTGTCATCATTTTTGCATAAACCCCTATATGAGCTTGTTTCTTATGATGGCGTTTTAGTGCAACGGTAAAAATTCTTAAAAATTAAAAAAATCTACGTTTATGAGATGAGAAGTCTTACTATTTCATGAATAAAGTTGAAATTATGAGAATAAAGTAGAAATATTTTGAGAATAAAGTCAAAATGTTTCGAGAATAAAGTCAAAATTACGAGAAAAAAGTAGAGTGTTTCGAGAATGAAATTGAAATGTTTCGAGAATAAAGTCAAAATATTTTGAGAATAAAGACAAAATTATGAGAATTCGTAGCAATTACGAGATTACAATTTAATTACTTTATTTTGACTTTATTCTCAAAATTGTAACTTTATTCTCAAAAAATTTTGACTTTATTCTTGTAATATTAACTTTATTCTCAAAACATTTTAACTTTTTTCTTGAAACATTTCGACTTTATTCTTAAAATATTTCAACTTTATTCTCAAAACATTTCAACTTTATTCTTGAAACATCTCGACTTTATTGTCAAAACATTGACTTTATTCTCGAAACGTTTATACTTTATTCTCATAATTTCAACTTTATTCTCGAAACATTTTAACTTTATTCTCGTAATTGCAACTTTATTCCTGAAACATTTCAACTATTCTGGAAACATTTTGACTTTATTCTCGTAATTTCAACATTATTCTCAAAACATTTTGACATTATTCTGGAAACATCTCAACTTTATTCTTGAAACATCGCAACTTTATTGTCGAAACATTTCGACTTTATTCTCGAAACATTTCAACTTTATTCTCGTAAGTGCAACTTTATTCTTGAGACATTTTAACTATTCTTGAAACATTTCGACTTTATTCTCGAAACATTTCAACTTTATTCTCAAAACATTTTGACATTATTCTTGAAACATCTCAACTTTATTGTTGAAACATTTTGACTTTATTCTCGAAACATTTCAACTTTATTCTCGTAATTGCAACTTTATTCTTGAAACATTTTAACTATTCTCGAAACATTTCGACTTTATTCTTGAAAACTTTTGACTTTATTCTCAAAACATTTGACTTTATTCTCGTAATTTCAGCTTTATTTTTCAAAACGTTTCGACATTATTCTGGAAACATCTCGACTTTATTCCTGAAACATCTCGCCTTTATTGTCGAAACATTTCGACTTTATTCTCATAATTGCAACTTTATTCTTGATACATTTCAATTATTCTCGAAACATTTTGACTTTATTCTTGAAACATTTTGACTTTATTCTCAAAACATTTTGACTTCATTCTCGAAACATTTTGACTTTATTATCGTAATTTCAACTTTATTCTTGAAACATTTCAACTTCATTCTTAAAATATTTAAACTTTAATCTCATAATTTTAGAATTTTTTTTTTTTTTTAAACATAGCACTAAAACGCCGTCGTAGTTTTTTCTGCTGAATAAAATAGAATATATTTTGGAGGATGCAGGTAACCAAACAGTTTCTGGTTCCCATTGACTTCCATAGTATTTTGTTCCCCATACTATAGAAGTCAGTGGCTACCAGCAACTGTCTGGTTACCAATATTCTTTAAAATATCTTCTTTTGTGTTCAGCAGAAGAAAGAAACTCATACAGGTTTGGAACAACATGAGGGCGATTACATGATAACAGAATTGTAATTTTTGGGTAAACTGTCCCTTTAAAATTATACAGATTTTAAAAACACGTGCATGTTTTTATATGTTTTTCCTGTGATGCTTGATAAAATTGTGTAGATGTCCCAAAAAGATATAATTTGGTTCAGTAGCGCTTATTACATTTATTTCATCATCATGTGATTCTGTGACCAGGGTTCATCCCTGCAGCAGGTTTTAATTTTTGAAATGCAAGCATTGGTATAATTTGTTTTTGTGAATCCAAGTCAGAAGATTTCAATGAGGATCTATTCCAGAAGCCTCTCTCCTGGCAGTTAACTTGCTTGATAATATACCAAAGAAACTTCAACGCGATAACTATTAAGTTGTTCGAGGAGGCAGCTTAAAAGCATTCTATGAGGTTCTCGTCTGTAAATGATCAAAATGATTTTGTGTGTCCAAAATAAGTTCTTATAAATGATTTCAAAAGAATCATACGACACTGAAGACTGGAATTATGGCTGCAGAAAATTCAACTTTGTATCACAGGAATAAATTTCATTTAAAACTACATTTAAATAGAAAACAGACATTTTAAATTGTAACATTATCTCACAAAAATAATTTTTTTTTACTGTAATTTTGATCAAGTATATGCAGCCCTGGTGAGCGTAAGAGACATACAGAAAAACGTATTCATGAAAATGTACTCGCATTGCATCATTTTAAGTAGAATTATTTAACTTACGCTGAAGCTGTTGTTGTTGTTGACTCGGACAATTTGTGCAGGTGTTGCTGATTTTGTTGACAATCCCGGTAATGTTCTCAACCTTTCTGTCCACTATGTCCTCCACATTTTGGAGATTGAGAAGGTTAAGTTCCTCCAGACGGCCCTGAAGAGTGTTAATCTGCGCTCGTGCGTTCTTCAGACTTGCAGACATGCGGTTCATCTTCACCTGCATGTTTTGTACAATCTCATTATCACTGCTGTTGCCATTCCGATAGACTTTCCTGATGGTATCCCCTCGACTCTGCTCTGCACTGTCTGTCGGAGGGTCTCCGCTGTCCCTCTGCAAGTTCAGGTCCGCTTGCTGCGAGCTGCACTCCAGACAGGAGCTCTTCAACCTGTTTACTGTCTCCTTCAGGCTTTGCAGCTCCTTCATGGTCTTCTCCAAAAGTCGGAATTGTTTGGGAAGCTGGATTGTCAACGGTGGCATTGTGATCTGGTATGGGCACTCCTCGTCATCGTCACACTGCCCAGCTGGCTTCAGTCTCACCTGGGAGCAGCTGGAACCTCCTGATACCCTGTCTAGAACCCCAGAGGGGCCACTACCAGAAGCCTCTACCTCCGGCCAGACGGCTATCAGCAGAGAACAGCACAAGTACACCAGTTTCATGGTCTCAGATACAGAGATCCAAGCTGAGAGAGAAACTGAAGAGAACTGCCTCAAAGTGCAACAGCTTTGCCATTAATATCAGAGAAGAGAGAGAGAGAATGAAAATGTGGGTGGGGCAGCTGTGCATTGCATAACTGCACAGTCGACATCAACACAGGAGGAATTTGGTGCAAGAGGACCACTCACCCTTTCTCTTGAAACACAGCACTATGACTCAGTATTTAGGAATTATGTTTGTCTTTATTTTTTACCATGTGTTTAATCTACTGTATATGAAAGAATGAGCCAGATGAGCAATTTAAGTTTTTTGTTAAATCAGAATTAGATTTTAAAGTGAAAGTTTATTCAAAAATGAACATTTGTTCATGTTGTTCCAAACCTGTATGACTTTTCTTTCTTCTGTGGAACACAGAAAAAGAAAGCTTTGACAATTTGTTTTCAAGTCAAAACTTGAAGAATATTATATCTGAAAGAAAGCCAATCATAGAGGTTTGAAACAACACAAGAGCAAGTACATAATGACAAAATATTAACTTTTGGGTGAACTTTAAGATTTAACAGTCAAATTTCTTTCCGTGTTTTCCTGAAAATGCTGTGGTTTTCTACAAAACATTGTGTGTCATCATTCATTTATACACACTGTCATGTGTTTGGATTACGTATTGCTAATGTGTTTGTATTGGCATACGATCATTAGTTGTCACAAATCAGTATTTTATTTTGGTATTAGTTGTAATACGAACAAGCTTTGTCTGTGACTTTGTTGTGATAAAGAAACTGTAGGATTTGTATAATCTTTAGCAGATGTGTCGAGACGTCTGCCAGAAATAGCTTAACAGTTTTTTTTTTTTTTTTTTTTTTTTTTTTGCATTGAATTGGTGCTGTAATTTTTTGCAGGAGTTAAGTTTGTTATCATTAACATAACAAATGTTTTTTTAAAGAAGCTTCTTCTGCTCACCAAGCCTGTATTTATTTAAACCAAAGTACAATAAAGACAGTAAAATTTGGAAATATGTTTACTATTAAAAAACTGTTTTCTATTTGAATATATTTTAAAATGTAATTTATTTTTGTGATTTCAAAGTTGTGATTTTTAGCATCATTACTCCAGTCACATGATCCTTCAGAAATCATTCTAATATTCTGATTTGCTGCATCTTTTTATTTCGGATAAATGCTGCTCTTAAATTCATTAAAGAATCCTGAAAAAAATTTACTGAACTGTTTTAAATATTGATAATAATAATAATAATAATAAAAAATGTTTCTTGAAAAGCGAATCAGCATATTAGAATGATTTCTGAAGGATCATGTGACACTGAAGACTGGAGTAATGATGCTGAAAATTTAGCGTTGATCACAGGAATAAATTACATTTTAAAATATATTTAAAAAGCAGTTATTTTAAATAGTTAAAATATTTCATAATATTACTGCTTTTGCTGTATTTTGGATCAAATAAATACATACTTGGTGAGCAGAAGAGAATTCTTCAAAAAAACAACAACAACAACAACAAAAAAAAAAACATTACAAATCTTTCTGTTCAAAAACGTTTGACTGGTAGTGTACTCTGTTTTTCTTTTTTCCTTTTTTATAGATCAGCATAGAGAAATGTTATCTAAACTGCCAATTGTAAGATGTGCTTCAGTGGCTTACTTCAAAGCTGGTCCTCCACATGTGTGCCTCATGATTTCACATATTGACAGTAACCAGCTTACTGGCAGTCTTCTGCCTTGGCTCGTCGCAGGAAATCTCAAAATAAAAGAGCTATAAAATAGGAAGTAATAACACTCAAGCTGCTTCTCAAGAAAAATGTCAAGCAAATGTCAAAAATAACTTTCAGCGAAGTCAGTTGGTGTGACATTATCACAAGACCTTGCTTGTGCGATCATATTTGTGACCCTGGACCACAAAACCAGCCACAAAAGTCAATTTTTTAAATTGATATTTATACATCATCTAAAAGCTGAATAAATAAGCTTTACATTGATGTATGGTTTGTTAGGATAGGAAAATCTAGAAGTTCCGGGTGCAAAAAAAATCAAAATATTAAGAAAATCGCCTTTAACCAAGTTGTCCAAACGAAGTTGTTATCAATGCATATTAGTAATCAAAAATTAAGTTTTGATATATTTTCGGTAGGAAATTTACTAAATATCTTCATAGAACATGATCTTCAATTAATATCCTATTGATTATTGTCATAAAAGAAAAATTGGCAATTTTGCCCCATACAATGTATTTTTAGCTATTGCTACAAATATACCCGTGCTACTTAAGACTGGTTTTGTGGTCCAGAGTCACAATTACTGTTTTTAAACAAATTTGTGAGGTCCAGTCATTTCAATATGAATTCATGTGAATTTCACACATTTTCCACACATTTTGCATCGGTTCAAACTGGCCAAACGAATTTGCCATGATGATCAATAGAAAGCTGCTAGGTTTGAAAGCAACGTATCGTTACACTATTAAAAATGAAAAATATATATTTTTTGGTTTCTTTGTGACTGCTCTGGTTTTCATTTGTGTATTGTCTGTAAGTTAAATCAAGCTTACATGAAAGCAGTTAATATTAATGTGAAAGATCTTCAACATTAGCTGGATCCCAGCCCTGCAAAGCAAGTATAAAATCTTCAAATCTGGATTTACAGCATATCTTGGGTACAAGCTCTCAAACCTAGTGCTTGTTTGTCTCCACTATAAAGGAGAAAAACACACGTTCAGACTTTCTGTTGATAATCAGAAAACATCAACCTCAGTGGTCAGATAATCGACACTTAAAGCTTAGATCCACCCTTTCTATACTGGAGTTCAAATGCAAGTTAATGCATGGCAACACATGTGGATTTACTCTAAGACGCACCTGAAATGAGTCTCAGCAAATCCCCATGAACCTGTTTAGCTTTGAAATGCTAATGCTGAATCATTGATAGTTCTTTTTCATCTTTGTCCTCAGCTGTTCTCCACAGGAAAGATCACCGGGGAGAAAGTGGCTCGTCTTAGGGCCAGTTTCAACCTCTTACATGAAACTCTGAGAAGTTCTCAGGAGTCAGAAATGCATCTGCTGCAGGAGGCGAAGGCCTTACGCACCACGCTGGAGCAGCAGAAGCAGGAGCTGGAGAAGGCTGAGCTGTTTCCTGAGGGACCGGACACAGAGGTCAGCAGACTGAAACAGACACTTCTGCAGTACTACAACCAGCTGAAGGAGGATGAAGAAAGAGAATACCAGATGCAGTTCCAGTTTGAGTGGTAAGATGCTCTGGAAAGCTGTGTTTGCTGACCTTTTTCAGAGAGACTTTGTCCTTTTGTGTGTAGGAGACGTAGGGAGACGAAATATAACAAAAAGACTTTAATAAAATCCAAAAAGGGTACATCCAGACAGGAACAGCAGGGAAACACAAACCAACATAACTTTAAGATCTGACGACAAACACTGAACTGAATACAACTTTAAAGACAGGATAATGAACACAGACAGGTGTAGGTGATTAACTAATAATGACTTGACAAGGATAGGAACAGGAAGGACCAAATATGGGCAACAGTGGGAGAAACCAACTCAAACAGTCCACAGGGGTGTGACATTACTCCCCCCACCTGGAAGGCACAACCTCGCGCCGTAGAACAAAACAAAAAACAACAGAGTGTAGGAGGAGGTTCTGGCGGAGGACGGACTTCCGGGAGGAGGACAACAAACAAAGACCAGGGTGAGGGTGGTGACGACGGAGGGAGGAGCCAGGGAGGAGACAGCAGGGACTCTGAGGAGGAGGAGCCAGGCGAGACCCAGGCCGCAGCCACAATGGTAGCCCACGGAGGGAGAAGCCATGGTGGAGGAAGGGCTGATGACTCCAGGGGGGCGACCGACGGCGGCGGAGCAGGTGGAGGTTGAGCCCGAGGTGGAGACGATGATCCTGGGCGACACCTAGGATCCGGAGGACCAAGACGGAGCCTAAGGCTCTGGCGACCGAGGCGGAGATCTGGAGTTCCCGGCAGAGCCGGAGCGACAGAGGACTGAGGCGGAGCTGGAGGGAGGGAGGAGCCCAACGGAGCTGGTGGGACGGAGCGACGAGGCACAGCCGGAGGAGTGGAGTCCTGAGGCGGTGGTGGGACGACGACCAACCAAGGCGGAGCAAGAGGGACGATGAAGCCCGGTGGAGCTGGTGGACCGACGGGCAACGGTGGAGATGAGGGAGCTGAGAGCCGGGGTGGAGCCGCTGGATCGGAGGGCTGAGGCGGAATCCAGAACTCAGAGGCTGGAGGCGGAGACGAAGGATCCTCCAGCCATGACGCAGATGGAGACTGGCAGACCCGCGGCGAGACCACCGCACAGATGATGGGCTGAGGGTGAGCAGCGGGGCTGTCAGGGGACAGAGGTGGTGGGACTGAAGCAGCAGGGATGATAGGAGGAGATAACAGAGGAAGGGTGGGTGGGAAATCCAGGCAGGCAGAAAGTTCAGGGCAGGCAGGATGTTCCACATATATATCCTCAGTGAAATCAATTAAGTCCAGTTCAATATCTAAATGTCCCAGATCCATACATTCTCACCCTCAGCGGTGGTGCAGTGGGTGGTGCTGTCCTCAGCACCCTCACGCCCAACTGGTACATCCATCGTCGCAGGCCACGTGGCCAGCTCTCGCACCTGGTCGGACGGGCTTGGCTCAGGCTCCATAGCGATCCACTGCGCTGTCGCTCCCTTTGGCGATGGCTCTGATGCTTTCGGCTCTGGCTCTCTGTCCGCGGTGGGCTCGGGCTCAGGCTCCGTGTGTTGGGGTGGTGGTTGGCTGGGCTCTGGGTGGGCCAGTGGGCTGGTTCTGGATTGGGGCCGGACACTCTCCAGACACCGGAGGATCCCTTCCCTCCAGCTCAGTCCTGTGGTGTCTGGGAGGTCCACAGGGCGGTAGTAATTCGCCCCAATCTACAACAGAGAGTTGAGCGTGACGTCATCCAGCGCCAACATAGTGGCCAGCCTGCAGAACTCCCGGGCGTACTCCACGAATGGGAGATCTCTGTGGGCTAGGGCAGCGAAGCAAGCGGCAACATCAATAATTAAACTGGTCGGATCTTCTGTCACGTTGTGTGTAGAAGGAGACGTAGGGAGACGAAATATAACAAAAAGACCTTAATAAAATCCAAAAAAGGGTACATTCAGACAGGAACAGCAGGGAAACACAAACCAACATAACTTTAAGATCCGACAACAAACAATGAACTGAATACAACTTATAAAGACAGGATAATGAACACAGACAGGTGTAGGTGATTAACTAATAATGACTTGACAAGGACAGGAACAGGAAGGACCAAATATGGGCAACAGAGGGAGAAACCAACTCAAACAGTCCACAGGGGTGTGACAGACTTGTGCAACAAACACATGTGAATAATTTTAAAAAAGGGCAAAAGCTACTAATAATCTTAAATCAGGCCTGTAATATTTTGGTGTGGTAAATCTGATATGATATGTTATAGGTTCCACAACCAATCAGTCAATAAACATTTCTAATAGTTAACGGTGTTAACATTAATTTTATGATTTAAGAACTTCTAAGTCTAAATCTCTAAAAATGTCTGTGAACCACTGTTCTAGAGATGTATTTTATGTATGTCTGTTGGTTAAATGGGCATTTGTACTGCAGGCATACTACAGCCAGATGTAGTTTCTACACATATGGCTATTATAGCTTGTCCTGAGTGGGTCCTTCATCCTTAGCCAAACTGACATGGATTCACTTTGCACAGCATGCTTTTGCTCACTGTAATCTCCTTCTTTGTTGGGGCAGTTCAGTTCATGCTGACAGCAGTACCTGCACTCAGCAAGAATATTTGCACACATGGCCTTTTACGTAAAGCTTTTATGTATAATGCATTATAAAAGTATTTTAATGCTGTAATTATGCCTTGTAATGCACCTTATAATGCATTGTATGGTCTTGTGAATGATCAATTTTAGAATCTGCAAATATTGTGATGCATTTTAACTTTGGTTACAATTATTCATGAAAATATATAATACATTCTACAATACATTATGAATAACTTTATAATGCTTCATACATAAGAGCTATAAGTAAAGTGTTACCAAAATGTTCAGTAACCATAGCCATAATATTTATAATTGTGAAATATCCTGTGTGCTTAAACATGATTATTTTGCTTTTTTGGAGTGTTTTATATCCTGTATATAAGTTCCTTTTTGTATGAATTGCTTCATATCTTGATTCTGTTCATGTCCTGATTTCTGTAAAACACATGAAATTTGTTTCACAGAATTTTATTTCTCCTTTTTAGTCTGAAAGAGGAGAAGCTCTGTCTTGAGAAAGAATACCAGGACCAGCCTAAACTGGCTGTAAGTATTGCTGGGGATGTTATGTTTTAGGATGAATCACTGGGTATTCCAGACAATTCATGTTGTTTCATTATAGAGATATTGAATGTTTCAAATGTTTCAAAATACACACACACACACACACACACACACACACACAAAAGACTGAAATGCTGCAATAATAAAACATCAAATCCTTGTACTTAATGTAAAATTCAAAAAAGTGCATGTAGAAATGTATTCTTTTTTTAGATTTATGTTATTAACTAATTTCAATATCTATAAACAATTTATGAAAATAAATTAAAAAATAAAAAAAAACAAATAAATAAATTTACACGGCTGTTCAAAGGTTTGGGATCAGTAAGATTTTTAATGTTTAATATTTCATAATATTAAACATTAAAACAGTTTTCTATTTTAATATACTTTAAAATGTAATTTATTTCTGTGATACAAAGCTGAATTTTCAGCATCATTACTCCAGTCTTCAGTGTCACAAGATCCTTCAGAAATCATTCTAATATGCTGATTTATTATCAGTGTTGGTGCTGCTAATATTTTTTTGGAACCTGTGATATTTTTTTTCAGGACACTTTGATGAATAAAAAGTTAAAAAGGACAGTAATATTCAAAATAGAAACCTTTTCTAATAGTATAAGTCTTTACTATTACTTTTTATCAGTTTAACACATCCTTGCTGAATAAAAATATGAATTTCTTTCCAACATTTCTGTTTTAAATAAATGCTGTCATTTTTGCCCTTTGTTTTCCTGAAAAAAGTATCACAGTTTCCAAAAAAAGCTAACTGTTTGCAACATTGATAATAAATTAGCATTAGAATGATTTCTTAAGGATTATGTGACACTGAAGACTGGAGCAATGATGCTGAAAATTCAGCTTTTCATCATAGGAATAAATTCTATTTTAAAGAATATTAAAGTAGAAAAACACTATTTTAAATTGCAATAATATTTCACAATATTAATTAATATTAATTTAATTAATTAATATTTATTTTTCTGTATTTTTAATCAAATAAACACAGCCTTGAAAAGCAGAAAAGGCCTCTTTAAAAACATTAAAAATCTTACTGATCCCAACCTTTTGAATGGCAGTGTATGTCATCATGTTCACTTTTATCGAAGCTGAATTTTGTATAAAAAAAAAAGCAGAAATTGTATCAGCTCCTGTTTATTATCATGCTTAAATGGGGGGGAAAATCCTAGGTTTTCAATATACTCACAAACGTTTGGATCTCACTGTATATATTTATGTTATCTTGTATGTCCTCAGGAGCTAGAAAATAGGTACATGTCCTTAAAGAACAGTTGTGAGGAGGTGAGAAAAGAGGTGGTTCAGCTTCGACAGGAAGTGAAGACTTTAACTGAGAGCATGGAGACTCAACAAAATCAAATAAATAAAGAACAACATGAGCTGGAGAATTTAAAAGATCTGGTTGAAAGCAATGAGGTAAGCCAGACCTGTTAATCACTATGCTCTAATATCTGCCCTGTGAATTTTGAGATGTGGATTTCACATGTAAGCAATGTCTTTCACCAGGCTGAACTGGCCCAGGTGCTTCTCATACCTGTTCAACTGGGAAAGGAGATCGACAGGGTCGCCCACAAGAAATCGTATGTGGCTTATTTCAGCAAAGTTACACAAAACACACAAATATTTGACTGACTAATCTGCAGTGTATCTGTTTGCGTGTCAAAGGGAGCTGGAGAAGCAGGTTGCAGTAATAGAGCAACATCGTATGGAACACATGGAGCATCAGCAGAGGATGGTGGCAAAGTACGAGGTGGCGAAGGAGGCCAAAAGAGAGGTGGTACGAGAATTAGAAGGCCACAAGTCTCAGCTGGTGGCTGCAGAAAACAAACAAGACAGACTCCTCAAAGAACTGCAGATGACCAAAGAAAAAGAGGCCATGTTCATGGATCAAAGGTTCTAATCTTAGATTTTCAGAAATCTACTGTGACAACACCCAAAATGAGATTAAAGACCCTTCTAAAACACCCTTCAAAAGACCCATTTGTAATATATGTAAATAATATCTGAAAAATAGCTTTGTTATAAGTCAAACAAATCTACTGTATCGATTGTTTTGGACTACAGGGGTCTGCTGGACATCAACATGGAGCAGTTTGTTGCTGAGTGCAAGTCTCTGCGTGATAAACTGGCTCGAGATACGCGGCTGAAAGACAAGCTTTTGCGAGCCTTGAAGAGGAATGAACTTCAGCTGAAACAGGCCAGAGACTCTCTTGCTAACACTCAACAGCAGCATGAAAGGACCCAGGCTCAGGTGCCTCAAAACACATCTAGTTTCATATATCTACATCTAGATGCATACTTTTAGATGCAATATTGCCGCCCACACACAATCCTAATAAAAATGCTAATAATAAATAATTATATCAGTAATCACACTGTGTAAGTGTCTTCCAGTTTTTTCAGGATTTAGCAACATTTACATAGAATGATGTTTAGTGGGAAAAGCACTGCAGATGCAAATATTTTGTGACATCGTACATTTCAAAATTGCTGCACAATCATTTCTTTCTCACGTTATGCACGGAAAAGCTGACCATGGTTATTTTATAATAACAGGAACTATTTGTTCCTTTACATTTTAGAAAGCTTGTTATGTAAGAGACATGACCTGGTAGCACTGTGTGCGAACATCCACTTCCACCATAATTTCCTGTCTGCTCTTTAAGTTTTTTTTTTATTACAATACAAAAAGGCCCCCAAAAAGAGACACTGAAACTGAATTATCTTTTTTTAATGTTATGCTGACATGAAACGTACAGTAGCTGTCGAGAAATACATTTGGGAAGACTAACAGTATAACATCATAGTGTTATAGTTAGTATGCATGCAGCTTTTATAAGCTAATATTAATTTAGTACCTACAATGAATGTAGAGAATTTTTTATTTTTTCACAAAAAAAAAAGAACGTTCTCTTTTAAACTATAGTCTATAAAATCCATAATTTGCCTGTTTTAAATACAGTTGAAGTCAAAAGTTTACATACACCTTGCAGAAACTGCAAAATGTTAATTGTTTTAACAAAATAAGAAGGATCATACAAAATACATGTTATTTTTTATTTAGTACTGACCTGAATAAGATACTTCACATAAAAGACGTTTGCATATAGTCCACAAGAGAAAATAATACGTCCTTGTTTGTCCTGAACAGTTAAACTGCCTGCTGTTCTTCAGAAAATTCCTTCAGGTCCCACAAATTCTTTGGTTTTTCAGCATTTGTGTGTATTTGAACCCTTTCCAAAAATGACTGTATGATTTTGAGATTCATCTTTTCACACTGAGGACAACTGAGGGACTCATATGCAACTATTACAGAAGGTTCAAATGCTCACTGATGCTTCAGAAGGAAAAACAATGCATTAAGAGCCAGGGGTGTAAACTTTTGAACATAATGACGATGTGTACATTTTTCTTATTTTGCCTAAATATATATTTTTTCATTTAGTTCTGCCCTTCAGAAGTAATAGAAGATACTTACATGTTCCCTAGAAGACAAAATAAGTTACATTTTACCCTGATCTTCAAATTCAAAAAGCTCTTAATGTGGCGATTTTCCTTCTGAAGCATAAGTAAGTGTATGAACTTTCTGTAATAGTTGCATATGAGTTGCATATCAGTTGTCCTTAGTGTGAAAAGATGGATCCAAAATCATACAGTCATTGATGGAAAGGGTTCAAATACACAAAAATGCTGAAAACCCAAATAATTTGTGAGACCTGAGGGATTTCTCAGAAGAACTGCGAGCAGTTTAAATGTTCAGGACAAACATGAACAACTATCACAAAAAAAAAAAAAAAAAAAAAAAGCTGTGGATTATTCAGGTAACAACACAGTATTATGAATCAAGTGTATGTAAACTTTTGAACAGATCCCTTTTATTTTGGTAAAATAATTAACATTTTGCAAATTCTGCAAGGTAATTTTTAATTTTTGTAAATTTTTGACTTCAACTATATGTTGTTTAATTTTTTGTGTAGAGAGATACAGTCCCAGATGGTGACTGCTTGTTGCAAAGAAGAAGAGATCTGGAAAATGAAGTGGAAAACCTAAAACGCAGTTTAATTAGCAAGGTATGTACATAATAACGAGTGGCTTTCAGTTTACACTATGTCTGTGGCAAGATGCATTTCAAAATGAGTTTGTGTCCATTTGTATGTTTTTGTGTATGTGTAAGAGTAGCATTCTCTGGCAGGGCTGAAGGTTCAACTGGCTCAAGAGTATGTGGAGCAGGAACAGGCTTTAATTAGAGAGTCCTATCACCGTAGAGATGAACTTCATCACCTTCATCATCTCATACTTATCAAAGCAGAAGAAAGAGAGCAGAAGAGCCGTGAGCTGCTCAAAGCGCAGGTTAAGCCCTTTACCTACTACTAATCACAAATAGTTATATCAGCATCAGTATTGAAATCTTTTACTTATTAATCATTTTACCTAGAAATTAAAATCTTTTCAGCATTACTCATCCTCATGTCATTTCAAATCTATATAGCTTTCTTTCTTTTATGAAAGAGAAAGGTATACAATGACAAGGGCCCAAAAAATACCATAAAATTACAGTCCATATGTGTTTTTTTAAGGCAATATTGATTGGAAATAGTGCCTATTTCTCTTGCGGGTTTGGAACAACATGAGGGTGAACAAATCATGACAGAACTGTCATTTTTGGGTGAGCTATTCTGTTATGTGTGCTTATTGATATGAATGTTGTTGCAGCTAAAATATAAGCGTGCCAAGCAAGATCTTCAGGGGAAAGGATTGGTTATTCAAGAACACTTGAAACAGACTCAAGAGACCCAGTCAAGGCATGTACTCCCTATTATTTAGAATGAATCTTAAGTTTGTTAGCCTACAGTCAGTTCAAGAAATCTGTATATAAATGCATTCTTACCTTCACCAGGCTGGGTGTATTTGCTAAATTGTATGAAGTCACCAAGGGTGAGCGGAACAAATACCTGAGCCTGATCCACATCTCAAACCAGAACCTGGCAGAGGTGCAAGAGAAGCTGGCCAAACTGGAAGAAAATCTTAAGACACTGCAATCGATTGCTATCAACAAAGACAAGTACCATAGCTCTCACGTTTTTGACTACACTACACCATGGGATAACATTTGGTTAACATGATTGGTTTCACTTTAGGTTGCTGCAAAAGTCCCGTCTACAACACTCTCACAGCTACAAGCTCAGAGACCGTATGAAGAATGAGCTCTCAAGGGTGTTACAGGTTCTACAAGAAATGCACCAGAAACGAGAGGAGCAGAAATTGAGCCTCGGAAAGCTCACGGACACAATCGACATGCTGGAGCAAAAAAAGCTGCATATGTGCAAGAGCTATGAGGTTGCCACGCAAGAGCGTAACCAGCGGTGAGAGAGAGTTATAAAGATCTGTCAGGTCTGGGGTGGCATTTGCACCATGACGTATCTGTGTTTGTGTTGTCAGGGCTGTGCAGCTTGTAAAAAAAGAGCAGGAATTGTGTATTTTCTACGAGAAGCTTAATGTGCTGGTGAAAATGATCGAAGACAGCAACCTGAAGATACAGAACATGGAGGATAATATCAGCAATCTAAAAATTGAACAGAAAGAGCAAGAAAGACAGAACAACCTTCTCAGGAAACAGTTGTCCAGCAAACAGTCTCTGGAGGAAGAAAGCATCTTATTACAGATACAGGTATCTGCATCTCAGTTCTGAAAAAAGTCATACAGAGTGACTTCTTAGGGGGTCTTCCAGCTATCACAGATACATAAATCAAAAAGAAGTTCCAACAATATAAACATTGGGTAAATAACACATTATAATGCAGTGGAATGTAAGTAGAGGTTAGATTGTATATAATATTCCAAACATTTATTGCTCTCTAAGGTGGTACACATACTCACAAATGTGCTCTTTTTACCATTTATAGTTCCTTCTGAGAGATAAAACTGAAATAAACCATCTTAGCAAGAGTCTCTTTGATAGTTTTATAACTGTCTGTGTTTAATCAACAGTCTCTTCATATAAACATCTAGTACATCAGAGCAGATAAAATAAACACTTAAATATTAGATCGTGTTACTAGTTCTCATTCTTACTGTAGAGCTTAAGCCAGGGGTAAAAACGCATTACAAACTATAGTTCAAGTGCAATATTTTTCACTATATTTACATTTATGTCACAAATTCCACATAATACTGATGTGTTTCCGCCACTAAATAAAAAATGGAAATGCGACTTTTTATCTCACAATTCTGACTTGTTTTTTGCAATCGCAGGTTTACATCTCACTTTAAGTCAATTCTGACAAACTTGCAATTCTGACTTTTTTCTCACAATTGTGAGATGGACGCTATGTGAGGGAAGTGAGGAAACGCTATGGAAACCCGTTTCTGCTACTGAATGAAAAATAAAAATAAAAAAAAAAACGTAAATTTTGACTTTTTGTCTCGCAGTTACTAGTTTGTATCACGCAATTCTGAGAAAAAGAAAAAGATTCTGATAAAAACTGAGATATAAACTCGCAATTTTGAGAAAAAAAAATCAGAATTGCAATACAAACTCGCAATTGTGAGTTATGAAGTCAGAATTGTGAGATATAAATTAGCAATTCTGAGAAATGAAGTCAGAATTGTGAGATATAAACTTCTGAGAACATATCAGTCTTTTTCCCTCCTAAATTGGATTTCATAACTCACAATTTTGAGAAAAAAAGTTAGAATTGTGAGGAAAAAGTCAGAATTTCAATATATAAACTTGCATTTGCACTTGCAAGTGAGAAAAGCGCAATTCTGACTTTATTTCTCGCAATTCTGAGAGAAAGTCACAATTTGTGAGTTTTTATCTCTCAATTCTGACTTTATAACTCGCAATCGTGAGTTTGTATCACGCGATTCTGAGAAAAAAAGTCTGAATTGTACGTTTTTATCTCACAATTCTGACTTTATAACTCGCAATTGGGAGTTTATATCTAACAATTCTAAGAAGAAAAGTCAGAATTGCGAATTTGTATCATGCAATCCTGAGAAAATAGCCATTTTTTTTTCATTTTTTATTCATTGGTGGAAATGGGCTTCCGTAGTATGCTTATGCTTAGTGTACAAAAATGAAGTTGTTGCAAGAAGAAATAAAAGGTAGGAAATATTTTTGTGTGTAGGCACAAACATCTGATTACCTCTCAGTTCTTACTCTGTATCACAAGACGTCCTGTACCAACACAACACCCTGAACAAGCCAAGAGAACAAGCCTACTCTTCATGGAATGTCAGGACTACCACCAAGCAAAAACAAAGGATTAAGACTCAAAACCCAAACACTGTCTTCACCATCCCACCTTCCATTACTGTAATTTATTAGATTGCATAAGAAGGCTTTTATTCAGCATGCGGAGAACTAAAAGATGACCT
The DNA here is from genome assembly GCA_036247105.1 of Cirrhinus mrigala. Classification (NCBI taxonomy): domain Eukaryota; kingdom Metazoa; phylum Chordata; class Actinopteri; order Cypriniformes; family Cyprinidae; genus Cirrhinus; species Cirrhinus mrigala. The sequence continues at coordinate 15,585,897 of CM070010.1, read as the reverse complement.
TTATTTCCAGTCCTTGGCCTTTCTGTTGTGGGCTCATGTTGGTGTGTTGGTGCACGTGTCGCTCTTCCTGACTGTAGTCTTACATAGCACTGATATCTTGCAGGTCTCTCCCAGGTCAAGTCAACTTGCATTTTAGCTTTTCCTCTGTTGAGATGCTTAACACTAGGTTTTAACCTGGCGGGACCTAAGAGACATTTTTAGATGTTAATATACAGTATAGGCAAAAGATCAAGACATTATTTAACAATCCAGTTAGGTTGGCATGTGAAGACATTTTCAATCGTTTGGTCTTCAATTGAGCACGACAAAACAAGTACCCCACCTCATGCTGACACCAGATGATTTCTCTGTTGTGACATAGCTGGAAGCCCTGCAATGTCGTCTTTAGAGACTGGAAAGGACAATGACACATGTGCCGCCAGCCTGACGCCATTTAACCAGATGACTCACAGAGGGATACAAACACACACATGATACACACAGTCTGTGCATCTATGTAATGAGAGCAAAGGGGCTTTAAATGAGCCCATGGTTTTAATTGTGTCCTGATGGTGTTACTTTTTTCTGTGCCATAGCTGTCTGAGACCAAAGACAAACTGACAGAACTAGAAAATGCTGTTGTGAACCATACCAGAGCAAGAAAACTGAGTGGAGAAGATCCGTCTCCTGAGGAGCTCATCAAGAAGACTGAACAGGTATAGCACATAAAGGGAAATATTTGGAGGTTAGAAGCATAGTTCATCCAAAAATAAAAATTCTGTCATTAATTTTTCACCCATGTCGTTCCAAACCCTTAAAACCTTCGTTCCTCTTCAGAGCACATTAAGCTACAAGAATACTTTTTGTGTGCAAAGAAAACAAAAATAATGACTTGTTTTGTGTGTGTTTGTTTAGTTAGAGGGGCATCTGGCAGACAAGGAAGCTCAGCTCTTGGAAATGGAGCTTGTGTATGAGCAGGTTGCACGCCTTTCCCAGCGCATCCAAATCAAAGCTGAGAATGGTAAAGAAGACACGCTGAATCTGGCTAAGAAAGTAAGTTTACACACACTGCACACTGCAACACAACATGGTTGGTTTAGGACACCCTGCAGACCTCACGGTCTAAAAAAACCATTGACTGCCCATATTAATGAACCATAGCAAGCTTTCCTGCTCCTTTAACAAATTCTTCAGCTTGACTAAACCTCAAACCAATGTGCTGTGCTCTTGTAAACATATAAGGTTACGTAAGCAAGAGTTCATTCAGCAAATTCATTTAGAATGTTTTCGTGATTTAGGTAAACGAGCTGCAGGCTCAGATCAGAGAGCGCACTCGTAAAATGATGGCGGTGGTGGCGGAGCTTTCCATGCGACAGGCGGAGTGTATGACCCTACAGCAGGAGATGAAAGACAAGGAACTACAGCTGGACTTGTGTCAGAGGCGTGCGGAGCAGGGCCTGCCACCCTCAGACAGCATAGAGAACGAGTGGCTGCGTTACCTTCGAGATCAGCACAGACGCCAGGCAGACGCAGAGAAAAAAGCCAGGGTATGCCTCCAAGTGCAACAATGACTCAAATCTTACAGTAAACAACACAGAAACAGCCTGTTCCTTTTAATCATTAAATATTTCATGACAGGTCACAAAACCTGTCACGTACACTGCTGGTTAAAAGCTTGGGATCAGTACGATTTTTAATGTTTTTTAAAGAACTTTTCTGCTCATCAAGGCTGTATTTATTTGATTAAAATACAGAAATTTGTAATATTGTGAAATGTTATTGTAATTTAAAATAGTGGTTTTCTATTTTAATATACTTTAAAATGTAATTTATTCCTGTGATGCAAAGCTGAATTTTCAGCATCATTACTCCAGTCTTCGGTGTCAAATGATCCTTCAGAAATCATTCTAATATGCTGATTTATTATCAATGTTGGAAACAGTTATGGTGCTTATTATTATTTTTGGAACTTGTGATACTTTTTTCAGGATTCTTTGATTAATAAATTGTTAAAAAGAACAGCATTTATTCAAAATAGAAGTCTTTTATAACAATATACACTACTGTTCACAGTTTGGGCTCAGTAATTTGATTTCTTTCTTTCTTTCTTTGAAAGAAATTAATACTTTTATGTGTTAAATTAATAAAACTATATTGAATTAATGCTGTTCAGTTAAACTTTTTATTCATCAAAGAATCCTAAAAAAAGTATCACAGGTTCCAAAAAAAAAAGTTAAGCAGCTGTTTGCAACCTTAATAATAAATCAGCATATTAGAATGATTTTTGAAGGATCATGTGACACTGAAGACTGGAGTAAAGGCGGATAAAAATTCACAAATAAATAATATTTTAAAGTTTCATATATTTTAAAGATCAAATAAATGGAATTTCAATGAGCATAAGAGACAAAAACGTTAAATGTTAAAAAAACTTATTCCAAACTTTTGAACAGCAGTGTACATGTCCATATAATTTTATGAATCAGATAAAATTAATAAGAAATTATATCTTGTATGAAGGAAATTAAGTTTGTTGTTTGGAGCATTAAATTATATTTTTTAAATTATGAATATTCCTCTCCCCAATTCACATTACCCCTACTGTTATGAAAATATCTTATACTGTTTATATATCTATCTATCTATATATATATATATATATATATATATATATATATATATATATATATATATATATATATATAATTGATAGTAATATTTAAAATTTAAATCATTGTATAATTTGTTATTGCATTACAGTATTGAGAATACACCATTAAAAATAATGCGAATTCATTTCCAGACACATTTCAGTAATGGGAATCTGCAGAGAAAATCATTTGCAGAAAAAAAAAATCATCAAAATGTCCTCAAGGAAAATATAACTTCTGATTCTGTTATTTGATTTAAACATGAAGGGACCAAGACTTGTAGAGATAGACATTTTATGAACTTCTCAATCGTGATTGGTGTATTTAAATTCATTCTACAATTACAAGGGCAGTGATATTGGATCAGGTCTGTGCTAAAACACAGATGTTTCTCCTTTTCGAATCGCACTTTACTTGTAATATTTAGGTAAATATGTAAACCACAGGGCTGTTAACATCATGTTTGTGTGATACTGATGTATATCTGTGTTTATCTTTGTTAGCTGGCTGAGGAAGACGAGTGGAACCAGCTTCCAAACGGTGTTTACACCACGGCTGAGCTGCGACCCAATGCTTACATCCCCACTGACGATCCTTTGCCAGTCCCCAAACACTACGGAGCCCTGACCCCCTTTAAACCCACCGAACCCGGTGCCAACATTCGCCACATACGCAAACCAAAATACAAACCTATTGAAATCTAGAGTGAGTCTGCAAGCTCATGATGCTTACAAATACAAAAATAAAAGACCAGATGTGCTCCATTTTCTTTAGAACTGGTGATGCTAACATAAGACTTGTTATCATATGGGTCTAATTTCTATGCTCAGTAGCCCAGTCAACCTCCTTCTGGTGGCATGCTGGGAATTCAGAGACATTCTTTAGAGATCTGCCAAAGATGCGGGGTGGGAGAAGAGTTAGACATGATGCTGTGCCCTCTGGAGCCACGCGCAGCAGCTGAATCATACCGGGAAATGAGAAAATATATGGGAATGTGGTCTAGACATGATTTAAATTTAAAATAAAAAAAACATAATCAAACATTTACAAATACTAAAGCCTATAAGTCCTATTTTGTGGGTTTTTTTTCAATGTGTAATATTCAGAATGTTGAAGAGAAACAATTTTCAGCACATTAGATTACATTTGCAAAAATATCTAGAGGCAAGAAAACTGATTCTTTTAATAAGTGCATGGCTAATGTTTAGCCAAATCATTTAGATGGTTTTATACTTTGGCATATCACCAACCTCTGATCTTGGCCTGCTATTGTGTAATAATCAACTTCATTAATAGTGTGGTTTTTATGCACGTGGTAGCTCAATGTGCTTTACAGAAAAGTAACCAATAACAATCTTAACACAGCTGCAAGTGAACAGCATGCCTTACGGGCTAAACAGTATAATTGCAAACATACGAAGGCAGCAATATAAAATAACTTTTCAGGAAATTGCTATTGACAAGAAGCATCTCAATTTGTAGAATATAAAAACTAAGCATAGTACAAAGAATATATGATTTTTTTATTTCTTATTTGTGAAATATTTACAAATGTACCCATTTGACCCCATATAACATCTGGGTGAAAAATCCCTTTACGTGTCTTTTCTGTTGGTGCTCTTCCATCGCATCTGTGTGTATAGAAAAGTGCATAATATTCCCCATACGTATTGGCATCAGGAATCAGTGTCCATATGGGTACTAAAATGTGATATTTAAAGAGCAGACTGTAAGCCAGGAGATAATCTTTGGTCAACAGCATGATTTTGAGCTATAGTTTTTAGTAAGATGTTGCTGAACACTATAGTCACCTGAATAAATCAAGCTTTGTTCTTTGGCCAGGGGGGCACTTTTTCCCCTTATTTTTCAGAATCTTTCCCTTTTTACCACTTTAACCAAGCGGTTTTTACTTGAATTCGAAGCCCAGCTTGATCTGTGTCTGCTTCAAGGCTATTTCCTCCACAAATCTTACATCCACATTCTCCTGCTCTTCAAAAGGGTTCTGAGCTGAAATACAACACCCACACCATTATTACTTTACAGTAAATGACAACATTTTACTATCCTACAACATATTTTATAAATGACTTCATCTTTGAAACCGCGTACCTTGTTCCTCTCTGTTCGAGAGAATCTTGGCGAGGTAGTTTAGAGGCAGGAAATCAGGATAGAAACATGACTTGCCATAGTCCAAGAGTTCAGAGTCCTAAAAAATATAATGTGTTTTAGCTGGTAAACATGGGAGCATTTGTTCTGATCTAAGAGCCAAGACTATGATTCAGATCCCTAAGAATCAAAACACTTGATCGATTAAGAACTGAATATCTAAGCAGCAGTTGTAATTTCTCATGCAGCGTCTAGTCTAATAAGCTGTTTCATCCAAGTATTAGTTTCAGTTGTTTGGCAGATATTAAAAAAAGTTTCATGCCGCAGAAAGAAAGAAAAGTAACGCACACTCAGCTCAAACTGTAGTGCTAGCGTATTGATGAAACTCAAATGCTATGTATTTGTGTTGTGTTCTGAAGAGCATCAAAGGTTTCTATTTACAACATGTTTATAGCATTGAACAAAGTAGCCAATCATAGACAAATCAGTTAATTTTTTAAACACAATGACCAATCAAAGGTGTTTATGTCAGGTGTTTAACTTACTGCTCAAAATGCCAGAGTTTTTATTCAGTGCTGAGTTCTGCATGCTTGTGAACCACCTCTGTGCACACTTTCTAGGCTATAGGCTATATTAGGTAGGGCGCTATTTACAGCATAACGCGGAATTGTCACAGAACTTACCAAATTTTGGATGAATAAATCAAGAGTACACAAGTCAGTACACTTAAATCAAAACGCGATATGGACTAGCGTCTGTGAATATTAAGTCATAAAAGTACTATTAAATATGAATTTAATGCATGTTCTGTGTCTCTGTGTGAATGAATGGCGCAGACATGCAATTTCGTTTACTACACACATACTGAAGCGTGTTTTCAGCTTCTGCTGCTTCACTATAGGAGTAGATGAACACAAACAATCTCTAGAACTGCTTTGAGTCATGAGCATTCGACCAGTTCTTTTAAGAAAAACTATCATGTACAGACAGAAACTTAAAGGTCTTTACAGCAACACGTCAAAATACAAGTTCGTTTTAACTTGAAGTTAACTGTGATGGAAATATATTACTTAATGTAATGATAGTACTGCTACTAATAATGAAATTATTATGAAAACATTATTTTTTAAGAAATATTTATAAAAATGTATTTACCAGAAAAATGGAAATACACAACAGTATTTCTGAAATAAAAAAAAAACAAAAACAAAATAATATATTTTTTAAAAATAAATCGGAGTAATTAGAGATGCTTTTGGTTATTAAAATTTAATGAAACCATGACAATGGAATTCAGAAAATTAATGGAAAACAGAATTTAGTAAAAATAAAACAATGTGAGAAAAAAGTAAAATGGATTTCACAGGGCCTTAAAAATGTAACTTTTGTTAAACGTTTAAAAAGTTGCTGTTAAATTGTGTAAGTTTCTTGATTTCAATCACTTAAACTTGCTTTCTGGTTAATGTTTTTCTATTTAACCATTAAAACGGAGTCTAGAACAATTTAAATTAAAAAAAAAAAAACAGATTTCATAGGGCCCTAAATAGACTATAAGCTTCATAATTTGGTTCCGGTTCTGGAACCGGGTCTGCACCCTGCTATACTTACCATGTCCTCTGCGTTTTTTTCCAGCAGAGTCCTGACGTATTCTCTGGAGATGCATGCGGAAGTAATGGGGTGATCCCACTGCTGGCTCACTTTCTGCTCCATATGCTAATTATAAGCACATAATGTCAACATGAAATGGCATTCACAACACGTAATGTGACATTTATCGGTTCGTAATGTGACATTTATGATTGATATATGATATTCATTAAGTCAAAATGTTGGGTGGAATGTTGGGAGTTGATTGGATTAACACTGATTGGATTAACATTAATGTTATCCACCATTACAATACTGTGTTAACTATTCTCAAAATTTTAGGAAAAGCTGCATTACTACTGCAACTACAACTACTGGCTATTGGGTAACATTTTCCCTTCCCAGAGAAATAGTATTGCCAATTTCAATGATAGATTCTGAAGAAAATTTTGATTCCTTGGAATAACGTTCACTGATGAGTCATTTACAATAACACTAGGAACCAAAATGTTTCCAAAACAAAGGGGGAGAACTGGGAACTCAATAATGGATGAGTGCACCATCATGGAAAACAGCAGTACTAATCAGCAAGGGAGAAACTGTATTTTTCTATTACACTTGCACTTTCTCACTTGGCTGCCTTGAGACTAGAAAACAAAGACTGAAGCCCAAGCACATGTCATGACCCAACACATGACCACAAACATGCTCACTTTCCTTTTCCTCTACACAGGATTAATCCTAACATCTACAAAAGCCCCAAGCTCTGAGCGAGAAGTGAGGCAGGGGTCGGACACCATAAGACAGATTTCAAGAGAAGAGTTAGGTAGGAAACTTACCTCAGGAAGTCTTTTCAGAATACTGAACTTCAGCTGCTCATTGGGATAACTGTTATCTAAATCTGTCATGAGGTAGACAGAAAGAGTGAGAGAACATAACATTGTTTTTTTTAAAATGTGGTCTCGTATTCATCCAAAGTCATTGTTTGATTCAAATCTAATTCATTTTCTCCAGGTCAGGGATAAGTTTTGGCCTACAGGAGACCTTAATGAGGTGACCAAGAATATGCTGTAGGAAAGCACAGGAGTTCAAGTCCTTAATGTATGCACTCAGAGCTTTCAGAACAGGGTGTATTAAAATTAGTGTTTAAATTAGTACCTGTCATAAGGCGTGAAACAAATGGTTCTGTGAGCTGAAGAAGGCCATGGTCCACGTACTGTAGAAACGTGTGCTGTGGGAGACAACGGACTCCGAGGACACTTAACAGTGTAGAATAACCTACAAGTGCACACATAATAAGCAATTTAACCAGTTCTGACCAGTTTTGTGATGGATAGAGTAGACAGAACTGAAGCATTGGGTCAGTGACTCCACTACTAATCATCTTCCCAAGCAGGCCTGAGCCCAGGCCAAAGCATTTGTGTCAAAATGTGGATCCACCCAGATAGATCTGGCAAACTTCAGATTTCAGAAACAGCTTTTTTCCCCTCACTGGGTCATAGATTCAGACACACCCAATAGCTATATGGGATTCATTTGGATTTTGGAGAGATGCTCATTTGATTAATCTTCAGAGAGTTTAAATGTCAGCCATGGGAGAACTAAAGATTCAGTTTCTCCTCTTGGCATCGTTAAACAAACTCTAAATATGTCTAAACATGGAAAGAAAAAACAGCAGCTCCCTTTTTCTTAATATATCAAGATCATTAACTGAACTGCCTACGCAGACAGTAAGATTTTGAATGTTTTTTTAAAGAAGTCTCTTCTGCTCAGCAAACCTGCATTTATTTGATCCAAAGTACAGCTAAAACAGTACAATTTTAAAAATATGTTTACCATTTCAAATAATTGCTTTCTATTTTAATATATTTTAAAATGTAATTTATTCCTGTGATCAAAGCTACATTTTCAGCATCATTACTCCAGTCTTCAGTGTCACATGGTCCTTCAGAATCATTCTAATATGCTGATTTATAGTTATTATTATTATTATTATTATTATATTATTCTTATTATTAATATTTAAAACAGTTAAGTACATTTTAGGATTGTTTGATGAATAGAAAGATCCAAAGATCAGCATTTATCTGAAATAAAAAGCTTTTGTAACATTATACACTATATCATAATACACTATATTATTCAAAAGCTTGGAGTCAGTATAACTTTTTTAATAGAAATTAATACTGTTATTTAGCAAGGATGCTTTAAATTGATCAAAAGTGGTGATAAAGAAATTTAGAATGTTACAAAAAATTTCTATTTCAGATAAATGCTGTTCCTCTGAACTTTCTTTTCATCAAAGAAACCTGAAAAAAATCTACTCAGCTGTTTTCAACATAATAATAAATGTTTTTTGAGCATAAAATCAGAAAGTTATAATGATTTCTGCAGGTTTGATGAGCAGAAGAGACTTTTGAAACATTAAGTAAAAATGTTGGGTGGACCATTGATTGGATTAAACATTAAAAAACATTAAAAAACTTTTGACTGGTAATGTATGTCTACCCAGATTCTGAAGTATGCATCTGATGGACAGTTTACTATGTGGCCACAACTGATACGTCCCATGACAAATGTAGTGTAGTAACATAGTACTTAGACAGTTTGTGATTTCATACATAGCGAATATACTTTTATGTTATTAAATACTAAAAAATATTCCTTAAAACAGTTAAATCTAATTAAAATAGACTGTTTTGCTCAAGTATAATAAGATGATAACATCAAACTCTATTGGAATCAATTGTCAGTTGAGTCTCTTCATGTAAGGTGGGAGATTTGTGTGCCCATGTAGAGCGTTCCAAATTAACCTAACTTATGAGGTTCAGTTAGGATTCTGTCTTAATAGGCAGGCTGTAGACAAACAGTCCGCTCACTAGGATTCAGAACTGTTTTCTAAGTGTCCTCAGATTGAGTGTCTCAGTCAGGCGTCCTCTTACCTGGAGGGAGGGGGAGACAGAGACCTTTAGTTGCCTCCAGAATGCGAAACATTGCATGAAACATCGCCCACTCTTCTGAACTACCCTGCTGCTTACTAAAACAGAGAATTGAAGGCTTTAGATTCAAGAAATCAAGCACTCTCGTTTCCCCCCAAAATTTGGAAATGTGCACATACATGCAGAGCACCCAGGGGCCCAACTTCAGCTTCTGCCACATCAGTTCCAATACGTGCCAGACCAGTTCCAGCTAAACAGAGAACACAGTCATACGTTACAAAAAAATACATATATTACTACATACAGCAGATTCAAGACAACGCCCATCCTCTATGAATCTGTCAAGATGTTTAGTGGAAATAAACTCTCGCTGTCCTCAAGTGACAACTGTCAAAGAGCATACTGGACAATCTGACTCACTTTCCCTTCCTGTTTTCAATGAGTGCACAAAATTCACGAGCACCACCCCTGCTCATTTTAGTTTCACTCGAGCAAGCTCACTGCCTTCATCATGCGCTTACGCATGGGCAGATCATGCATGGGTTCTCACATCCTCATCTTTGTCCTGATGTGAAAACAGGAAGACAGGAAAACCACTAAAGTCTGCTTCCTGTCTGGTCTCCCGAACGGGCTTGATTCAGTGGCAGTTTGCTGGAAACAGATATATAGTGCATATCTTTGACTATTCTTCCTTTACGTAGTACATTATGGGGGTTTGTTCCAATCTTCCAAGCAGGAGGGAGATAACTGTGTTTTGGCATAAGGACAAGAATTCATCGCTCTGGGACCAAGTGCACAGTGCAAGATAAAAGGTCATCTCCCTGTGCATATTTAAAGACTCATTTTGGTCCACAGTTTATAATCTAATCACAGAAAAGGTTTATCAGTTGATCTAGTGGCAGACTTAAAACACTTAAAAGTACTAAACAATGCGTGTTTTGCTTAAGGTGCTGCTTTGTTTTGGGTCCACAGAGGAGATTTGTCGCACAGCTGCAAATTGCTAACACATGTGCTGCAAGAGATCTCTGATATAATGATGCAAGAGCACAAACACATACCAGCTTTGCAGCATAATTTACCACCAGTGAATCGATCCTTTTCTTCCCAAGTCGTGATAAATGTCTGTTTAAATGTTCTCTGAGTTTGTCCACCATCTGAAAAAAACAAATATAAGTGCTTTACAAATAAAGATGAACTTTGGAAATAAAAAAAGGGATTTTCCAGAGATTTTTCAATCGGTTTAGATGAGGTCACTGGGGCGGCCAATTCAATATTTCAGTGTTCTTAGCTTTAAGGAACTGCTTTACCATTTTGCACCCAATTGCAGGCTGATTGGGGGATGCTTACAGGGAAGGAACTGCATGTTGCTGAAAGAGGTTCTGATAAACAGTTTAGACTTGTGATTCTTGGTCACTGCAGAGTGTGCTTTTAGTCCGACTTCTCTTAAACATGCAGAGACAGATCCTTACCCTGTTCACTTTTAAAAATAAAGGTTCTTTATTGGCATCAATGGTTACATGTAGAACCCTGAACATCCATGGAACCTTTCAAATCCAGAAAAGGTTCTTTATAGTCGGAAAGGTTCTTTAGATTTTTAAAATGTTCTTCAAAATGGTTCTTTTAGGAACTGTTCACCGAAAGGTTCTTTGGGAAACCAAAAATTGTTCTTCTATGGCATCACTGCAAAAACACCCTTTTGGAACCTTTATTTTTAAGAATTTTCAGCACTGAACTGGCAAGCAATTCCAGCTGCAGTGCTGAACCCATTCGCCATTGAGATTCTCCGTATTATCCTGTCCTCTCGTGCATTTGTCTTATGTGGATGACCAGCCTTTTTGGGGAACGTGAATTTGTGTCATTGCAAATCTGCAATATTTGAGAAATCGCAGATTTGGAATGACTAACTTCTCTTGCAGTGGCTGAATGTGTCATCACTTTGTCCTTCGCAGGTTTTCAGTCACCTTAGAGCAAGCCGCCATCTTGCAATCTCAATGAAAATTAGAATGCTGCCAGTTAAATAGGGTTTGTCATATAATTAATGAAAATTAAGTGTTCTCTAATGTTGATCAGAGTTCTTTTGATCAAAGTTTTTTAATACTGTGCTTCAGAATACAATTAATTTATGAAATATGCTTAAAAACTACCTTTCTATTCCTGTTAGGATAACTTTAAATAGGACTAAGCAGTGACCTTGAAATTTAGGAAATTGTAGGTTGTTCTCAACTGTCAAGTGAACCAAGAGACATGAATATAATATAACTATTAAGGAAATTGGTTGTTTGGATTATGCTTAATTATGCAGTTTTAGCAGTCATCATACAATGACTCACTTTTTATTTGGTCTCATTTGATCCTTGTTAGATTTGGACTGGGTGGTCCGTATAAGAATAATAAATCTTGAGGACTAATGCAGTCACAAGAACATTTTAAGAAATGTCAGGCCCTCTGTTTCCGATTAGGGCTTTTATCCTTGCTGTCACTGTCAAGGTTTGTATAATGGTCTAGAATTGTCTGCACTTGTCCCCTATTCACTCTGATTTCAGCTGCTTTGATGGCATGTCTGCTGATTTTGTTTGGAGAGATACAGCTGACAACTGCGGGATGATGGACAACTGAACGATCCACTACTCACCAGGCCCACCAGCACCCTCTGCTGTTGGTCTTCCTCTTGAAAAAGTGGAACTACACGCTTATCTGGAAGGACAGAGAGAAAGTGAGAGTTTAAGGTTTAGTTTACACAAACATGCCATCATTTACACACCCAATGCTGTTACAACCCATATCCACCTTATTCTTCAACCTATGGGGTGAGACTTACGGTTTATTAGGCGCTATAGGGAAATAACGAGAAGAATAACAGCATGCAGTAAACGGTAAAACTGTTTACAGTACAAATCAGTGTGTTCATAATTAAGATAATACATTAAAATAATATGGTAAGACACCAATTTGCAATATCAAGCAGCAAAACGAGCTGTTTTGTACAGCTAAAAATAGCTGGATGCGGATGAGACCGAAAGCCAGACACAAAATTTACAAGTGACTGTGCTCACTCTTACGGGAAGAATAAAGTGGATAGTTTTCATTTTTCTGTGGAACACAAAAGCCCTCATCCATAGCTCTCATATCTCATTCTCACTAGTGCACATTCAGATTTTTTTTTGTCACTATATGATTCTGTTGCATGGAAAAGAGCAGCATTACCATTCTGCAAAATATCTTCTTTTGTGTTCCACAGAAGAAAGTCATACAACATGAGCAACATGAGTATCAGTAAATGATGATGGACTTTACATTCCGGCTGAACTATCCCTATAAATTCCAGTCAGACAGTGCTGAACGACCTTAATAATTATATTGTACACATCTCTGTTATCTTTGCAGGAACTAAAAAACAAGCTTTCTGGTGAATAACCAAGCTCTAAGTGGAAAAAAAAAATCATCCAGCACTGAAAGGTATTCCGACTAACGCAAGATAACACATTGATTTGTCTTATGTGTGTGTGTGTTTTGTGAGTAGGAAGGAAGTACTGTAATCACTCTTATATAACAGTATGGAATTCCGCCTCCCACTTCCCTCGTATCTAAAAAGGTGCTTGATTAACTACAAATAAACCCGGAGTATAATTACATTCAAACCAGAGAATGTGACCCTGAAACTGCGGTCGCTGGGACTTTCCATGAAAGCCTGAAGTATTTCCAGGATTTGATCAGGGATAAATAATCTCACAAGTGGCCTTTCATTGACACAACTGGCCATTTAAACAGAGTTTCTCTTACCCAAACGCCAGGTGTCCACCATGGACAGAACTCTGCATGTAAGAAACAAATATAAGAGACGTTCTAATTACATCAAGCTGCGTTTAACCTCTAGATCTCATCAAACATCATCTGCAAAACAGCAAAAGTAAAAACTGTCTTGTTTTAAAGACATTCAACTTATTCATATGAGGGCTAGTTTGCTTTTGCAAGAAATGGCACTCTTCTTGCACACTCAGTCTCCATGCACACTCATGTACACATAATTATCTGGCACGTTGAACTCCACCCACTTTTTTGTGTTCTCCTCTATTTGGCGTTGACAGCGGGGAGATTTCTTCTTCTCTGAGTTCTGCAGCAATAACAAAAATGCATATTATTAAACAAACAGTTGTAGCATAATCCTAGGTGCTGACCAGTCAATATATTGTAACTTTCATATTTTAATTATCAATAATTTACATTTTTAACAATGTAAATAATATATACTGCACATATTATACTTTTATAAAATGTATAAATATATATTTATGTAGCAACCTAATCGTTCAGTATATTATAACTAGGGCTGTCAATAAATTAAAATATAAAAATATATATTTTTTATATATTTATTTATTTTTTAAATGTTACATATGTATCCAGTTCCGTTTCTTAAGGTAAAAAAGTCAAAACGGTGTGTAATTATTGAGTTCTGCAATTTGTTTGGATTATACATTTCTCAAACCTCTATATTTCTCAAAGAATCATACAAATGTGCTTGGATTCAATAGTAAAACATCTTTCCCAATATGGCCATAAAGATGTTTTTGCCACAATTCTGCAGTGTTCAGCTGGTGTTCACATTTTCAGTGAATGACGGTTTTTCACCCATGGGTAATATTTCACTTTTTGAGCTTAATTTTACCATAAAAAATAATGCAAATGACTTTTATTAAACATCTCATCTGGGTTTGATTTAAAAACAAATTATTCATAAAGAACATCTCTCTCTATTTCCAAAGAAATACATGCTCTGCTAGGGACTTTTGTGAATATGTGTGTGAAATGGACACTTGTGCTGTGGCTCCAATCAGTTTATACAAATTCCAAGGAACAGAATTTAACTTTTTGACCAAATTAAATAAACATTTTAACAAGCTGACTTTTAATATCGATTCTGGATCACTTCAGTCCTGATGTGTAATGTGTGATCCTAGTGCTCACCATAGCAGCCTGAATTTTGTCCCAGTCCTCTTTAATCAGACTGGTCCTGAAGCGTGGGCTCGGTACTGCCTCAAAGTACCTCATCCTATCCAAAACATGCTGTAGCTCCTCCCAGTAACCCTGCAGACTTTTAGGCTTTAACCCATGAGAATCGAAATGAGTACCACAATAATAAAATACAATTACAACATTTTAACAAAAGAAGATTTGCAAAACTGATTTTCCATAAATTAAGCCTAATGAAGTGACAAAAGAAGTGTGGCTTAGCGATCGATCTGGACTGAAGCCCTGGCAAATGTTTCAGTTGCGTTTTCACAATTTCATTCTGATTTATCAATTTTTTGGTTTCAGTTGACAGTTCGAATCTATTTCACAACTCAAACATTTCCTGTTGATATGTTTCCTGCTAACACATCTCCCAAGCAGATTTAATGAATTAGGTATGGATTCCCCTTTGTCTGCTTTTAGTCTTTGTACTAGTATTGATCTGAGTTTCTCCTGCCACCTGGTGTTTAAAAAAGTGAACTGATTTTGAAGAATATTTAATGTAATATATTAATGCATATAGAATCTAGAGTATCTTTTACCTTCCCTTTGATTATTGGTTGACAGAGCAGTTCAGGGGTGCATTTTACCCCAGGGATTGCTGTCAGAGCTACAGGAAGCTCCTAGAAAACAAGATGTAAGACCTTCTTTCAAGCTCACATTAAACAGATTAAAATTCATATAAGATATTTTATAATAAGTGACTATAAAAAGTGCACCTTTTTCTCAAACACACAGGAGTACGGCAACAATTTATCTAGGCTCACACACTGCTGGTAGCTTATTCTGTACAAGGTGGCTGAAATGAGAGTTATACAGTTATTTGTAATACTTGTTTTGCATGCATCAGCCACAGGCTACACACGAGCACTCACCTAGAATAAATTCCTGAATCTGATCAAAAGCATCAAAGCTCATGACATTCTCACTGATCCAGTTTATAATCTGGAATTAGGGAGAAATGACACATTTGAGCGAATTTTCAACACATCCTTATTACAAAACTAATCTCTTTTTTTCTCTCTCGCTCACCTTGAGCTCTATCACAGGATTTGGCTGCAGGTAGACCAGCATGCAGTGCAGAGCAGCAAGCCGCTGGGCCTCAGGCCTGCCTGAACTGAGAAGCTCAAGCAGGAAGTCAGGGTTGAGCTCCATGGTGTACATCCTGCCAGCTTGGACATCGAGCAGCCTGCTGCCAGACACTCTCACAACCTCTCTGCCCGAACCCAGAGCTTCAATATGACCATCTGCCCCTGTGAGAAAGCATGGAGTAAGGTAATACACACAGAAAACACACTAAATACAGAATTGATCAGTACTGCAATATTAGTTTAAGTGATTGTATCAAGGACATTTCAAATTAAAGTTAAAATCATCCTTAATATGTTAAATATAAAATTTACATATACAAGCCCTGCAAAGTCTGCAAAGTAACACAAAATAATAAAAATATCAGATGATAATAATACATATAAAATTAATATTGCAAAAAATGAAGCAAAAACACAGGATAGGAAAAACAAATTTTTGAAAAGAAAGACAAAACACAAAACAAGCCAAAATAAAACAAAACAAAACAAGCCATGATAAGCCAAAACAAAACAACTTAAGCCAAAACAAGCCAAGCAAAACAAAACAAGCCAATATAAGCCAAAACAAAAAATAAAGCAAAACAAGCCAAGCCAAAACAAAAAAAGCCATGCCAAGCCAAAACAATTCAAACCAAGCTAAAAAAGCCAAGATAAGCCAAAACAAAACAAGCCAAAACAAAACATGCCAACATAAGCCAAAACAAAACAAAATAAAACAAGCAAAGCCAAAACAAGCCAAGATACACCAAAACAAAACAAAAACAATGCAAACAATGCAAAACCAAACAAGCAAAACCAAAATAAAACAAAACATAAAACAAAACAAGCCAAGCCAAAACATAACAAGCCAAGATCACCCAAAACAAACAAAAAATAAAACAAAACGAAAGCCAAAACAAAACAGAACAAGCCAAAACAAAACATGCCAACATAAGCCAAAACAAAACAAAATAAAACAAGCAAAGCCAAAACAAGCCAAGATATACCAAAACAAAACAAAAAAACAATGCAAAACCAAACAAGCAAAAACAAAATAAAACAAAACATTAAACAAAACAAGCCAAGCCAAAACATAACAAGCCAAGATCACCCAAAACAAACAAAAAATAAAACAAAAGCCAAAACAAAACATGCCAAGATAAGCCAAAACAAAACAAAACAAAATAAAACAAGCAAAGCCAAAACAAGCCAAGATACACCAAAACAAAACAAAAAAACAATGCAAAACCAAACAAGCAAAAACAAAATAAAACAAAACATAAAACAAAACAAGCCAAGCCAAAACATAACAAGCCAGGATCACCCAAAACAAACAAAAAATAAAACAAAACAAAACAAAAGCCAAAACAAGCCAAGATAAGCCAAAACAAAACAAAGCAAAACAAGCCAAGACAAAACAAGTCAAGTCAAGCCAAGCCATAAAAAGCCAAAACAAAACAAGCCAAGATACGCCAAAAAAGAAAATAAGCAAGCCAAAACAAAACAAAAACAAAAAAAACAAGCCAAAACAAAATAAAACAAAATAAAAAACAAAACAAAAACCCAATCCAAGTCCTAACAAAACAAAACAAAACATAAGGCCTTACCTGACAGGAAAAGACTGTAGCACAGCAGGTCCTGTTGTCTGCAGTTGATGAGGTGCAGGAAATGATCAGCTAGGTACACCACTATATAATAATCTGAAATGAATAAAACATCAACTGAGAAGATAACCCATGAAACTATTTCAGATGAATGTCTTTCCCTCTTTGAATGTACTGTATGTGAGAGAATTAAAGTGTGGGTTAGATGGATTTCTGTAGGCTGAGTGAGAAATGATGGCTGTACTGACCCAGATGAATGAAGATAGGATGGATGGGTGGCAAATTAGCAGGTGCACAGCCTTTTTCTAGAGACACAGTGAACGTCTTACTGCAACCTATCAGAGAGAATCTATTTAATCCTTTATATAACGATCTGTGTGAATGTTTATATCACTGCAGCATGATTTTTTGTACCTCTGTGCACAAACGCAATAGTGTAGGTGGCGTCCTTATGCCAGCGGACTGGATGGCTGTAGCACACACACATGGTTCCTGTTCAAAACATTCAGAGATTCAGAACAGCAATTTAAATCAGTTCGAATAAAAGTATTACATACAAAGACAAAATTAAATCTGATTAATTTCAGATTAGCAGAAATCATGTAGGTGATTTACAGCATACAGCGCCTTTTGGCAATTTACTGGAGATTATTTCAGGAACTTCTTTGCAATTATATACCAGCTTTTAAACTATATGTAAAGCATGTTGATTATGATTAAATCAATACATGCAAAAAGAGAAAATATAAACTTACTCTCTATCCCATGATAAGTTAAAAAAAGTGAAAAAACACATAGGTAAATATGGAGCAAATGTTTCAGTATTTCACAGTATGAGTTCATGTTGAAGAGCACATGCTAAATTACTTGCCTGTTGGACTGGTGAATACCTCTAACCTGAGACCCTCGTCCTTCATGTCCTGATAGTGATCGTACCCAAAGTTAACAAACCTGCAACGGTTTTTACAATCATAAGATTATGGTTGTATGTATTATGAGCTGTTTTGCATGTTTTTAAAGGTGCTGTATGTATTTTTTTGACTGTACCAAAGCATAAAAACACAATAATACATTTACAGATATTTAGGAAACATGCTAAGTTCACATACTTGTTTCTCCAAAAAACAAAGCTACAGCCAGGGTGTTTTGGTCTGTGTGATTCTACCCACTGCCAGTTCAACCCATAGTATTTCAACACCCTGGGTTGCCAGTTGTTGGAAAACACAGCGTATTGAAACCAATGAAGGCAACAAACGAACTGGCACAGAGATCACAGATTCTATCTGACATAAAAAGCTTTGACATCAAACTAAAAAGCTCTATGACCAGATGTGTAAGGCAGTGTAAGGCTCATTGCCTTCCATTGTCGATTGCACTCGTATGCTCAATCTGGCAACCTGTGTGAACATCAATATTACATACTGCACCTTTAACTGCAAAAAGTCAAATTAATTGTCACTGACCTCACAGAAGAAGTTACAGAAGAAATGTTGGGCATCTCCAATGGAAGCTCAAACTGTTGCATATAAAAGCATTTGTTTTGAATTAATCATTTCTTCTACATATTATTAAGATAAGGCAGTTCAGTGTGACACAAAGATGTTTACCACAGTCTCAAAGTTGCGATCGGGGTAAAACTGTACACACTTCAGTGTGTGTTTTTCCTATAGGGTACAAAATACAGACACATTTGGAAATATGTACTGGAAATATATATATATATATATATAAAAAATAAATAAATAAATAAAGTGAAAGTGAATTGAAAGAGATTCTGACCCGTGCAGTGAGGTAGAAGAGTCTTTGAGTATCCGAGTCCCATTGGACCCAACTGAAGTCTTCTGCTACTCTCTCTCTGCTCAGACGCTCAGGATTATGCATTATCTGTTTAAACAAGTATGTGCAATTTTTACCATTCATATGAGTATAATTAGATTTGTATAAATCCGTATCATAAAAAATATCTAGAGCAGCTCTTACCACTCTGTAGCCCTCTTGCCTCGTCAGAGTAATGTGGTACTGATCAACATCTGTAGAAACAAAATAACCATTCATGATAAATTACAGAGGATATATTTAAACTAGTAGCTTGAAAGGGAATCCCAGGTGTTAAGACTTGTATGGCTTAATATAACATAAATGATGTCTCTTACTGAAATACGTAGTAGAAAACCTGTGAAAGACTTGTGTTATTTAAAAATCCACACCGTTTTAAACATATTTTGGACTATGGGGGGTGCCATTATTTCGATGACGTGAAATGGTTGCACTTGGTGAGCTACTGGCGCTATCTGGTGCTATTTTTACCACAACACAATTTAGAATACACAGTTTGGAAAACAAAATACTGATATGATGCCACATTGTGCGGCTTTAGTCAAAGTTCACGTAATCAAAATAATGGTAAATATTGTATAGTGCAATGCAATAAAGCATATTGATGGTTTCTGAAACATTTTCACAATACATACAGCCATCCTCTGCCGCCAACAGCAAATGACTCTCCAGTACGGTGGTTCGGTATGTCTTAGGATAAAGAAACTAAAAAGGGGGTAATGGGAAATAAAAAAAATCAATTTCAATGTGATTTACGCTGGACCTTTATAAGGAATTATGTATTGTGTGTTTCATCACCAGCTTCACATAACAGCTGTTCATTACCTGCACTTTGACTTTGCAGTCCACCGCCTTCAGAACCTTTGTGTTGTTGATTGGGTGTATCTCAATGAGAAGAGTTAAACATTTTGACACTAAAGAAGAAAAAAAACAGAATTATGTTGGGAGTTAAAGAATAACCTATACAGCGTGACTGCGAACCTCTGCTAAGCTCGTTTATATAAATATATATAGGCCTGTTTTCACAGACAGAGTTTAGACTGAACCAGGATTAGGCCATAGTTCAGTTAGGAAATTTAAGTAATTTTTATAAATGTGCCTTTGAAAAAAACATTACTAGTGTGCATCTTGAGACAAAACATGTCTAGAGACAAACTAAAGACAAACTGGTGACAGAATTAGTGTTTCTTAAAGACACAAAGGAGAAATATGTATGCCACATTTATTTTAGGTACTTCACTATTATGTTACCACAGTAACCTATAAGAGAAGTGAGAGCATATTGGTACAAAGCTGCAAAGAAGCTTCTTCCTCAGATGTTCCATCCATAAAAATATTTCAGAAACAGGAACTTGTGACAATCAGGCCACAGAGGCAAACAAAATTGTAACTGTAGTTAAACTGTAACTAATAACTGAGAATTATGACAACTGATGTAGTGGAGTTCAATCAAATTTATTCAACTGTCCATTTGAATAAATACAATAACATTTCTCAGTGTCTCAAAAAACTGATTATTATTATTATTGTTATTATTATAGTTAAATTAATAAAAGGCCCAAAAGATGGCTTGAATTTAAATTTAGCACATTAAAAATGTAAGTGGGGCAATGAAAATTCGTCAAATAATGCGTTTTTCTCAATAAAGCGATACTATGAGACATTTACAAGCAAAATTAACTTAGTAAGTAATATAGTAACATAGTAATATAAGTAGTATAGGTTTTTAAATATGTCCACTTCAAACTGTATGTAATAATACTGTAATTATTTATAGGCCTACTTTAAACTGTATAAACTGTGTGTGTGTGTGTGTGTGTGTGTATATATATATATATATATATATATATCAAAGACAAAAAGGGTTTAAGCATAAAAAACGATAAGTGTAATACTGCTTTAAATTGTTGTTTTTCCAAAAAAAAAAAAAAAAAAGTAAAACGTTTCCTGTTTAATTTAATTGCATTTTCTTTTTTTTCTAAGCAAAAAATAAATATCATACATTTTCCCCTTTATTTACAGAAGACACCCCCTAAAATGTCATTCAGTGTAACAATCTTGTCAGGCATATTTATAATAAAAATCAATTTATGAAATATTAAAAGACAAAATACTTTCACCCCAAATACTAATTAGTTGTAAATCTACATTTTTAAAATTTGCCACTATCCTAGGTTTTGCCCATTTGTCAGTAAGAATTTTTTACTCATTTAAAACACAATAAAATGTAATATGCTCCCTTATTCTTTTATATATATTAATATGTACAAGTCATAATAAGCATGTTGTTTGAATGTAAATTGTGTTACACTGAATGACAATATAACATTATTTCAACCAAATTTTGACATTTTATTCTCCAAAAACTTATTTGAAGCCTTAAAAGTAGACACTGTACTTTCTATGGACATAAAATCACTTTTGTAAATTGCTTTAGATGTGGATCTTAATGTCTTTGACCCATATATATATACACACACACACACACACACACACACATCTGGGGACCCTCCATAGGCGCAATGGTTTTTATACTGTCCACACTGTATTTTCTATCCCCTTACCCTAACCCTACCCCTAAACCTAACCCTTACAGAAAACTTTCTGCATTTTTACTTTCTCAAAAAAACTCACTCTGTATGATTTATAAGCTTGTTTCCCCATGGGGACCTCAATTTATGTCCCCACAGTGACACGAGTCCCCATGAGTCTGTGTGTATTCAGGTTTAGGTCCCCACCAGGATATAAAAACAAGACCATATACATACACACACACACATACAGATAACCTTGTATATTAGCAGCACTCTTATTTATTTTGGTTATATCGCAAATAAGACCTTTTATATACCTTTCAAGATATTTAAAACTTGTTGTGACCTTAAAACTTATAAAAATTAATTTTTAGACATTTTATAGACCTGTGGGGACTTTTTATTTTATTTGCACACATGCTTCTACACACATTCTAGTTTGCACACAGTGAATAACAATTAACAGTAAATAATATATAGTTATGAATGATGTCCTGTACCTGGTTTAAAGCGGCCTTCTCCCTGTGTGCACTGAGACAGGCTGACCGCTATAGCACAGAAAAAACTCCCATTAGTGATCACCTTCTCAAACTCAAAAGGTGATAATTATAAACCGAATTAAACACTAGCAATACAATGATGCATGCATGCTAAAAATAAATTATATTTGGCATGCAGTCTCACCTAGGAGTGTTTCTTCTTTATTTAAAGAGCAGCTGCTGACACACACTTGCTTGTCAAAAGTGTAGAGGAGCTGTGAACACAAGAGGCACGTGGTGATGCACAATTCTCACATTTATTTTAATACACCAATCCAAGCTGTCATATTTGACTGTAAATTTATACTCAGTTTATACTAATGTGTATATGATTGGAATTACATATCCACAGGCCCAGTCTCCAACATTCTGTACCTTATTCTCTGTACTGTAAGGATCATATTTCCCAATTCTTGTAGTTCCTGTTGCTCCCTAAACATAAGGTTTGGAAAATCAGTTTTTTTAAACGTCAAAAAGAGCAAAAAGGATAACAGGAAGTGAACACAGACATCCATTCAGTTTGCATGTAAACCATTTACTATTGCGTCTATTGTATGCATGGCACGTATTACTCATTTGCTATAGACTGGCGACAGATTGTCCCTGTGCGCGTCACTTGCGCTGCTATGAATGGAACGTAGCGCGCATGACCTGTCAAATTAAAGTGACACATGAAACTAAAGCCAAACTTACTCTCCAAGAGTATACGACCCCTCCATCTCTCTCCACACTTAGAATGCGAGGCTCAAGAACACCTGCACACATTATAAACAAGTATATAAGCTTGGGTGACTGTGTATACACTTATATAAACAACATGCCCTCGGCGACGTATTAACACCAACAAGAATACTGTTGGGTTAATTACTGCTACTACTACCACTACTACTACTACTACTACTACTAGTACTACTGTTATTAAATGAATAAACTATATTATTGCAAGTACATTAAATCCACTTACCTATATTCGCTCTTTCCTCTTTCGCCAAAATGCTTGACACAACATCTTTTTGAGTATCGAAAACAGGATTTAAACTTAACATGAGTGTGATTTGCCCTGCACAGATTTAGTAAAAAGCAAGTCCACTGTCCTGAGATTGAGGAAATGACCTGATTTCACGACTTGGCAGAGTCATTTAACGGCATACAAACTTTCTGGTAAACACTAAGACCTAGTGATATTGCATATTAAATATTACAAGTCGCTTCGGGTTATCGACGTGCTGAACACAGAGACCGTACGCTTAACATCACTAGAAATCGATTAACGTTACTACAGGAACGAATCGTTCGTTTGAACCGGTTCTTTAAAATGAATCGGTTGAAGTGCATCGAACTTGTGAAGTTGGAAACGATCTAGTTTACTGACCCTGTGACCAATAAAAAATCACGATTGAATTATGTTCGACTCGAAATAAACCGAAAGTTCATTTCTGAATCTGCCGATCCCGACATCACTTGCGGTGTTTACAAAAGGTCTGCCATATGAACAAGAAGGCGGATCCAAAACACAGATAAGCCAATCATAAGTCACACTCATTGGTCTACAGAATAAAGTGTTACTGTTGTTCAGTGATGTATCCGTTTCCCTTTTTTTTTTTAAAAAATCAGTGACCCTGTTTAATCCAGTGTTGAAGAGCATTTGGACACTATTTGTGTCTCCTTTTAGCTGAGCAGCAGGACAAGAGAGTCTCTCCGTATGTTTGGCCATTTAATTATTATGCTTTTTTTTATTCTACAGAATAAAGTGTTACTGTTGTTACAGTATGATGAATTATATTTATATATTAATGTATTATTGCATTTGTTATATGTTATAATTATGTTATATGTTAAAATAAATGACTAAATTATAAAATTTTAATCTTCATACACTGCCATTCAAAAGTTTTCTTTTCTGGTCATCAATGCTGCGTTTATTTGATTCAAATACAGAAAAAAGGTAATATTGTGAAATATTATTGCATATTAATATCGCAAAACACCATATTAGAATGATTTCTGAAGGATCATGTGACACTTAAGCCTGGAGTAATGGCTGATGAAAATTCAGCTTTGCATCACAGGAATAAATTATATTTTACAGTATATTACAATACAAACCATTATTTTATATTGTAATAACATTTCGCAGTATTACTGATTTTTTTGTATTTTTATTTTAAAAAAAAAGCATCCTTGATGAGCATAAGAGACTTTTGATCGGTAGTGTATATTAAAATAAATCATTTCGTTAAAGGTTTTCAATTAGCCTGACGTTTTCGTTTTAAAAGCGTCACTGAACAAACTATTAAAAACGTAAATTTTCTTTGTGCTGACCATTAGGTCTCTTGTTAAATTGCAGTTATAGAAATCACCACTAGAGAGAGTGCTTGACTTTTCACTGATTTAAACAAATTCGCCAATCTCTGTGTTCAACCAATTACATCTTTGAACGTTTTTAACATTTATTTCTTGCTTTTACATTTTTACACCAAGTAAACAGATAACAAAGCAACAAAAGTGAATATATTAAGTAAAAACCCCCAGCACCAATCTTCTACACATAAGCTACAGCATTTGCTCTCTTTTTCAGCCCTTCTTTCCGGCCAGTACTTTGTAGACATGCACAACAGCAGGTATCCAGTCACTACATCCTCAACAACTAAGACAGCTTGTAAATCTGAATGAAAATAGGAGTGCAGTATGACGTTAATGTCTCATACTCAATATACAATAACGCCATAATCTGCACTGTAAGTTCACTTACTAATTTGTGTTCTTCAATCACAGGCGTTTACCACCATCATGTAGTTGTTATTTGGTTAAAGCTTTGATAATATTAAGTTATTTTATTAATGTTGTTGCAATTTAGCTGATTATTTTTATCATTTTAAACCCTGTGAAACTTAATTACATAAAGGAGAGCAAGTTTTTAGCATGACTTATCTTCCCTTTAAAACCACTGACTGAAGCTACATCTTTCATGTTTTACAACAGAACTACAAAAAATGGTTGCATAGGTGAACAACGCACATAATCAAACAAAAATGAATCAACTATATCACTGTGAATGAAATGCACAGGAACAGGTAGAGAAGGGCTGGCTGCTCACTGGCACTGACAAAAACAGAAACCAAAACTTCCTAATTTCCCTCTTCTTCAAGTTTCTTCTAGGTAGGTTGCAATCATACATTAAAACAACTGCACAAAAACACACAATACACTTGTGGGAAATATTCAGCATCAGGTAGTTAACTATATCATACAGTGTGTCTAACAGTGTACATGTTTCATTTGGGTTTTATACAGATTCTTAACTCCCTGGGGGAAAGAAGCTTAAAAGTGACTGAGAGAAATCAACTTTATTGCAGTTTAGTCACCTAAGAGGTTTTCTGAACATAAGGCTTCAGTGATGTATCCGTTTCCCTTTTTTTTTTTTTAAAATCAGTGACCCTGTTTAATCCAGTGTTGAAGAGCATTTGGACACTATTTGTGTCTCCTTTTAGCTGAGCAGCAGGACAAGAGAGTCTCTCCGTATGTTTGGCCATTTAATTATTATGCTTTTTTTTTTTCCCATTTTCCTTTTTATCGTCACCAGGGACTCCTCTGAGAACAGGTCTACTGTGTAGCTCAAAGCGGCAGTGCATAAGCTTTTCATCTGCAGAAATCTGCATTTGAATTGTCATTTACATTCTGATCCTTCTCTTCCAGACCGTCAGTGCCAGTTTCACGCCTTGCCAGCCTTCATGTAAGTTGGGATGGTGCCACGCTGTGTCAATCCCTCAAAGCGTTTGTAGGTGTAGTTAAGGAAAACCCAGTCCTTGGATTTGAAGTCTGGTTCTGTTACATTTGTCACTGAAATGAGAGGTGAATGGAACAGTCAGAACAACAAACAGTGACATGAAATATATATATGATATTCTCGTAGCTTCATAACATTACGGTTGAGCCACTGATGTCACATGACTATTTTACCACTGTCATTACTACATTTGTGGTTTATGCAGAGTCAGAAAACTTTCAGATTTCATCAGAAATATCTTAATTTGTGTTTTGAAGATGAACGAAGGTCTTATGTATTTGGAACGACATGAAGGTGAGAAGAAGGTTTCATTTTTGGGTGAACTGTCCCTTTAAATTTGGAGATGCACAATTGCGATGCCAATTCAGAATCATTTTTTATGTGTGTTTTTGTTTATGTACAAGTTTTAGCTGATTATCAAAAACATTTTACAGTACCTGGCTGTAGAATGTCTGACTCTGGAAAGTCATCAAAGTTGGACGTATCATCGATGCTCTTTATGTCAATGGAAATTGCAGCAGGTCTTTCTCTGTAAAGAGGTAAACAGTTCAATTTCAGTTATCAGCTTCAAACAATGGTTCTCTCTGATCAAGTACACAAATGGCCTGATTGCATTAACGTAGCCAAAATAAACATTTTATTTGTCCTGTTTATCAACAGTGATTTTGCAGTTCTAGACGATACTGTGATGACGCAAGCAACACGGAAAAGTATGTGTGTGTGTGTAGAAGTACCTGATATGCTCCCAGTCCACGGACTCAAAGAAAGGGTGAGATTTGATTTCATCCACACTTCCTGATCCAATTCTGTTTTCTGCATCTGTGCAATACCTAAAAACATAGTCAAACAGTTCGGTCAGATCAAATTTCAAATAACCTCACGTTATGAAAAGCTAGTGTTTGAAACCGGTGGCGCTCTCTTTAATTGAGGGAAACAATCACTTCAACCTCAGAAGCCCAGAGGTGTTTTGTTTTCGAATTGTAATTCGACTCCTTTCTGAAATGTGACCCTGGACCACAAAACCAGTCAGTTTCTTAAAACTGGGATTTATACATTATCTGAAAGCTTTCCTTTGATGTATGGTTTGTTAGGACTGAACAATATTGAGATACAACTATTTGAAAATCTGGAATCTGAGGGTGGGAAAAGTTGTTCAAATGAAGTTAGCAATGTATATTACTAATCAAAAATTAAGTTTTGATATATTTACAGTAGGAAATGTACAAAATATCTTCATGGAACATGATCTTTAATTAATGTCCTAATGATTTTTGGTATAAAAGAAAAATCTATAATTTTGTCCCATACAATGTATTGCTGGCTATTGCTACAAATATACCCGCTTTGTGGTCCAGGGTCACATATACGGTTTATCATGTATATAGAAATATCTCTGACCTAAGGATCAAGTCCTTGGCTCTCTCTGAAATGGGGACTTCAGGAGGGAAGGTTAGCGTTTCTCGCCAGTTCATGACCTTCCTGTAGGTTTCCTGTGGCGTCTCGGAACAGAAGGGTGGGTAGCCTGGAACAGGAAAACAAAACAAACACCTGTTTTAGCACAGGAAAAGACTACAGTAAAAGCCTTTTACAGAAAGAAAGGACTGGCCTGATATGACCCGTTTACTTAATGTTTAGAATCTGAAATTACTAACCTATTAACATCTCGTACATTATTACTCCAAGAGACCACCAGTCACACAGCTTGTTGTAGCCCGTTTGCATGAAAACCTCAGGGGCGATATAGTCTGGTGTGCCAACAGTTGAATATGCCTGTATATGAAAAGAATAGAATCACTGATACTAGCAGGAAATTTCTGTTCTGTAACAAAGAAACCAACTTGATCTCATGCCGAAAATGAACTTGTGGGAACTTTTTCGCAAGGTACGAAATAAGTACCGCTATGTAAGTTTCGTGACATATTCAATGTGAAATGTCTACTGTCTATGTTTTATATGTTAATTTTGTACGCATCACCGCATTTCTGACTGAAATACCCGTTGAGTGCTATAATTCTAATGCTTCATGATGTTTTAAAATAACCATCTGCACTACACCTAAACCTACCCGATAGTATGAACAAAAGCGAATGTGACATAAAAACGCAATCACAAGCATGCCGTTTTAGCTTGTTTTTCAATCCCTCATGTTTCAGCTCTTTCGTGAGTCATTTTTCACAGGATTCGCACCCAAGGATTCCACATAAGTCCGATTCCGTCGCAGCTGGGCTACCGAGCAAGCTTGTTACATCCAGAAAGCAAAACTAGCATAACTGTGTATGAAAACAATTACAAGTGCTCGCTGTTTTACTGCCTCTAGTGTTCATTTCTGTTGGAAACTGCAGTGATATGTACTTATTGGTACGTATTCCGTGAAAAAGTCTTGTGAAAAAGTTTCCACAGGTGTGTTTTTGTCACGAGATCAGGTGGAAAAAAACACTCTCCTACCAGCTGTCTTCGGTTCTTCTTCCATGTTTCTGCTTTTCGCTTTGAATTCATGTTTTGAAAAGCTAAAAGAGGTGGAAACGCAGCAAATATGGTTAATTAGGGTCCTACATTTAAAAAAATATATTTCATTTTTGCCAACAGGTTCACTTAAAGCGAAGTAGTTTGCGCCACACGCTATATAAATAATAAATAACTTACACAAAGTTTAAATATAAAACACTGAAAATCAGCGAACACGGTGGAACCAAATAAATAAGAAACAAATGTTAAAAAAGCTTCCAAAATATCTTAGATAAACGGCAAAAGTCAGAAGGCCTTCTAAAGTCTAAAATAGTTTTAAGATTATACTTTATGTTAGTTTAATAAATAAAAAATGTGCAAAATCAAGGAAATTTCTCTGACATTTCTTTGTTTTTGCTGTATTGAACCGTGACACCACGGGAACCGAACTATGACTATTGTGAAACGTTACACTCCTAATTTATTGCCAGTTTATCAGGAAGTGAAGATTTTGTTCTCTTTGACTTGTTGGATGGAAACAATGCTTATTCGCAGATGTTTAATGCGATATTCCAGTTTTGCACTTAAGTTAAATTTGCAACTTTGGATGGAAACCCAGCTATAGTCAGACTGAAATGATCAGGGACCCTGTTGAAAATAATCTTCTGTTGATAACTTCTATATTTGTAATTCTTTGTAAGGAAATGCAAAGCAGTAAGTGCTACACACAGCCTGAAACAGCATGGGACTTGCTGAAATTTGCCACAAGGGAGGACGTTACAGCAGTGGTTCTCATTCTTTTTGACTCAAAGGCCCAATTACTTCTCCAGTTGCTTGTGATTTACTGAATAAGGATAAGGATTTAAAAAAAAAAAAAATACCATTTACACACAGTTTCTACCTAATAAAATATTTTAAACCTAGCGTGACTAGAAAAATCTATAATTATTATAAAAATACTCATGGAGATATAAGATTTTGTTCATTTCCATGACTTTTTCAGGTTTACAAATCTCACTTTTAACACAAGGTTTCCTTAAATATCCATAGGAATCATGGAATTAATATAAAAACAATCTTAAATTTTAGTTGTTTTGTCTCATTTTAAATCATCTTGAGGGTCCCAGCCCCCTGGCCAGTCATAGTTAAGAGAAATTGATTTCTTATGTTATGACTTCTTTATTATTTTTTTTTTTGGTAAAACTTTATTTTACAGTCCTGTTTCTCATGTACATACTATGTACTTATTATAGTATTTACAGTAACTAGGTCATTATTAGGTACTAACCTTGAATCCCATGATATATTACCAGAACTTACTTAGGTAGGTACACTGTAAGTACATGTACTGTAAAATAAAGTGCAACCATTTTTTTTATTTTTTGTATTGTTTCTCTGTGTAATCTGTGTATGTGGGATACTCACAGAAGTCACTAGGAGGGTTGTGCGTGAGGTTCCTGTAAAATTCAGTCCGATGGGCCTTCTTCAAGCCTGTGCAGAGGCCAAAGTCAGACAGTTTGACATGGCCCTACAAATCACAAAAACAGTCTGTTATGAGGTGTTCAGTTTCATAGCATACAATAGCTTTTTACAAACCCATTCATCTCTTTTAAACACAGTGACCATGTTACATTGTTTGTGTGTGAATAAATAAAAGAGATAAAGGCGAATTCCCACCCGTGAGTCGAGCAGCAGGTTGTCAGGTTTGATGTCTCTGTGAATGAAGCCTAGCTGGTGAATGGAGTCAATGGCCAGGACCGTCTCTGCGATATAGAACTGCGTAGCTTCTTCCGACAGCGTGTCTTTCTTCATCAGCAGAGTCATCATATCTCCTGAACACACACACACACACACACACACACACACACACACACACACACGAGTTACGGCCTCTGGGCAGCTGCTCTAAAAATAGGACTTTCCATAGTGCTGCAATGAGCAGACTGCCTTTTCAAGTTTCTAAATCCCTAAATGCTACATCAGTAACAAAACATGTGACATTTTGTACATCTGTGTTCACCTCCAGGCAGAAACTCCATGATGAGATACAGATTGCGTTTATCTTGAAAACTGTAGAACATCTTTACAACCCAGGCGCCATCAGCTTCGACCAGGATATCTCTCTCGGCCCGGATATGAGCCACCTGCCCCAGGGATGAATACAGGTGAGGAGAGATATTATCAGTGGATCGGTATGAGAGACAGGTGAACATCTGAGATGGCTGAATTAAAAAGAATTGAAAGGAGTTCATACCTGCTCTTTCTCTAACATGTCTGCTTTCCTGAGGATCTTCATGGCGTAAATGTGACCCGTGTCCTTTTTCTGAACCAGGCGCACCTGAATACAGCACAAAATGAAGATTTTTGAAGAACTGGATGAGGTTTTCAGTGAAATGTAAGTTTACTTTGCTTCACAATGACATCAAAACTAGTGTTTTTATGGCTAACTAAAACTTAAAAAAAAAAAAAAAAAGTCACATGGAAAAATTAAAATTTGCTGTGGAAACTACTTCAACTTTAAGTTGAAGTACTAAAATAAAAATGAAAACAATTTTTTAAATTAATTTTGAAAACCAAAAATATAATATAAAAAATAATAATTAAAAATAAAAATGAAATTAAAAAATATGTACATAAAATATAATTAAAAAAAAAAAATAATAATAAAAAAAAATATATATATATACATATACATATACATATTATATATATTTATATATATATATATATATATATATATAATATATATATATATATATATATATATATATATATATATATATATATATATACACACACACACACACACACACACACACATACATAAAATAGTATATGCAAAAGCCTCTAAATCCGTCTGTCGTATTTCTTTAAAATTAGCATTTCTTTCTTGCTCCTTTTATAGGTTTCTATGTAATGGTGCTTCTGATTGGGCTGAGGCTGGAATTGAGCGAGTTTGAAGTAAAAGTATTTGCTGGACGTATACTATGTGTCAGGAGCATTCACTTAGTATCATTTATCGCATTTTTGACCGAGATGACTTTTAGCTGGTTTTGCATCTGAACTCTAAAAAAAATATATATATACACGTAATAGCTTATAAATAATACAATATTATATATATATATATATATATATATATATATATATATATATATATATATATATATATAATATATATATATATATATATATACATTATTAAAATTACACAATGGCTGTTTCGAATTCCTGACAGGTGCTAAACTAAACAAAAAAAGCAAGAGCTATCAGTCAGGATGAGTACAAACCAGTGTTTTTATTGATAACTAAAACTTAAAAAGAAAAAGTTAAAGTTAATTAAAATAAAGCAGCAATAAAATAATAAAACAGTGTTTTTAAAACTTTTTAAACTAAAACTAAAAAAAGAAAAAAGTTAATTAATATAAAACTTTGATTAAAAAAAATGAAACTAATGATTGATTAAAAATGAAAACTTGGAAACTAACTGAAATAAGTTTAAATTGAATTACTAAAATTACTAAAATCAAAATTAAAATGAAAAAACAACAACACAGATTTAAAAATAAATAAATAAATAAATGAATGAATGAAAATTTTACATAAAATTAAAATGATAACTGAAAATATATACATATTATATCATAAAATATATACATATAATATCATGGCAATCCCAGAATGCAGTCACAGTTGTCCACGATGGCAGAGAGGTTGAAGGAAAGACTATAAACATACAATTCATTGAATAATGACAAATCCATATAGAACAGGTTTATGTTTATTAGAGTATTGTGTTGTTAATGTCAAACTCTACTGCAATCAATTGTGCGTTGAGTCTCCACGGGGAAGTGTTATTTATGTGGCTTGCTAATGAAGAACATTTCATAATGAGCATCATTTTTATGAGCTTTCATTGCGGCTAGTAAAATAGCAGACATCTAGAGACACACCTCTCCAAATGCTCCTCTCCCAATCACTTTAAGGGACTCAAAGTCATCGAGACCAAGCCGGGTCCTTTTGAGACGCAGAAACTCGGTCTCCTTACGAGCGTGAAGAGAGCGCCTCATACTCTTCTACAACAAAAATACAAACTACTCAGTGAAATAGTTTGAATCAAATGCAACAATAGACGTTTGGTCACACATTAAACATGACTGGCGTACTCATGGCACACAAAGCACACAGTCTGAGTCCTATTCAAACCACTTCGCAGATAAGCAAAACAGGTTTTTTGTTGACACTACTGGGATTATTAACTCAGGCAGTCATTTAGAATATGACTTTGAGGTCAGTATATCTTCTCACCTCTTCATCAGGTAAACCCTCCTCATCCATCACCTTTTCCAGCTTCTTCTGCCTGAAAGAGAGGGAAAAGACCAACCACAACAAATTAGCTTTATTCTAATCAAATAATATAGTTGAATGTTGCTGTGGTTACCTCATCTCCCGCTCTTCGTGCTGGGTGAGCAGGGTGCTGTAGAAGTGCTCCAGCGTGAGTTTGGCCACCGTGACTCTCTCACGTGTATGGTTGCTCATCGGGAGTGGCGCTGCCATGCCTCCCGTCATGGCCATGCTAGTCTGGAACAGGAAAATTATTTGCAAAGCAGAGCTCTTTAAATACAAATGACTGCACCTTTACCAAAGAGGCCTACTAACAAACCAACCACATTTACAGTATGTCTACATGTGTATATGAACAATTAATGATTACAACAATAATTGTGTAATTGATTAATCACCATTTATTGTAAGTTATATTATTTTTTTTTAGATAAATGTAAATATTACAAGAACCAAAAAAAATATAGCAAAATGATTCATTATATTTATAAGATTTATTTTTAAATATTATTTTATTAAATACATTTTTTGTAAATTATTACAGGTTACAATTATAAATAGGTTAAAATATTAACGAAAACTATAAAAAAATTATTAAACATAATTTATCGTAAATTAGTCGTAAATTTACTATACGTAAATTAATTGTAATTTTTAGATAATATTAATGTAATTATTATTAATAATAATCATAACAGCACCATCACAGTGACCAACACCAATAAAAATATAGCAAAATTATTCAAAACGATTTATCATAATTCTTAGATTTATTTTTAAATATCATTATTTTATCCATTTAATTTTTAGTAAATTATTACAGGTTAAAATTATAAATAGGTTAAAATATTAACTAAAACTATAAAAATGGATTAATCATTAGTTATCGTAAATTATATATATATTTTTAGATAATATTAATGTAATTATTATTATTAATAATCATCATAACGGCACCATCACAGTGACCAACAACAACAAAAATAGAGCAAAGTGATTCATCATAATTATAAGATTTATTTTTAAATAATATTGTATAATTTTTCATTTTTAGTAAATTGTTACAGGTTAAAATTATAAATAGGGTTAAAATATTAACTAAAACCACACAAATTTAGTGATCATCATTTATCGTAAACTATATTATTTTTTAGATAATATTAATGTGATTATTATTAATAATAATCATAACAGCACCATCACAGTGACCAACAACAATAAAAATACAGCAAAGTGATTCATCATAATTATAAGATTTATTTTTAAATAATATTGTTTAAATTTTATTTTTAGTAAATTGTTACAGGTTAAAATTATAAATAGGTTAAAATATTAACTAAAACCACACAAATTTAGTAATCATCATTTATCATAAATTATATTATTTTTTTATATTAATGTGATTATTATTAATAATAATCATAACAGCACCATCACAGTGACCAACAATAACAAAATATAGCAAAATTATTTATTATAATTATAAATTTATTTTTGATTTATTTAAGTTTTAGTAAATTATTACAGATTAAAATTATAAATAGGTTAAAATATTGACTAAAACAAAAAAAGATTAATCATCAGTTCTTGTAAACTACATTGTTTTTTTATAGAATATTAATGTAACTATTATTAATAATCATAACAGCACCATCACAGTGACCAACAACAATAAAAATGTAGCAAAATGATTCATCATAATTATAAGATTTATTTTTAACCATTATTTTAACAATTTAATTTTTAGTTAATTCTTACATGTGAAAATTATAAATAGGTTAAAATATCAACTAAAACCAAAAAATGCATTTTGTTACTTGAAATAAATAAACATTAACTGAATATAAATATAATAAATAAAATGAGAAATAAATAAAATAAAAAAAGCTAGTTGCAAAGGCAACATTTTTCACATTTGATGAGCCAACTAAAACAAAAAACGGAAAATAAAAGCTATATAGACATACTTAAAACCAAAAACACAACATAATTGCTAACATTTTAACTGAAATGTAAAAACTAAAAACCAAAAAATATAAAAATTATAAAATAAAAAAAAAAACGAACTCGCCATATTAATTTAAACTAGAATAATAACTCAATAATACTAAAATAACACTGTCGTCGATTTTAAAAAGTGGTCAGTTATTTCGTTCATTATTGGTAAGAGCGGATTTCTGAAAAAACACGATATGGAATTTGGAATTAGCGATTTCAGAACGCTTTGAGTCAGATGAAGAAAACTATTCTGCCGCTCCATTCCATTCATGTACTCCGTTCCAGCCCGTTTTTCATTCCCTGCGTTGCTGATGCTAATTGGATACCTGCAAAATTTGACGGTTGGGCTGCTTTTAAACTATTTTCGTTGGGAGAGACGAACTGTTTCAACTAATTGACGATTTTTTGACTGAAAAGTAAGTTACTCGATATTCTTTTCTTGTTCATGGAGCTGTCTTTTAAGCAATATCACGGAAGCAAGAGTGTTGTTGTTGTGAATATCAAATACAGTTTTGTTCCTAAAAGCCGAATCGCAAACGCGCAATATTCAGTAAAACAGCAGCCGTGCTCACGTTACATTTCTTAATTAGCATTTTTAACGTCTAAGCATTGTTTGTTTGTTTATTAAATGTACCCACTCGGGTCTGAGAGGGCTCCTGCACCTGCTCATTCTGCGGTCACTGATGTTTAGATTAATTTGGGAAAACGCAAACTTGATTTGAGCGCGTCGGCCTCGCGTCTGCGTGCGTGACCTTGCGGACGTGACATGCAGTTTGACAGGTTTATAAAAACAGATGCATTAACGTGGACAACCCACACAGATGGTCACAGCGAGATGGTCATATTCAATGAAGACCGAAAAAAGCCTCGTTTATCAAAACCTCACAACATCGTGATGGATAAATAGGTGATATAACAAACCAGCAGTACGATTATTTGTTTAGTCGTCCCACATCTGCTGCTGTGTCATTTATTATGAGCGTGAGCCTGCATAAAGCTGATGATTTACAATAGCAGCACTGTGATTTATTTCCACCATCATATTTCAAAAATCTCACCTCCCCGTCCTCCTCCAGATTAGACAGTTTGCCGGACAGCCGAGGATCAAAATAAGGATGAAATGAAGCCAAGTGAATGGCCGTCAGTTGAGCAGGCAGATCAGAGTGGCTCAGTGATCGCTCATGTTTATTCTCTATTCAGGCTGATGTTTGTTGAGCGCTGCGGCGGAGCTGCGCTGAATCTGATCCACCTCCCTACATGCGCTCACTCTGACAAATTAAGAGTCCCTTACAGCCAGTGACATTTTTCCAAAATAAAAGTTGGCAAGAAAGAATTATACTACAATAGAATAATGGAGAATAATATACATAAACAAAATAACCCATATAGTAACCCTTTCAGACCAAGAAAAACAGTTTAACTTATATATTTTTTAATCATTGTAGTGTATTTTTATGTATTTATTTACATTTCTTACATTTTGTAAATATATATTTTTTCAAAATATAAATGTCATTATTATCCTGTCCTAAAAATCCTAAAAAAAGTCATGATTTCCACAATATATTAAACAGCAAAAAATAACAATAAGAACCTTTACTAATAATTGAGCACCAAAACTATAATATTTAAATTAGAATTATTTCTGAAGGATCACGTGACACTGAGTAGTGGCTGCGGAAAAGTAATTTCTTTTAATAAAAAAAAAAAAAATAATATTGTGAAAAGCTATTTCAATGTATAATAACTATTTATTATTTTCTATGTAACTATTTTATGTTTTCTATGTGAATATTTTTTAAAATGTAATTTATTCCACTGATGCAAAGCTGAATTTTCAGCATCATTACTCCAGTCTTCAGTAGCATGATCCTTTAGAAATCATTCTAATATGCTGATTTATTCTCAACCCTGAAAACAGTTGTGCTACTTAATATTTTGTTGGAACCCGTGATACTTTTTTCAGAATTCCTTAATAAATAAGAAGTTAAAAAGAACAGCGTTTATTTAAAATAAGCATATTTTGTAACAATATGTACTACCATTTAGAAGTTTGTGGTCAGTAAATTCTTCTTCTTCTTTTTTTTTTTATTTTTTTAAAAAAACAAAATAATACTTTTATTTATGCTGTTCTTTTAAACATTTTATTTATCA
Organism: Cirrhinus mrigala; assembly: GCA_036247105.1. Classification (NCBI taxonomy): domain Eukaryota; kingdom Metazoa; phylum Chordata; class Actinopteri; order Cypriniformes; family Cyprinidae; genus Cirrhinus; species Cirrhinus mrigala. The sequence continues at coordinate 15,549,314 of CM070010.1, read as the reverse complement.
AAAAATCCTAAAAAAAAAACAATCACAGGTTCCAGAAAAACAGATTAAGCAGCACAACTGTTTTAAAAAAGAAATATATCAAACTAAAAACAATTTATAATAATTAAACATCATTTTAAACTCGACTAATGTTTCACAATATGTACTGTTTTTTCTGTATTTTTGATCAAGTAATTGCAGCCTTGATGAGCATAAGAAAACCCTAAAAAATAAGAAGACAAAGATAATAATTGAACACAAATAATAATTGATAATAACTGACCACTAAATCAGCATATTAGAATGTTTTCTGAAGACTGGAGTACTGGCTGCTGAAAATTCAGCTTTGACCTCACAGGAATAAATTATTTTTTAAAATGTATTTTAAATAGAGAATGTTTATATTTTTTAATTGGGCTATAAGAATATTTTAGAATATTACGTTTTTCTGTATTTTGGATCAAATACATTTAGATGTTTTTTTTTTTTTTTTTTTTTTAATATATATTTTTTAAAAATCAATTATTACATATAATATATGGTGTAATATACACTAGATTTTTTTTCCAAAATGTAAATGCCATTATTATCCTGTGCTAAAAAAATCATAAAAAGTCATGAATTCCAATATGTAGTAGTATAATAATAATAACCTTTAATAATAATAACCTAATAATAAGAACCTTTATTCATAATTGAGCACCAAAAGTGTAATATTTAATTATATATGATTAGAATGATTTCTGAATAATCATGTGACACTGAGGTAGTGGCTGTAGAAAAGTCAAATTATAAATATATACAAAATATATATATATATTTGTATAATTACTATAAATATATATATATATTATTTAGAACATATATTCAAGATTTAGTGGCTCAAGATTTACGTAAGAAAATACTTCACCAGAAAATACTTGGTTCTTTCTTTATTTCAGCATAGATCACCTTTTAACTCAAAAGCATTTCAAAATTAAGTTTTAGGTGTACAATAAGACACATGGGATTCCTGTAATGCAATATTCACAGTGTCAGTAACAGTAGCATTTGAAACAATAACCACATTTGCACTTCAAAAATATCCCTTCTTGTGCAGTTATACCTGAGCGAAAACACACATTACAAGATATTTAATGTAAGACAGTAAACATGACATATTTTTGTAATTTATTCTGACCAAGAATTAAAACCTGTAGTATTAATAATGCATAGATATAATAATTGTAAAAACAAACATACATGACAGACGACTTGAAAATCAAAAGTTTCAATACAAGACATTTTCGAATTCCCATAACAACCAATGAGAGACATTTTCATATCATAATGATCATTTATTAGTCCATAGATCACCTTTCTCTCTTATTTACACACACACTAATAAATTGTGCATTTTCCTTCTGCTTTATATTAGAGATACAGTCACATACAGCTACCAGCCATAAATCTCCCCTGTAATTTCACAGTTCATGAAGCTCAGCTTCTATTCATCCTTGTGTGGTTCTCATTCGATCCATCCTCATTGATCACACTGATTTTTCAGACGTTTTTGCAGATGGTTCAGAGACAGTGTGAAGACAAAGCCATAAAAGCCCAAGTGATATTTAATGAGTAAAGCTACATATACCTGATGTTGAAGACTGTAGAAAAATATTGTGCTCTAGTCTAGTCAAGCCATATTACTGCTAATAAAAACATGCTGAGTTGAGCATGTGCACTATAGGTGATTCTCAGGCCCTCTGTCATCGACGGATGAGTGCAGAAACTGATAAACAGGCTAGAAACAGCATGATGGACAAGCTGATTGCCGCAGCCCCACCGCAGTCCTTAGCATTTTCCTAAAACAGACCAGAGACACAAAATATGTACCAACAATCTCTGAAAAAAAAGCTGATCTTATTTTGCTTGCAGATAGCAATCAAAAGGCATTGCTGCAATGCACGTCTGAAAGCAGTCTAGCATGTGTATGTGTTTACTTGAGGGTGGTAAGCGTGACAAGACTCAGGCCTTCTTCGTATCTTCTGAGATCTCATGCGGTCACATTTCACCGAGGCATTGTGTGCTCAGTGGTTAAGAAAAAATAACCAAGAATAAGAGAAAGCAAGAATAACAAACAAACCATAGCTTTATACCTTGAGCCACTTCACAAATATACTTTTTAAAGTTTTGGATGTTAAATGTTTACAGTGGCTTGCTTGTTTAAACGTCTGTTTGAACATCTATTTGATTTCCTTCAAGGTGCATCTGGTAAATTCAAAATTTCTAATGAAGTAAATGTACTGGTTGCACCTTTAAAGGACTAAACTGATCTCACTGAAAGCTGTGATTCATCTCCTCAGTGTGTGGTCTGTGGAGCCTGATTTAGCTGGGGTTTTAAGGATATATTTGACCTCTTTGGGCTCCATGGTGATGGGTGCGTATTGCCGAGAACAGTCGCAATCTGCCTGAATCACCACCAACAGCAAGTTACTATCAGGAATCTGATTAATTACAAACACCCTGCGGGCAATAACAGAAAGACAGAAAAAAAGAGAGATCAAGCTTAGTTAATGACATTCTTATTACAAGCCAAGTTTAATAAAAGGAAACAGTTATTCAGAGCAAAAGCATGCTTTTTTAAACACTTCAGTAGCCACGAAATATAGATTGAAGTTAGGAGAGAGTCTGGCACCATGTAGACGCTCGCGAAATGAAGTCACGATGACGTAAGGAGGTAACCATAGCAACATATACTGTAAGACTTCTTGTCTCGAGTGCTTTTTGCTAGAAACTGTACATCGACCTAACATAAATACAGCCATAGTGCTTTTAGCGCTAGAAGACAGACAAACTGTGCCAGGAAATGACTTATAGATTAGAAATTATAGTTAAAAGAGTCAAACTCTTTTATGTTGTTGTGTAATAAGCACACTCAAGTAAACTGAGACCATGTATAGAAATTTCGATAGCACTTCATTTTACAGTCCTGTTCCTCATGTACATACTATGTACTTATTATAGTAATTACAATAACTATAGGCACTAATCCTGAACCTAGAGCTAAACCTAACCCTACCCCATGTAGTTATGTTATATTACAGAACTTTCTTAGGTAAGTACATTGTAAGTACATGCACTGTCAAGCACTAAAGACTTGAGAGACGAGGTGCAAAAGGACCATAATACTCCCAGCCATTATTGATAGTAAAATAAAGCAATGTGCTTTAAAAAAGATATTTTTCTACATATTAGAGGCATATTCTCTCTTTTAAACTGTAGCTTTACTTTCCAGTATATTATTTGTCTTTAACACTAGAGGGCGTCAAAAAGACAGGAAACTATGCGAAGACAGTAGAGCTGTTCTTTTGCTTGACAAACTAAATGCACTTATGCTGTGGTCCAAACAGGATAAATCCACCTCCGATGGGCACTTTGAAGTAAAAAATGATCATGGCCATCATATAAGGGTTGTTCCAAATTAAAGTGCTCAAAACTTGCCACTTCAAAGGGCCCTTTGGAAAGAAGGATTTCAAAGGGTACAACTGATGGACCCTTCGCTCCCAGGATTTTTTTGTGCAGGCTTAATTTTCTTAAACTTTAAGCTGATCACCCAAAAATGAAAATTCTGTCATTAATTAATCACCCTTATGTTGTTCCAAACCTGCAAGACCTTCATTCATTTTCAGAACACAAATTAGGATATTTTTGATTAGGTCTGAAAGCTTTCTGACCCTGCATGGACAGCAGTGTTAGGTAAGTTACTCTACAAAAGTAATTAATTACTAGTTACTAATTAGATCTCCAACAGTGTAATTAGATTACTGCACACATTACTCTCTCCGAAAAGTATTTAATCAGTTATTACTAATTATTTTCTAAATCCTATATCAAAGTTAATGAATGATACAAGGACAGACAGGAAACGGTTCTTTTATAAATAAATAATAGATAACTACATACGTTTTTCTGGTCACACTTTAGATTAGGGTCCACTATTAACTGACTATTAACTGTAAACTAACTATACTTTTGCCTCAGTATACTCCTAATAACTGCTTATTAATACTTCGTAAAGTAGTTGTTGACAGTTACGTTTAAGAATTGGGTAGGATTAAGGATTTAGAATAAGCTCTTGCACAATAAGACATTATGTGCTTTTAAGTAATAAACAGCCAATATCCTAGTAATATTCATGCTAATAACCAACTATTTAATAGTGAGAACTAACACTAAAGTGTACCAATATTCTTATTAACTTGCCAAAGTGTTTAAAGTGAGATGGGTACATAAAAAGCATGCATTTTAAGGTTGGACTCTAAATGTTGATGTTAAATCCACTATTGTATTGTATATAAATGTTCTACAGTCTATACACTGTATTAAGCTCAATTATATAAGAAGTAACTAATTAAATTACAGAAAAGATGAAAGTAATCCCTTACTTTCCTTTTTTTCTAAGAGAAAAGTAATTAAATTACAGTAACTAATTACTTAGTAACTAGTTATACCCAACACTGATAGACAGCAATGCAACTACCACGTTGGTTCAGAATAGGAATTAAGGACAGCGTTAAAATAGTCCATGTGACATCAGTGGGTCAAGCGTAATTCTGTAAAGCTATGAAAATATGTTCTGTGTGCGAAGAAAACAAAAATAATAACTCTTCTGTGTTATTCACCACATGTTCAGGAGAGTACCACAGTCGCAAGGTTGAACCACTGATGTCACATGGACTATTTTAACAATGTCCTTAATACCTTTCTGGGCCTTGAAAGTGGCAGTTGTGTTGCTGTCTATGGAGGATCAGAAAGCTCTTTGATTTCATCAAAAATATTTTTTGTGTTTTGTGTTTTGAAAATGAATAAAGGTCTTACAAGTTTGGAACAACTTTGTGTGAACAAACATTTTCATTTTTGTGTGAACTATCCCTTTAATTGGTTTGGCAGGATGACCCAGAAGTGCATTCCAAGGATTTATAAATCCAAGAACAGCTTTAGGTTCTCATAATTACAACTTCACATTTCGCAAATCTGACTTGTCAAGAGCTTATTAATAAAATATATACTAAATGACATAAAATCTATTTGTGGTCAAATGATTTATGTGTGTTCTTACTTTTGACATCTCCCACACTTGATCATGCTGTTGGTTTCTTTGATTGATGGCTCGTAGATGAAGCTGGGATACTCAGTGTCACATGGCTGTAGCATTCCTCCCTTTGACTTCTTACTAGCTACAAAACAAACCTACAGTTATCTTTCGAGATAAATTAGAACATTATGCATTCAATGCAGTGTCTTTTTATTTTCAAATGCCAAAAGCTATCCACCTTTTTCTTCAACATGAAAGCAAGCCTATGGGTGAGACTTCCCGTTCGTTATCCGCTATAGGGAAATAACGAGAAGAATAACAACGTACGTTAAATGGTACAACTGTTTGCACTACAAACCAGTGTATTCATAACTAAGAAAATACATTAAAATAATATGGTTAGACACCAATTTGCAACATCAAGCAGCAAACCGTTTTGTAGAGCTAAAAATAGTTGGAGGCGGATGAGACCAGAAGCCTGACCCATAGAATTTACAAATGGCCACTCCCGCTTTTACGGAAAGAAAAAGGTGGATAGGACACTTTCTTTATACGCTATCAACAACAGTGTGAATCGAATAATCTGACTAAATCTTTCTCTGCTGTCTTTTTCACACACAGCTCTAGCAATATCACACACAGTGATGGCGACAGCACTTACATGCATGGAATAAGGTCTTGGCTGTGACACATCAAGATGAAGGAGGGTTACAGAATTAAAGATGAAGAAGGAAGACACAGGAACACCCACACAAACAGGTGAGGAAAACGAATGGTAAATTGATGGTATTACTTTTGAGCTTTTAGCTTTACACATACCCTCCACAAAAGGATCTGAGTGCCAAAGACTGTAGATGTTGAAGTCCAGTAAAAACCTGGCAGAGGGAACATGTCTGATTTTACAAGGGATGAACTGAGTCACTGATGATTTGAAGCACAGAAAGCGTTCTGAAAAACAGCCACACTTACAACAGGAAGTTCGATAGGAACCATCTCAGTGCTGCCAAAAGATTATAAAAGGGCTGAGGGAGGAAGAAAAGAAAAGCAGTAAAAGAAGCTGGCATCCTTTCATTTCATGACACAAATCATCTAGTCTTTCTTTCTCTACACCATTACAAATGGTCACAGTGTGAAGGCCAAGCCTTTATTAAGCTAAGTGGTGACCTGTGACCTCCAGTCATGCTCGTTGGATTGCCAGAACAGCAATGTAATGTTTCACGAGTAACACTGATAGCATCCGATGGTTGTGTTCTGGTAGACGTTATTCAAACAGACAGGACAATGCTTACACTTAGCAGGGGTCGAGCGCCGCTAGCAGAGTGAGGATTCACCTTACACATGGCCTGATAGTCATAGAGTAGCACTCTGTGGAAAAAAAAAACGTTGACAGCGTTTACACGTTAATGCATTACATCACTTTTCAAAAGGTTCCCAAGAGCACAAAAATGTTCTCATACCTTTTAAACATGCCCATTTTCAAAAGCTGCGACATCACCGACCCATCAATTTCCCCTAGAAACCTTCCAACCTAGAGAATACAAAAACATGTGGCTTGAAGACATTGTAGTTATTTATTGTTTATTTCAAAAGAATCTTTTTCTCGTTCACAACAGGAACAATGACAGCTCAGAATGAATGCAACCGCATTAATTCTTTTTTCCATAGGCACGCTTACTTTACTGTTCAATAAAGCACTGAAATCAAATTTTAAACAGCGTTTGGCCTCCGTAAGGCTGTAGGCCCACATCAGAGTCAGCGTTTACCGCACCCAGCGCGCTGAATTATTCAGATAACCCCTGTTATCCCTCCCCTTCTCTATATTTACCCTGATGATGCACTGTTCTCCCTCTCTGTCTGTCCCTCTCTCATAGGACCGCTGCTAATGATGGAAAACACCTCATGCATTTATTTATTTATTCATTCATTTCCACAGTCACTTTCCTATGCTGAGTCAACATCAAATAGAGCTTTTTTTAATCTGTGTTATTCACACCTTAAAAGTCCTTATTTAGGACCCGTTTTATTTCATGACTTCATTATTATTTTTTTTTTTTTTACTTTGACCTGTTTTCAGCTGAACCACTTAAACGGCACTCTAGATACAATTTTACTGCGTGTCATTTCCCCATTTTAGCCTGAATCTCCAGGGGTTGAATGCAAACTGCAAACAAACACTAAAGAGGCCTAAAGAGGACTAAAGAGATCTATATATATATATATATATATATATATATCTGTATTTTGCTTACCAAAATATAGAAAAAAATGCCATTTTGTGAAATATTATTGCAAATTATAATAACAGTTTTATATTTTAATATATTTTAAAATATAATTTATTCCTGTGAAGCAAATCTTAATTTTCAGCATCATTACTCCGGTCTTCAGTGTCACATGATCCTTCAGAAATCATTCTAGATTGCTGATTTATAATCAATGTTGGGAACAGTTATGCTGCTTAATATTTTTTGGGGCATGTGATACTTTTTTCTAGGATACTTTGATGAATAAAAATTTAAAAAGAACTGTGTTTATTCAAAATAGAAATCTTGTGTTACAATATACACTACCATTATTATTATTATTTTTTAAGAAATAGTTTTATTCAGCAAGGATGTGTTAAATTGATAAAATGGATAAAAAATGATAGTAAAGATTTATATGTGACCCTGGACCACAAAACAAAGAATCCTGAAGAAAGTATCACAGTTTCCTAAAAAATATTAAGCAGCACAGCTGTTTCAAGACTGATAATAAATAAGCATATTAGAATGATTTCTTGAAGGATCATGTAACACTAAAGACTGGAGTAATGGCTGATGAAAATTCAGCGCTGCGTCACAGAAATAAATTCTATTTTAATAAAGTATATTAACATAGAAAACCAATATTAGAAATTGCAATAATAGTTCACAATATTACTATTTTTTCAATATTTTTGAACAAATAATTACAGCCTTGATAAGCATAAACAACCCACACATATGTTTTGAATTGGGCTGTGAATGCCATTTCATGTTGACCTTAAATTGTCTTTTTAAGTGCTCTTACATCAGTCCTGTCCTTAGAGATGATGATGAAGCCATTATTGTCAATGACGTAGCAGTTAATATCCTGGACACAAAACACAAAAAAGGAAAAGCATTTGTCACATTGAATTAGTTTCATTGAGGACTGGCGATACATATTTTTACAGATATGTCCACAAATGCTCTAGATGCCCAGCACTTATGCACTATAAATACTACACTGTAAGACACTCACCGGATTATTAGTACAGCTTAGAGGACAAAGCCCATCTACACCTGAACACTGTGTAGAAGAGAGAGACAGACATTAGTGAAGACAGACAAACAGAGCTGATGATGATGATATCTTAAGTTTTTATGGTATTGCTTATTCTCACCTGGACCACAAAACCAGTCGTAAGTAGCACGGGTATATTTGTAACAATAGCCAACAATATATTGTATGGCTCAAAATGATTGATTTTTCTTTTATGCCAAAAATCATTAGGATATTAAGTAAAGATCATGTTCCATGGAGATATTTTGTAAATTTCCTACCATAAATATATCAAAAGTTAGATTTTAAATAGTAATAAGCATTGCTGTAACTTCATTTGCACCCTCAGATTTCAGATTTTCAAATAGTTGTATCTTGGCCAAATATTGTGCTATCCTAACAAACCATACATCATTGGAAAGCTTATTTAATGGAAATTAAAATATAAAAATACCCTTATGACTGATTTTGTGGTCCAGGGTCACATATTTGTAATAAGTACATACATCTGTGTCATTCGCCTGATATCCATCCAGATAATATGAAGCAGCAGTGGAAAAAAAGGGAAAACGTTAATTGATATGAAATCACAGGCTCAGGACTTATAGCTTTAAACTCAACTGCTTATAACATCACTGTTCTGCCTTTGAGCTATCACATGATCTGTGTAGGCTCCGGTGTGCTTTTACTCTAGCCACGTATCAGATGAGAACAGGGACAGGAGAAGCAGAAACAATTTCTCTCACAGTGACCTGTAAATATTTAGTATAACTAAAGATCCATACATTATATATATATATACATATATCTTAATTTAAGCATTTGTGTGTCCTTCTGAGGGATCATTGTTTGCCTGTAAAAATACTGAAACAATCTTAAAACAAGATAAATTTACTTGCACAAATTTTCAAATATTATGCTTTTTAATAAACACTACTGCTCAAAAGTTTGGGTCAGTTAAATTTAATAATAAATGTATAACAAATGCATCAAGGATGCATTAAATTAATTGTAACAATAAAAAGTATCCATGAAGACTTTAACATTATTACTAAAAAAGTCTATTTCAAATAAAGGCTGTTCTTTTGAACTTTCTAATCATCACATAATTCAGAAAAAAAAAAAGTAGGGCTGTCAAACGATTAATCACGATTAATCGCATACAAAATAAAAGTTTGAATTTTCCTAATATATGTGTGTGTAATTATTATGTGTATATATAAATACAAACACATTCATGTATATATTTAAGAAATATATGTATGTATTATAATTTGTATATAATTTATACTATATATAAATTGTAAATTTTGTACATAAATAACATATTTCTCTTAAATATATACATTAATTTGTGTGTATTTATATATACATAATTACACGCAGTACACACACATATATAAGGCAAACTCAAACGTTTATTTTGTAAATTAATTAATTGTCTGACACCCCTAAAAAAGTCAAAGTTTCTACAAAAATATTAAACAGCACTAACAAATATTAAAACAGCTTTCAATACTGATTATAAAGAGAAATGTTTCCTGAGAACCAAATCAGCATATTAGAATGACTTCTGAAAGATCATACGACACTGAAAAGTGCTGAAAATTCAGCTTTGCCATCACAAGAATAAATTACTCGTATTAAAACTGAAAACATATTTTAAATTCTAATAATATTTCACAATATGACTATTTTTACTGTATTTTTGATAATATGTAGCATTGGTGAGCATAACACACATTTTTTTTTTCAAAAAACATTATCTTACCGATCCAAAATTTTTGAACGGTAGTGTATTTTCTTTCTTTTTTCTTTTTCTTTTCTTTCTTTCTTTTTGCTTTAAGTTAAAGGGATAGTTCAACAAACCCATAAGACCTTCATTAGAAATTTGTGAATATAGTCGTTATTTTTGTTTACTTTTCACACAAAATGTTTTCTCGTAGTCGTAGCTTCATAAATGGTTGAACCACTTATGTCACATGGACTATTTTAACAATGTCATTGCTACCTTTTTGGGCTTTTTCAGTTGTGTTGCTGTCTATGCAGGGTCAGAAAGCTCTCGGATTTTATCAAAAATATGTAAAATTGGTGCTCTGAAGATGAACAAAAGCCTTACGGTTGAACTATCCATTTAAGTTTAATTTAAGTTTATGCTTTAAAATGCCAATGGGGTAGGACAAATAAGCTTTAAAGATACACTAACAATAACCTTGCGCAATTTACACACAGACATTAATGCCAGTCTCTCTTAGGGATGTGCGGGTCTAGTTGACTAAATGGTACAGCTCCTACTAGTCGACGCTGAAAACAATAGTTGACTACACGGCAGGAAAAAAAAACTTGATTTTATCATTGAAATTGCCATAATTTTAACGTTAGATTTAAAACATTTAAGTAACAAGTTAATATGAAATGTTTGAAAAATAATACATTGTTTTGGAAAGTGTATCTGGGCGAATGTTTTTACCTCAGACCTCGCATGCCCTTATAGAGAACTCATGACCACACAAAAGACTAGCAAGGTGTGGGATTATTTTGAATTAGAAGGAATCGGAAACGTTTTGTGTAAACGGTGTAATATCAAATTGGCTTACAATAACTGTACTGGAGCGATGCCTAACAGGCACGTCGTAGGCGTTAGCTTGGAGGCTAGCCAAAGCTGGCAAATGTCAATCACTCAATTCAAGAAAAAGTGAAGAAAGTCAAGAAAAAAAGAGCGCCTTTTTTCGTAGTTCACCAGACCACGTTGATAACTTGCTGAACAAAAACGCATGGTCTAGACTAAGTAAAATGGGCATTGTTGTATTTTTTTTTGTTTTTTTTAAACGACATAGCCTACATGACATCCTTACAGATTTACTTAATGGATCTGGATTTTAAAATTTCAAAACTGTAAAAATAATCACTGTGGTGTTTCATTAGCTTTGACTTCACTGAATAAGGCATAAGTTAATATTGCTGCAGTCAGGAGTGAACACAGACCCAGTGGTAATGTGCCAGCTGAGGTGGAAGAGCGTTCAGGGAGGCATGGAAAATCCCGGGGGTATGAGAAAAAAGAGAGTGTCCTCCCTGAGGAGGATGTAGAGAGCGTTATCGCCTCCGCTCCCCATTCTTTTCGAGTGCCTTCTGGCCTCTCCCACCCTTCTCTTAACACTCAACAGCTTCTGTTTGCATCATAAATGTCAAACAAAAGCCTGTGCTAGGGGTGTCACCACTAACATTATTGTGTTTGTCTTCACCTCCCATCACAGAACGCACAATGTTTACAGAGATAGGACACATCCGGCTAGTATCATACACGCTTATGTACATATCCTTGTGGAGACATCCTGTTGACATTTGTATAATATAATATAGAATTTATATTTTAAATGGATATAATTTATTACACTTTACCTTCGTTTATTAATACTTTTTCCAAGGTTAGCAAAACATGAACCCAGCCCCAAAAATAAACATACATAAATGGGCCGCAAGCAATAAATTGTAATTGCAGTAGATGATTTGATATATTTTAGTACCTGAGTGGCTATGGACCAAAACCTTTTTTCCAACATCTCAAGAGACATCTGGACACCAATGGCTATGCAGGAAAGAAACACAGACATAAAAATGAGAAAAGATCACGATTTTAATGTTCATTTAGTATTCTAACATGTTTGTAGAAATGTATATGTGAACAGTTGACTAAGACAAGACCCTGTTGCATTCGACTGGGATGTTATCCCAGCATGCATCAGTGGCCGCCCACTCTCACAAGCTTAAACATACAAAATGTGCTGATATTTTATGTCTCATTCCTGATAGCTCAATATATTAAACCTGATATCTCATTCCTCAACCCTATACCTCATACTTCAGTTTATTAGCTTATACCCAGTACCTCATATATCAAACCCGATACCTAATAACTCAATCTGTACATCTGTGTCCATACACTTCTGGTTTTTCCATATACTTCTGCTTTTTACAGAACATGGTTTTGTTTTTTAAGGACTTTTGTTGTTTAATGACTCTGTGTAATTAGTAGGACGATTCGAATTTGCAATGAGCTGACGGGTCTGATTAAACTGGAGTAAATTGTTCGTTTGAGTAAAAATCTTTTAACTTCAATAATTCAGAAAGAGAGAGAGAGCAGAGTAGGACCATCTATCATACTGAAGCTAATTAATAGAGTTGGATAATAAAGAGCCAGAGAGTGGAAGGCAGTGTTGGTAATAGCTGCTCAGGGCAGGGAAGATGGCTAGCAGAGGGGAGACAGTCTCTTGAATGAATAGACGTGTATTATAAAGCCCTAGACCCGGCAGACATACTGTAACCACACTGGAAGATTACAGTCACCATGTCTTCTCTAGCGTCCTAAAGATTTGGACAACCCTGCAATGAAAGATTACCCAAAAATAGTGACGAGCGAGTTCGCAGACGCATCCCAGCGCAGTTAGAAGTGTGAATGACGGAAGACATGTGACTCCAGCAGAGCAGATAATTTAGTAAATACCCAGTTTTCTGAGCTTCTGTCATTCTCTTTTCCACACAAACATCCCACACACAAAAACAAACACAATGATTTGATACAGCATGAAGACTAAACCATATCCTCAGAGCGACAGCACAGCGAGAAATCAATCCTACTTTAACTAAACAGATTTTACCATTTGATGGTTAAGTACAAAACCTTTAATGAGGGAGCAATGGGATGTGAGGGAGAAAAATAGAGAATGTGTGAAATATATGTGGCACTTTCTATGAATAGGCTACAAAAACAGAGTGTGAAACGTGTGAAACTTCTAAAAAAAAAATCAGTGAAAAGAGATTTTTAACCTTCAGTAAAATGATCATAAACCTATAAAATTCTATTTAATATGATGCTTGTATATACGATTTTTATAGCCCTGCAACTAATATGTAAATGCAGTTTAAAATCGTTTGTGTAATTTTGTTCAAACATAGAAATAAACAGTAAGTCATAATTATCAGGCAAAATGTAATGTAAGGTTTTTTTTAAAAATAAAGAAATTAATGTGCACAAAATGTGTGACCCTGTCAAATATTGTGTTTTTGGTCATTATAAATTGTTAATATTATAAAATATTATACATTCTAAAATATCATTGTCTTAATCATTTTAATTCATTTGATTAATAGAAAATAGACATTTGATTTTTGAAACCAGCTTGATATGTACATTTTAAATAAGTTACTCTAACATTTAATAGGATTAATGTTTTTTTATGGAAGCCCATATCCGCCACTGAATGAAACATTTAAAAAAGGTCATTGCAAGTTTTTAATCTCACAATTCTTTTTTTTCACAATTCTGATTTTTTTCTCAGAATTGCGTTATATAAACTCACAATTGTGAGTTATAAAGTCAGAAGTGCATGATGTAAACTCACAATTGTGAGTTAGAAAGCCAGAATAGCATGATATAAATAGCAATTGTGAGAAATAAAGTCATATTTGCAAGATAACTCGCAATTCTGACATTTTTTTCATGCAGATGTGAGTTAGTATCTCACAATTCAGATTTTCTTCTTGCAGAGTTTATATCTTGTAATTAGGATTTTTTTTTTTAAAACTTAACTCGAAATTGTATGTCATAAAGTCATAATTGTGAAATATAAACTTCTGAGTCAGAATTGCGAATTTCACGCAGATCTAAGAACTGTGAGTTTGTATCACAATTCTGAGAAAAAAGGTCTGAATTGTGAGATAAACTTGCAATTACCTTATTGTATTTTTTTATTCAGTGGCCGAAACTGGCTTCCATAGGATTTGTGCCTCTAATGCTTTCAAAATCAAAAAAATCATGAAATATAAAAGTGTACCATATTTGTGGAATGTACGTTAGAGTATAATCAGAAGCAAAGAGGTGTGTGAATGTGTGCTATTTCAATTATGTAAAACAATACCTCGTTAATTAAGAGTAAGATTCTTCTGGTCTTAATAAGCTTAATGTCCAGCCCTCAGCTCATGTGTGTGGGTTACTGAAGTAGAAATGAACTGAGTGTGTGTGAGTACATTGTACTTCATTTACTGTTTTAACTGGTTCACTGATCTGTTCTGTAGATTTGCTGTATTGTATGGTTTAAAGCTTAGCTTAATATGCAATTCAAATTCTAGATTATATTCATGTATACGAAATTATGCTAATGTAGTTAATATCTATTTGAATACGCCAGGACTGAACTGTAGGGTGTGTGCGATGGCAAACCGAGCAGCAGGGTCTTTACATTGCAGATTATCACGAAGAGCTCAAGTAGCATACGCTAACAGTGAGTCAAAAAAACACCCTCTCAATCCCCCCACCTCTCTCTCTCTGTTTCTTTCCCTCTGTTGCTTAGGTAACATGATGTCAGCGCAGCCCCTACCGACACCTTGAAGACTCACCACCAAAATATGACACTGTCCTCAACGTGAGCAGCACACATGGGATCATCAATGCACGCACCCACATACACACTTAATAACATACAGGGCTTCTGATAAGGAGAGAAACGCCATGCTAAGGATTTAATGGAGCTGTAGTGCTTTTTCTTGTCAATGTCTGGCATGTGAAAGCATGTGGGCGGCACTGAGGTCCTTCTGAAGTACACGGTGTGTTGCAACAGCCCACAACACACAGGAGGTAAATGCTTCTGATGTCGCAGAATGCTTTTCCTCTTATAAATAGCTGCAATGGATGCATTTCTCATTTTTTCTGAGGGGCTGGTACTGCAGCGTGGCCTGCATGCCTCTATGCATTATTCAGCACACCAGGCAATAGCAGGAATGTTTGTATAGGTGGATGACGTTTGGTCTAGTTAGTTCATGTGAACAATGGCCAGAACATGTATAATTACATTTCTGCACTGTTACATGATGTCAGCACTCTGATGACATCACAGAGTGTAAAATGCATCGCTGCTGGTGTTGGCTACATGTGATTGGATCGATCTGTCCATTCATCTATCTAGGCTTGCATCCATTCATCCATCCGTCCATAACAAGGGAGCAAGAATCTTTTTTTTTTTTTTCACATGCTGCCATTAATAGACATGATGTTGCATGATGATCTATTTTTCTGTATACATAATTGATACACTATAGGTCGAATAGATCTACATTATAGATAGATAGATATAGATACTTTGCAGACAGATAGACAGTATATGCACTAAATGATAGATAGAAAGATAGATAGATTTAGATACTCTGCAGATAGACTATATATATATATATATATATATATATATATATATATATATATATATATATATATATATATATATATATTTATATATACTATACAATAGATAGATAGATAGATAGATATAGATACTTTGCAGATAGACAATATATACACTATACAATAGATAGATAGATAGATAGATAGATGTAGATACTTTGCAGATAGACAATATAGACAGTATATACACTATATGATAGATAGATAGATAGATAGATAGACAGTTAGATTTAGATACTCTGCAGATAGACAATGTATACACCATACAATAGATAGACAGTATATACACTATACGATAGATAGATAGATAGATCGATAGATATAGATACTCTGCAGATAGACAGTATATACACAATACAATAGATAGATAGAAAGATAGATAGATAGATGATAGATAGATATATTTGGATACTTTGCAGATAGACAATATATACACTATACAATAGATAGACACTATATACACTATATGATAGATAGATGATAGACAGATAGACAATATAAAGACCATACAGTAGATAGATAGATAGACAGTATATACACTATACGATAGATAGATAGATTTAGATACTCTGCAGATAGACAATATATACACCATACAATAGATAGATAGACAGTATATACACTATATGATAGATAGATAGATAGATACATAGATAGATAGATAGATAGATAGACATTATATATAGATCTCTATCTACATACATTATAGATAGATAGATAGACAGATACTCTGCAGAATATAAACAATATATACACTTTACTGTATATAGATAAATATATAGTAGATAGAGAGATAGATCCATTCATATTTAGCCAATATAAGTAGCAGTTGAATGTCAGTGCATGCATCACTGATTCTATCTATCTATCTCTCTATCTATCTATCTATCTACCTATCTATCTATCCATGAAGAGGGAGAAAGAATAATCAGCTGTTTTCCCGACCCCTCCTCTCTCCCCTCATCCCTCACTAATGTTACTATCTTTGACAAGGCTGGCACACGCTTACACTGCACGCCTCACCACATGCACATATGGAGAAAGCAACACACGCACACACACACACTTATTCACACAGACACACATGCGCACCAAAGGCTAGCCTGAGGACAGCACGCGCTTAAGAGACAACCTCCTGACACACACACACACACACACACACACACACACACACACTCAAGTGCATTCTGTGGACTCAATATACCAACACAGAGGCGAGCCGATCTGCTGGAAACCACAGAGAATTGAAAGACTGGAGCACACCTCCCCCCCCCCCCCCCCCCCCAACTCTCTCTCTCTCTCTCTCTCTCTCTCTTTCTCACTCACTCACTCTCTCTCAGTGTCCTCCTCTCTCTGAGCATTACAGCAAGGCATTGCGCAGGATTTAACTCCCCTCCTTCATCTCCCTCTTCTTTATTTTAATCGTTTTTTTTCCCTTCCTCCAATCCATCTCTCCTTCTGTGGCAGCCGTTGCTCTTGGCAGCGGAAGGATATTTTCATTTCCATATTGGAGCGTTACGAGAGCTGCTATTCGCTCATTTCTCCCACAACCGTGTGTGCGTGCGTGTGTGTGTGTGTGAGAGAGAGTGTGTGTGAGCCTGGGGGGGGGACGCCGAGAAGGACGGCATCTAAAGACGGTGAGTGAAACACTGTTAACCTATAACACACATACACACGCACATATTGCATTTTGCCTTGATTATGAACGCATGATGTTTGCCGAGGGATGTTTTTTATGAGACCGACTCATACGCCTGTTGTTTTGACTGTAGAGCATGTGATGTCCAGTTTTTTTTTTTTATATAGAGACAAAGGAAATGTAAAGATTTGTATGTGATCGCAGGTGATGTGCTGGAATGCTGCTTTTGAGTGTATATAAGCATGTAGGAGTGAGATGGCATCTACAATATGCAAACCTGTGAACACTTGCATATATATACACGTTAATGGTAGGACTGTTTGTGTAATGGCTTTGCATGGCTTTATGCATACTGCATATGTGTTGCTTAAGTGAGCGCGCGTGTGTGTTTTTGTGAGCGCGTCTTTGTTTGTGATTCTGCTCTTAATAATTCATCCCGTGGCCTCCGCGCCTTTGTTTCTAACGTTTCTTCGCTGTTGACTTCGATGGCCTTCTTTTGTGCGTGTGTGCATGAGAAAATGGACCAGAAGGACTGGTTCAGTGGTGAATATCCATCTAAAGGGCGTTTCTATTTACTTATGTGTTGCAAGTCACAGTAACAACATACATGCTGTCGCACACACGCATAGCTGACCTTGTGCATTCACAGGAAGTTAGTGTGGCGTGGGGTGAGAATGTGTGAAATATGTGCTGAACTGGACGTGGAGAGAGATGCTGCTAAAGTGAGAGACTATTACATCACGTGTGTGTGTGCGGGCTGCATGCTCAGGAGTCAAATGACACATCGCTCAACTAATTATCCTCTCTTCACACACACACACTTGCATATTATCACACTCTCGAACTTGCATGTTCTAGGAAGCGTAGTGCGCGGAAAATGTTCACGTGTTGGGTAACTCCAAAAGGTGTTTGCAGAAAGTCTCACTTGCGCGCACACACACACACATACACACATGCAATATAACCTCTAAATGTCTGCACATTTTTCCACTGTGCCGTTTCGGATGACAGCCTGGTGAATTGGTGTTGCGTTGCGCAAATACGCACACACACACACACACACGCTCTGATGGATGTGGCAGGTGACAAGGCCGAAGTGTCACAGAAAGGGAGTCTAAGACAGCAGCGGCCATTTTACAGCAAACCGGCCTGGCGTAAACAGAAGCAACTTGTAACCTTGTGCTCAATGATCTGAGACGCACACATTCACAGCATTGCGTTACACAACTGGTATTACATAATGGTACGTCGTTATAATAATAATATTCCCGTCTCTGTCATGTGCTGTAAGTGTTACAGTATCGTATTACTGTACTGCAATTAACTAAATCGTGTCTGCAGTGCCAGTTCTACTACGGTTTTGTACCCTGGAGAGCTGTATTACTGTAAGCACCGCTGTATTGTAGATGGCTTTGTACTGGGAGGAAAGTTTTGTTGCTCAGATCTTGCTCTTTCATAGCCCAAGGATATTTCAGTTATGTTTGATTGAGGGATCAAGTTTGAAATTCTATAGGAGAAATACAAATAGAAACAAATGAGATAATTGTTCACCCCTTTGACCTAATATTTGTACACCCTGATACTTTATTCTAATATTTCCATAATTTAACAACATATGACAGGCAGGTAAACAAATAAAACATTTAATCTTTTTTAGTATGTATTTTACTTAATTTTTTTTTTCATTATTGTTTTTTTCTGTTTTTTTTTTTTTTTTTTTCATGATTTAATTAAAGGAGAAGTTCACCTCCAGAACAAAAATTTACATATAATTTACTCACCCCCCTTGTCATCCAAGATGTTCATGTCTTTCTTTCTTCAGTCGTAAAGAAATTATGTTTTTTGAGGGAAAATGTTTCAGAACTTCTCCCCATATAGTGGACTTCAATGGTGCTTGTGAGTTTGAACTTCCAAAATGCAGTTTAAATGCAGCTTCAAAGGGCTCTAATCAATCCCAGACAAAAAATAAGGGTCTTATCTACCGAAAAAAATGACAAGTTATATACTTTTTAACCTCAAATGCTCAAAAGCTCTGCATGAACGTGTGTTCGGTTCAAGACAGTTAGGGTATGTCGAAAAACTCCCATCTCATTTTCTTCTCCAACTTCAAAATTGTCCTACATTGCTGTTTTACCTTTTTTTGTAAAGGGCGTTTGATCTTCTTTGCATGTTCACTTTAAACACTGGGTCGGTACTTCTGCTGCAATGTAGGATGATTTTTGAAGTTGGAGGAGAAAATGAGATGGGAGTTTTTCGACATACCCTAACTGTCTTGAACCGAACACACAGAGTTCATGCAGAGTTAGACAAGACAAGCATTTGAGGTTAGAAAGTATATAAACTGTTGATTTATTTATTTATTTATTTAGAAAATAACTGATCGTTTCACTAGATAAGACCCTACTTCCTCATCTGGGATCGTTTAGAGCCCTTTGAAGCTGCATTTAAACTGCATTTTGGAATTTCAAACTCGCAGGCACCACAGAAGTCCATTATATGGAGAGAAATCCTGAAATGTTTTCCTTAAAAAACATAATTTCTTTACGACTGAAGAAAGAAAGACATGAACATCTTGGATGACAAGGGGGTGCGTAAATTATCTGTAAATTTTTGTTGTGGAAGTGGAGTTCTCCTTTAATTATTTTTATGAGCTCACACATTAGCTCTCTGACTGAATTTGCTCAGAGTTTGGCATTTTCAACAAATCTGAGAACAGTTTCATTGTTACATTGTTTATATCTCTTCTGAAACTTTAGAGGAAACTGTTGTGAGTTTACTGAATAGAAAAATGTGAGAAGCAGGAGATGTAAAAGTAAGTCTCCATTTAATCTCATCTGAGATTTTTTTTTAATATTAACAGTATTAATAAATTAACTATTATATGAATATTAAATAATAAAATATTTAAATAAAATAAAAATCATTTTAAATATTCAAGAGCTCACATTTTTTACATTTTACATAGAATATGATAGACTTTCTCATAGGATAGAATGTAATTGTATTGCCCATCTCTGCACAGAACTGGAGTATGTTAATTAGTGATGATACAGTAGAATATTGAACATATTGGAGAAGCACAATGTTGCAATATTTGTGTTGAACTGAAAATCAATTCTTTCTTAATTTAAAGCGGTCATGCACCGCATGAAATTTTTTTTTATTATTTTGTACTGTTCTCGGAGGTCGCCTTATAATGTACAATTTAGACGTAACAGGCTATTTTTTTGTCCTGTTTTGACTCTCCTTATCTGAACGCTTTGTTTATATAGACATGGCGTATTGTAGACTTGGAAGTTAATGCCCACTGCTGTGATTGACTAACAGTTGTGTATGTTTGACAGCCTACATCCTTCTTAGATGGACACTGCTGTTATTTAGGGCTAAAAATGTATAAATACTCAAAACATATCAAACGGTCTGTAATAACAAAGAAATAGTGACCATGTAATAGTACTCACACTTGTGTGGTGCAACATTACTGTCAGCTCCAATATAGTCTGCACAGCATCGTCTTTTAGTTTCAGTCTTTCTGAAAATCCCGCATCGAATTGTCCTTTGTTTGTAAACGAATTTGTGGTAAAATTAAGTGAACAAAAGTTCTTACTGACGCGGTTTGAAACTTCATTAAAAATAAAGTTCATCCTCTCTTTCCTAATGTTGGATTCAGAAGGAGCTGTGCTTTTTCACAACTTGGCACTGAACAGCGTCTTGTTGTCTTCGGAGCATCTTTATCGTTTTATTTCTGCGGAGACCTGCATTTGCCACTCTTTTTATTTACACTACAAGTGCAAATTGGTGGGCGGGGCTAAACAGGCAGTGATGTAAAAGCAGGTGTTGATCATCTTCTGCGGAGGCGGAGTTTAGTGATTATTATGTCATAAATTGGCACAAACCACAACCTGTCATTTTGGCAAATTGGCTTCAGTATAAGCTTTTTTAGGCTAACAAGAAAGTTTTGAGTTCTGAAACTTACAGAACATTTTTTTTTATAGTACAATAACCTCTTATATTTTAAAAGATCAAGGGAATTTTGATTTCTCAGTTCATGACCTCTTTAAGATGTTTTCCATTCAAGGGTTAAACCTTGAAAACCCTGAACGTGAGCTGATTTGAAAAATAAGCCGTGACGTGACAGTGATCCTGCTGTCACCGATATGTCAAGGTTTATTTGACTTTCAACCCAGCTACTAAAAACACAAACCAGCAGCTCACACGCTCAGTAAGTCATCTATGCTGAGACAGGCAGAAAACAAGCGCTCACCTTCAAAAGTCATATTAAGTACAAAAAAAAAATCTATCCTGACTATCCTTCAAACTCTCTCTGCAGTCTCGTCACTGGCCCCATATCGCTGCCTGCGGAGGCTGGCATCAGGGCCAGCTGATGCCACAGCAGATCTGAGGCAGCTGCAGTCGTAGAAGCGCAGACATGCAACTCAGCACTGCACCTACAGTGGGTCGCAGGAGGAGAGGAAACCCGGACAGCCAAGGTGAGCCCAACACACACACATACACACACATTCACTCTTCTGTACAGTACAGATTCCATTCATAAAGTCTGAAATGCTTTATGTGAGTATCAATGATCTAAATCAGTTATTTACATATCACCAAAGCGCAAACTGATGCATTTCAGGAAATTATCAGTTTTTCTAATATGTTTGTGGGAAGAAATCTGGCATGTGTTGACGTATGTGTCCGTGTGGGTGTGTATAGAGTGGTATAGAGGGCGGCAAACATCACCAGCTGTCCCCACAACAGATGGATTAGAATGGCTTTAGTTAATGTGTGTCTGATTAAAGATCTGCAACACAAACACACATGCACATAGTTCTGCTGCATTGTCATATTACTCACTGTACTCACTAATGTATAGAGAAAATATTTATCTGCTGGTTTGGCGTCAGACTTAAAATCTGTATTGGAAGTCCGTACTTACTCCACAGGGCTTTCTTTTTGGAAAGCGTTTTGAAAGACTATTCTAGCCACTCCTTTCAATTTAATGAAAGTGAATAAGGACTGCCGTCAAGCTCCGAAATGACAAAAAAAACAAAAAAACATGAAGTGATCTTGAAAGACTTGCACACTCTACAAAGACTTCTGAAGCTGTAAGATAGCTTTGTATGAGAAAAA
Organism: Cirrhinus mrigala; assembly: GCA_036247105.1. Classification (NCBI taxonomy): domain Eukaryota; kingdom Metazoa; phylum Chordata; class Actinopteri; order Cypriniformes; family Cyprinidae; genus Cirrhinus; species Cirrhinus mrigala. The sequence goes on along the minus strand of CM070010.1, from coordinate 15,526,973 downwards.
GCCAGTTCACTGATTATTCGTTGATAATTTTGACATCCACACTAGCTCATTAATGAGAGATCTATGAATGAATCTTTCCTTTCCCTGTTGAAAAATCCAGCATATCCTGGTTAGGTATGTTTTAAAGCATGGCTGCTGGTTTGAGCTGGTTTAAGCTGGTTTGAGTGGGATTGAGCAGGAGCTAGTTGCTTAGGATCAGCGTATGACCGGCTAAAAACCATCTTAAAGGAGAAGTCCACTTCCACAACAACAATTTACAAATAATGTACTCACCCTCCTGTCATCCAAAATGTTCATGTCTTTTGAGGAAAACATAATGGACTGCTATGGTGCCCCGAGTTTGAACTTCCAAAATGCAATTTAAATGCATGTTTTACCTTTTTTGTTAAGGGTGTTTGATCTTCTTGGCATGTTCACTTTGCGAAGACTGGGTTGGAACTTCTGCAGCGATGTAGGATGATTTTGAAATGATTTTTGAAGTTAGGGTTAGGGAGAGGGAAAAAAATAAGGTGGGAGTTTTTCAACATACCCTAACTGCCTTGAGCTAGAATACACAGAGTTCAGGGAGAGTAAGACAAGATGAGCGTTTGACATTAAAAAGTATATAAATTGTAGTATTTTTATGAAAATAACCGATCATTTCGATAGATAAGACTCTTATCTGGGATCGTTTACAACCACATTTGGGATCGTTTAAAGACGCATTTAAACTGCATTTTGGAAGTTCAAACTCTGGGTGCCATATCAGTCCATTATATGGAAAAAATCCTGAAATGTTTTCCTTAAAAAAACATAATTTCTTTACGACTGAAGAAAGAAAGACATGAACATCTTGGATGACAAGGGGGTACATTATCTGTAAATTGTTGTTCTGGAAGTGGACTTCTCCTTTAAACCAGCTCAAACCAGCAGCCATGCTTCAAAACATACCTAACCAGCATATGCTGTTTTTTTTCCAACAGGGTTGAGTCTGATGGTTTCAATTAATACATTGATACAGTTTATAAGATGGATCTGAATGATAATAGAGTACAGAATGTAGAGTATGTAAGTCATATGGTGCTTTTGTGTCCTTTTTGTTGCTTTAAAGCATCAGTCCTCATTAATTTTTAATGGAGCAACCAAAAAGAAGCAACCAGCACCGTCTTAAAGGGATAGTTCACCCAAAAATCTAAATTCTGTTGTTAATTACTCACCCTCATGTCGTTCCAAACCAGTAAGACTTTTGTTCATCTTCAGAACAAAAATTAAGATATTTTTGATGAAATACAAGAGCTTGCTGACTGTGACAGCAATGCAACTGAAACGTTTTATGCCCTAGAAAGGTAGTAAGGACATTGTTAAATAAAGCCGTTATTTTGTTTTCTTCTTAAAATTATGGTTGAACCACTGATGTCACATGGACTATTTTAACAGTGTCCTTACTACCTTTCTGGGCCTTGAACGTGTAAGTTGCGATGCTTTCTATGCAGGGTCAGAAAGCTCTCAGATTTCATCAAAAATATCTTAATCTGTGTTTCACAGATGAACAACAGTCTTATTGGTTTGGAACGACATGAGGGTGAGTAATTAATGACAGAATTTTCATTTTTTGGTAAACCATCCCCTTAAAACGTCCAAATTTCTTCAGTGATTCGCTTTATTTATTCTTGGAACTGGAGTCCTCCTGTTAAAATGAGCCAATTCTAAATACAATTTTTCATAAAATGGAAAGCACAGAATAAACGCTTATCCTATTTTAAACTAGATTCAGTCGCTGGGAGATTTCCGTCCTCTCCACTGACATACAGCCTTCTTTGTGGTTTTCTACAGGATTGTTCTGAACACATAGGGAACATGACAGAGAAAGAACATTGTGTTTCAATAACAGCGGTCATATGCCTGTCCTGATGTGCTGACACACATTTGTCCTCAGCCAAACAGAAGAGATGAAAAAAAGAGAACTTGTGCTGGAAAAAAGCGATATACTGAAAATTGAAGGTTGATTGGCCAAAACAGCAATTCTAGAATCATTCACAACTACATAGTTTATCAGGACGGATTAATTATTGACATTACACGGAATTGTGTGAGTGTGTATGAGAGAGAGTGTGTGTGTTTGTGATGATTGTATGTGTCTCTGATTACAGAGGGATCAGGGTGTTGAGGCTGGTCAGGATCAGATATCTGAGTGCTGTAACTGCATCTGTCTGCACTCAAACTGCCAAACACTTACACACACATTCAGCAACGAGACAACTGGGAACTCGACGTTTAAAACCGTCATATAGCATGTGATTGTCTCACACACACAGAGAAACATTGCTCCCCACCCTCATGCACAGTTGCATAAAAGAGAGAGGTGACGAACAGTTGGCAAATGTTTGTTTTGTCATAACAGAGCAGAGGACGTTCTCTGGTTAACTCTGCAGCACATTATATTACCACCATTATTCGTTTCGAACGGAAAAACGGATGCCATAGGAGAACCTTTTTAGGTTCCACAAATAACTTTTAACTCAAAATTGTTTATGGTATATAAAAATTACAGTGAAATGTATTAATGCTACTATAAACTGCATGTTTTAAAAGAACATCTCTAATTATGCATTGTTTTCCCTGCTCCATTAAGAGCTCCATGAATCCATCCAAAATGCTTGTCTAATGCAAGGTCGGAACACAATTTTGCAACCCACCAACTGAAAACCACTGCAGTTGCTTAATACAAACCTGTTTGATGCATTAAAGAACCCAGAAACCAATACTGATCTTAAGAATTTATGTTACATCAGCCAACAAGCAACTATTTAGCCAACTCAAGGACCCCATTCAGGAAACCACAATGAAATAGCTGAACTGTCGTCATTTATTCACCCTTAGTGTAGTTCTCAAATCTAATTTGCACTCAGTTCTCATTCACACTCACATTTAATTGAAATATTGATCGTTTAATGTGAAGCATCATCGACTTTTGTGTGTTTTGTTATTGATTTTCTATAAATAGCAAGTTAAATTTCAGTCTTTTCTTTAAACAAAGCAAGCATATGGTTTCGTAAGATTTTGAATATAGCACATAAGAAACGTAGACTTATTTTTGGTCATTTGTTGTCATTTTTGGAGCTTGACAGCTCCATTCTCCATTATTATAAAAGCATTTTGGACTTTCTGCAGTATATCTTTTGTGTACTATGGAGGAAAGAAAGTCATACAGTTTCGAAGCGACACAAAGGCGAGTAAATAATACCATTTTTGCATAAAATAACCCATTAAGAGTGCACCAAACATAAATCAAAACAAGTGAGTTTAAAAGCACAACCTGAAAGGTGCTGCAACAGATAGCAGCTACTTACAGCAACTGCAACAAAATACTGCTCTGTCTAGAGGTCTGTTTTTATGATCATGTAGGCTCCAGTTTAAAATAGTGCGGTAGAAGCAGCAGCTACAGGTTCAGTTCCGTCAAGCACTGGGCCATTTCATTAAATACTGTACATGTGATTCACATTGGCACTGAATCAACATCTGTCACATCTTTCACATCAATCAATGCAACTTTCAAGAGGAAATGGCTTGTGTCAACTATTTCAGACTTCTGTTTTTTCTTTTTCACACAGGTCTTCTAGGTGTGCTGAGTGTGTGTGCTACGTTACTGCAGTTATGCGCTGGCTGTCCTTCAGAGTGTGTGTGTAACTCGCTGGAAGCTAACTGCAGTGGGCGGAGTCTAGTATCTGTGCCTGCTCTCGCCTCTCTCCCGGAGGGCACACATACCCTCTTTCTGGCCAATAACCGCCTCTCCTCCCTCCCCGTCTCTGCCTTCGCCAACCTAAGCACCCTGGAGACACTCGACCTGTCCAATAACTATCTGGACAACCTGCCTTCCAGACTGTTCCGCAAGCTGAGTAACCTAAGCGATTTGAGTTTGCGTAACAACAGCCTGACGATTTTGGATCGCGAGTTATTTCGCGGCCTGACCCAGCTGCGGAGACTGGATCTGTCTCTGAACGGCTTGGGCGCTGTGCCGCTGGGCCTGCTGGATGAGCTGCAAGGGTTGACCTGGCTCTCCTTGGCTGGGAACAGACTTCACGCCCTGGAGAGAGCTACGTTCGAGCCTCTCGTCAACCTTCAGCACCTGGAGCTGGGCATGAACCCATGGGAGTGTGACTGCAACCTGAGAGACTTCAAACACTGGATGGAGTGGCTGATATATCGAGGTGAGGTGTTTTGATTCTCTGCAGGTGTACAAACATCCTTTAAAGAGTTAGTTCACCCAAAAAAGAAAATTCTGTCATTAATTACTCATCCTTATGTTGTTCCAAACCCCTAAGACGTTCGTTTATCTTCAGAAACCCAAATTAAGATATTTTTGATGAAATCCAAAAGCTTTCTGACCCTGCATAGACAGCAACGCAACTACCACCTTCAAGGCCCATTGTTAAAATAAAGCTATGAGAATGCTTTCTGTGCACAAAGAAAACAAAAATAATGACTTTATTCAACAACTTCTGTGTCAGTCTTTGACGCATGTGTCCTTACTACCTTTCTGAAGTTGTGTTGCTGTCTAAGGAGGGTCAGAAAGCTCTCGGATTTAATCAAAAATATCTTCATTTGTTCCGAAGATGAACAAATGTCCTATTGGTTTGGAACGACAGGAGGGCGAGTAATGAGTGACAGAATTATCCCTTTAAGCAATAAGCCACTAGCGTGGGCATTACTGAGATTTTACCTAAAGAGGTTCTTTGGCTCAGTCCAATTGGACTGTCTGAAACGCCTTTAAAATCACTGTCTTCAGTGACATATTGTGCCTATAAAACAGCGACAACAGCAGTGTGATTATAGTGTTCAATAAATAATTAAAACGATTAATATTTAAAATTTGAATAAACTACTCTTCCATCAACGAATGTAGTTCATTGGTATTTTACAAGAGCTTTGAAAGTGGGCTTTTGAACCAAAGGGAATTTAGAGAATTACCAATTTTAAAAAAGCTTTATTAAGCTTTTTAACAGATGGTGCTGTAAACTAATGGTAAGTGCATGTACGCCAGACATATTGTAGGATATGTACCAACTACCTCCCTAATAATTTCCTGCCTATCTTCTGTCTACCACTGGCAATGAAATGTGGCAAAACCCCAAAAATCATTGTGAAGCGGAGCTTAGAAGCCCCTGCTTCTTATTCTTCATACCTCTCTCTTTCTATTTTCTCTGTCTGTCTCAATCCTTCTACTCTGAGTCAGAGAAACTCATTTCATTCTATTTCAGAGCAGCTTTAAGAGGGAGGGGGATTTGAAACAGACATGAGAGGCTGAGTCACAAAGCTTTTAGCGTGTGTGAGAAAGAGACTCCAGTCATGGTGGGCTCTGGCTCTCTTGCTCTGTTCCAAACCCTAGTGAGCTGCCTACGGAAGGCAGCATTTTGAGGCTCTCTTGACATGAAGGTAGGTATCTTACTTACGCTACCTTCTATTTTGAACAAATTCTAAAGCAGCGTTGCATGTTTATTTTCATAGAGATACCACAATGCAACAAATAAGAAAATCCAAGATAGATTCATCAAGTGCGAGGTGACTATCCTGTGTTTGTGTGGCATGCGGAGTCGCTGCCCATGTAGAGCACTCCAACTCAGTCAGGTTTCATAACAGTTAACATGCTGCCTTTGAAGGCAGCTACCTATGTAGGCAGTAGGCAGCGTGGCAGCTCACTAGGTTTGGGAACAGAGCTTCTGTATGCATGTCAGGCTTATTAATTATACACCAGCTACCGCTCTTCCTCTCACACAAACACACACACGCAAATTGAAGAGGGCTGCTGACCCTACTAGCTGTGCGGTGCTATTTTGGAGGGCTTGAAGCAGCCATTTAAATTCATTAGAGGAGACTATTGTTTACATCAGAGACCTAAAATTTTGATTGTCTTTCTCTATTGCTTTCTGTCGTAGGCGGTTATGTCGATGCCGTCGAGTGTACGCTTCCGAAGGACTTAAGGGGTCGTGACATCCGGGGCGTTCCTGTGGAGATGTTCAACTACTGTCTGCAATTGGAGGATGAGAATGGGGGCGGGGCTGGGAGCACAAAGGGTGGATCTCCACCTTGTTTTCGAGGGACATCCACTCCGTCGTCTGAAAATGCGGTGGTGCGTACGGAGGCGGAGCTGCCAGACTGTGTGAAGCAGCGTTACCGGCCGGTCAGTGTTCGCAGGGCGATCGGTACAGTAGTGATCGCTGGTGTGGTCTGTGGAATCGTGTGTATTATGATGGTAGCTGCCGCAGCGTATGGCTGCATTTACGCCTCTCTGATGGCAAAATACCAGCGAGAGCTAAAGAAGAGGCAGCCGTTGATGGGTGACGCAGAGGCAGAAGCCGACCCGGAGGAGAAACAGATCTCATCAGTTGCATAGGGCAATGGGGGAGAGGGGTCAGAGTTCAGAGGTCAGCCACAAATATAAAGAAGCCTTTACTGGTTGAGCTGCAACATTTGATGATCATTTAGCTGACCAGCAGAGGATTCATCATCCCTGTTTCCTGTCTCTCTGTCCTTCCTGAGACCCTCTCTGACTCTCAGACTTACACTTTACTCAATCTCTAAACTTTGGCCTATGACCTTTGACCTATTTTCCCCAGGACAAGAGGGACCACTCAGCACTTTAGAACTCCCCCACCCTCCTCCAGTGTTGAGAGGATCTCAGCAGAGGAGGTGTGGATGCAACTGTTCACAGTTCCGAACCCTGATGTTTCTAGAGGATCATGTGCTGTCATTAGCATTAGCCTCTGTAGCAGCCTAACCATCAATCCAAACCTCCAAATCATAACCCTAGACCTTTAACCTCTCAAAACTAATCCAACTAACCCCAACTCTAACCCTAACCCTTTATACTATACTAATCTAATTAATACTAATCCCAACCCTTACAATAACCATCACCTCTAACACTGTCTACACCGGGTCACGCATGCAATTGGCACATCACATTAAAAGCCAATAACACTCAATATAATCAATGCTGTCTACAATGGATACATTCTGATGCATTGCACCGTAAACTGATGTCCCAATTTCTGACGCACTACATGTGCTTGTTCTACTTCCAACAAAAGGACAAATTGATTTGGAATGTTGACTTTAAAGAGTCCCATGTATCCAGCGTCAAGCCGCTGCAGCATCTTGTGTCAATAGATGTGCTCGGTGTAGACAGTGTTATCCTAAACTTCCAACACTATTACCAAGCCCAACCCAAAAACCTTAACCCCAGCATACAACACAAATCCCTACCCTTGCTATAAACCTCGATCCCTAATCTGAACCCCCAACCCTAAACTTCCAAAAGTAATCCCTACCCTTAAACCTCCATCACCAACCCTAAAACCCAATTCTAACCCTAAGCCTCCAACACTAATCTTAACCCCCAACCCTGAACCTCCAATATGAATCCCAACCCTTACCATAAACCTCCATCACGAATCCCAACTCTAACCTCAAACCTACAACGCTAACCTGAACCCCCAATCCTAAACCTGTAACACTAATCCCTACGCCGCCATAAAGCTCTATCACTAATCAAATTCTAAACCTAAAGTCCAAAGTATACTTCATTTTTGTACGCGTAGAGTCAAACATGTAGCCTTTCAAAGTATACTCCATTTGATGTTGTGTGCGAACGCAGGCGGTCGACACATGCGCTCTAGAAAGCTTCATACATGTCTAGTGTCTGCCCTATTTTTCCATGTAAATTATGACCAATAACAAATATTTCTAAACTCTTTTAAACCAAAGCTGAGATGTCTCATACCCTCTCGCTCACAAGTGCTTGTCAGTGTGAGCATCTGTTGTTGTTACAGTCTCCGCTATTTTGTTGTTCGTCTTTTTAGTTTCGTTTTCTACCGTGAAACAATGGCCCAGGATAGTGTTGCCACTTTGTGGAACAACTGATTGCCCATCCAGATGGTTAATAGTAAATGAACTTGGCTTGCTGTCCTCAATGGAGGCTTGAACCCGAGGCTCGGCTTGAGCTCAGAGTTCAAACCCCCCATTGTTGTACTACCTAGAGCAGGGGTGCCCAAACTCGGTTCTGGAGGGCCGGTGTCCTGCAGAGCTTAGCTCCAACTTGCCTCAACACACCTGCTTGGAATTTTCTAGAATGCCTAGAAAGAGCTTGATTCGCTGGTTCAGGTGTGTCGAATTGGTGTTGGAGATAAACTCTGCAGGACACCAGCCCTCCAGAACTGAGTTTGGGCACCCCTGACCTAGAGGGAGAATGACACAAATAGAGGAGAAGATGGGAGGTGGAGGGATGCTGGACGAATTGATGCTGGGACGGTGCAACGGCTGCTGCTTATATAGGTAAATAGATAATTGACAGGACTGAATGATTAGGCCCCTCCTGAATCTACATTTGGAATTTTGTTTTATGATGCATGTCTGACCTCTGTGTACAAAGTATGCACGCTTACAAAAATCAGACATTAAAAAATCATACGTACTGTACGCTGCCCCTCGCTTACACATAAAAAGCGAAGTATACTTTGGGCTTAAGCCTCCAACACTAACCTAAACCCCTACCCTTACCAAAAGCCTCCATCACTAATCTAAACCCATAACCATAAACCACGAACAGCAATCTCTACCCTTACCATAAATCTCCACTACAACTTTACCATTACTACATTACGCTAATCTGAACCCTCAATCCTAAACCTGTAACACTAATCCCTACACTACCATAAAGCTCCATCATTAATCCTAACCCCAACCCAAGACCTCCAACATGAATCCCTACCCTTACCATAAACCTCCATCACCAATCAAAATATCCAACTCTTAACCTAAACCTTCAACTGCAATCCCAACCCAAACATGACCCGCCCCCCCCCCCCCATACTAACTCTTACCCCCAACCTTAATTGTAACCCTTAACCCTACCCCAGTGTGAACTGAACCTCATACCCCCAACATATCATATTTGAAATATTCCCACCTTATTTATCAGCTATAATATATTCTATACAATGTGACGTGACCCCAGTTTTATGTTTTTTAAGTGTGAGGTTTGTCCTTTGTATTGTGTGACAATAATTTGTGTTGATAACATTGTTTTGTTTGTTTACTGTTTGCTGTTTCTTCATGTTCATCTCTAGAGCTCAGATGTGTTTTTGTAAGACTAGGAGAATCCAGCCCTGGTGTCTATCGTGAAGTGTCTTGAAGTATCGTGAAGTGCTAATGTAGAGCAGGCTGAGGACTCTGTTGATGTTAGTGGAGGGTGGCAGATCGCGGCTATTGGAGCTGTTAATTACACCTTGGTGGCTAAAGAAGCAAAGTGGCCCTACAGGACAGCTGCCCTCTAAACAAAAAGCAGAAAGACAATAGCTGAGAAGGAAATTAACCTTACCTTTATTAAGATAGACTTTTCTGTGCAATATAAATCAATGTCTTTGTTGATCTGTTGTTTAATTCTGGACTAGGATGTCATAGCTGATTTAGTCTGATCTTTTCTCTTGGGCTGGCGATGGTGGAGAATCGATTGCGCCTGAGTGATCAATTTTCTGCTTGTGGACCAATTTGCATAATCCGCTTTTCCTTGAGGACGGAAGTTGTTTAGACTAAATAATTCAGATAAATTTGACTTGGGTTTTAAGAAGCCCACAGATATTGTCAATATAAGCTTTTCTGCAGCAGTCAACCTTGCAAAAAGGCTGTCAGAAACTAGCTCCACGCTGTTAACGTGAACCAACATATTCATTTCCTCAGTATTACTGAAAATTTAGAATGTTGCTAATAATGTCAAGAGTAACGTCATCACTGGGTGTCTTGGACAATGCTGCCATCTATAGGAAGGATGTGCGGTAGGCACAAGGGTGTGGAGCAAATATCACACCACCTCATCAGATTTAGGAGATGCTCTTCCGCTGTAACTATAGCAACAATCTTTCCCACACACTATTCATTACCAATGCAAATTACTGGTAAGGTTGCTGGCAAAAAGTTGTAAATCAAAGTACAACTAATTTGTGTGCTACTACCCACACCAGCAGTTAAGCGTCTAGGACTTTGTCTCTGTGTTCAGTGATATCTGCAGCCATATGCTGAGTATATATAAGTACAGATATACATTTATTCAAAAGTATGTTGAATTCATGTATATATTTTAATCTGTGTCTTACAAATTATTTATGAACAATAACTTGATTGCAAAAATTGAGTATACTTTTCCCTGTGTTTCCTGTGCAAACTCCTTTTTTGTCAGAGAATTCAGAGAAAACTCATGAATTATTAACGAGAGGAGTTTTGTCTAATGGTTGCGGTCTCTCCTGCCATTACTGTTCATTTAGCTCTTATTTTATACAGCATGTGTCAAAGGCCTGTACTCTGCACGGGGCGACAAAACACGTACCCTGTATCTTCTGTTATGAGAAGAGAAAAAAAAAAGACAAAAGCACTTTTGCCACTGATGGACTAATACTTTCCTGTCAAATTGCACTTATTGCGAATATTCTCAAAAGTGAGCACATGCTTGTTTATTGACGATGTCAGCAATGCGCTTTATCTGAATAGAAGCCGACAGAGCGGTCGTGATGTAACTTTAGTGAATATGGAGGGCGGTTTATAAATGAGCAATGACTCAGCAGGGGTGTGTTTACTCTCTGTCCTGGCCTTACATATAAGAGCAGGGACACCACACACACTTCACTACGCACCCTCGCTAAATAAAGTCTTTGTAAATCACAGTTAATGGATGAGAGGAAAAGATATGCCCATTTGACTGAGCTGAAAGCATCTTCGAGATCTTTATGAAGTTCTGGTTTAATATCTTATAGCTTATCGATGTGACCCTTTCTTCACTTGACCTTTTTTCTAAGACTGATATGAGATCCTTCTTTATATTTTCGCTTGATAAAAATCAGTTTGAAATATGATTTGTGAGCTGTGATATAATTCTGTGTTAAAAATGAATAAAGAATGTATTTCCGTAAACGCTGACGTGTAAGATTCTACAAGCACTCACACAGTAAAATAATAAAATATGCCTCAGTTTCACAGAAAATGGAGAAAGATGTAAATTCCAAATCTGAAATGGATGGATAAACCAAGGGGCCAAGAGTTGGTTGGTTAGCATAGTCCAGTTAGCCCTTGCTGGTAGATATACACCATTATGATGGTTTAAAGGGATAGTTCACCCAAAAATTAAAATTCCATCATTAATTACTCATCCTCACGTCGTTCCAAACCCGTAAGACCTTTGTTCATTTTCAGAACAAAAATTGAGTATTTTTGATTAAATCCGAGAGATTTCTGACTCTGCATAGACTGCAAAACAACTGACATGTTCAAGGCCCAGAAAGGTAGTAAGGACATTGATAAAACAGTCCATTTGTTGTGGTACTTGCATGAACGAAGACAAGAAATTGTTGAATAATGCCATTATTTTTGTTTTCTTTGCGCACAAAAAGTATTCTCACCGCTTCATAAAATTAAGGTTGAACTACTGATGTCACATGGACTATTTTGACGATGTCCTTACTACCTTTCTGGGCTTTGAACGTGTCAGTTGCATAAGCGTTGCTGTCTATGCATGTTAAGCATAGACAACATAAGCTGTTGGATTTCATCAAAAATATCTTAATTTGTGTTTTTAAGATAAATGAAGGTGTTATGGGTCTAAATGACACAAGGGTGAGTAATTAATGAAAGAATTTTCATTTCAGGGAGAACTATTCCTTTAAAACCATGACTTCCAGTGACTTTCATAAATGCATTAAAGGGTTACTCCACCCCAAAATGAAAATTTTGTCATTAATCACTTACCCCCATGTTGTTCCAAACCCGTAAAAGCTTCATTCGTCTTCGGAACACAATTTAAGATATTTTGGATGAAAACCGGGAGGTTTGTGACTGTCCCATTGAATGCCAAGTAAATACCACTGTCAAGGCCCAGAAACGTATGAAAGACGTCGTCAGAATAGTCCATCAGTTCAACCATAATTTTACGAATCTACGAGAATACTTTTTGTACACAAAGAAAACAAAAATAACGACTTTATTTAACAATTCATCTCCTCCGCGTCACCGTAGTGCCATTTTGGTGAAGATCCGCTGGACGCAAACAGCGTACGCTGTTCTGTGTCAGCTGCGTTACGTGAATACGCTGTTTCCGTTCGAATCAAAGCGTAAATAAACGTAGAAAACGTATCCGTGTGGTGTGGCTTACACAGAACAGCGTACGCTGTTTCCGTCCAGCGGATACCCTCCAAAATGGCGCTACGGTGACACGGAGGAGGCGAATTGTTAAATAAAGTCGTTATTTTTGTTTTCTTCGCGTACAAAAATTATTCTCTTCTAGCTTCTTAAAATTATGGTTGAACCACTGATGGCAGATGGACTATTTTGATGTCTTTCATACGTTGGGCCTTGACAGTGGTATTTACTGGGCATTCAATGGGACAGTCACAAACCTCCCGGTTTTCATCCAGAATATCTTAAATTGTGTTTTGAAGACGAACGAAGCTTTTACGGGTTTGGAACAAGATAGGGGTAAATGATTAATGACAAAATTTTCATTTTGGCGTGGAGTAACCCTTTAATACAAGTCTAAATAAATAAATGTTGTGTGTTTTCAGGAGAAATGGCAAAAAAAGTTCATTTTGAGGAAAAGAGATATTCATGAGAAGGTAAACACCATACATGGGCACGTGCACTCACTGACATACTTAAAATGGACAAAGATAATAGCATCTCAGTGGGCGGCTTTTTATCAGCGCAGACTAATAAAAACAATGATTTAAAAGATAAGTATAAACAGAAAATCGTACCTCCAGCAACTGCTGTCTTTTTGTTCACAGAGACTGTAACAGACGTGATAGAAATCACAAATCTGCCATCCACTGCAGAAGATTAAAAAAAAATACTGAGCACAGTACACTCAACAGGGTGTTAAGTCTCCTGGTCTGTATGATGTAAACTGCATGGTGCAGGCTACCTTGTGTGCTGTCATCTATAGGGACGTAGTATAAAAAGCGTCCAGCTGGATTCTCTGCAGCACGCCGATACCAAACAGGGAAATGGTCCAGGGTAAAAATATTCTCCTTATCCAATGGAGATAAGAATTTTCTGCAAAGAAACCATCAAACCATCAATGTGTATTCAGATGCAGCTACTATGGTCAATGTCTTATTTATGCTGATTATGATGGTTAACATCTGTTCATTGATTTATCTATAGCCACATTTATGTATACCTAAGGTTTATTCCCATAATACCACATTCTGTTTTACTGTCTGTCCTTTTTATCTCCCCAGCGTCGGGTGTATTTTAGAGTGCATGCTGATGAAAGTTATATGATGTGCTGTGGGAGTGAGTGGCCTTAAGGAAACCTCTGACAATGCAGATGCGGTCTATGCGGTTGAGTCGTGACGCACCCAGCGGCAGCTCTTGATTAAAGGTACTCACTTCGCCACACGTTTCTCTACGCCGACGTATCGGATCATTCTCATGAGGCCGGAGCGTGTGCCCAGGAACGCCGTCTCCACACCCCCATCAATACTGCACACGACGGAGGCGAGTAAAAGAATGAGAAAGGTCACGGCCGAGCACGGATTTGACTAATGAAACTTGTCTGTGATGCTGTGTGTGTGTGGGGGTGGGAAGTTTTACCCGGAGGCGTTGAGCAGCAGTGCGGTCCAGTAGGCTTCCATAGGAGCTGTGACCACTGCGTCAAACAGAGTCTGCTGCAGAAGTCTTTCATCACCTGAAGAACAGACAGAAGAGAACTCAGCTGCGGATATCATCATTATTTTGTTTAATTACATAACAAAATGGTTATGATGTATACAGAGAATAAAAGGTACAAAGATATGAGATGATTTACATATGCAGTTAATTGTTTAGCTCTGTTCCAAAGCCGAGGAAGCAACATCTGAACCTAAATATAACCTTGTAAGTAACCAATATGAAACATGACATAGGTTACAAGAGGGGTTTAATGTTAAAACAACAGTATGCTATTCTAATAAGCATAAAAACAAAGAAATATTCTGTAAAATAATCCATTTTTATTTAAAATGACCAATTATTATTAACATTTTACAGTAGAAAATGAATATGCATTTAATTTCACAAAGCTCACTGGGTTTTGTAACAGAGCACTTATGTTGTGTTTGTTGCTTAAAGGGACAGTTCACCCAAAAATGACAATTTTGTCATTACTTGCCCTCAAGTTTTTTTCAAACCTGTATTAGTTTCTTTATTCTGTTAAGCACAAAGAAGCTCAAGATGCTGGTAGCCACTGACTTTCATAGTGTGGTAAAAAATACTATGGAAGTCAATTGCTACCATCAACTATTTCGTTACCAAACATTACCCATCATCTTTTTTTGTTCAACAGAAGAATGAAATTCATACAGGTTTGGAACAACTTGTGTGAGTAAATGATGAGAGAATTTTCATTTTCAAGCACCTTGTTGGCTGCTTATTTAATAAAATGCTTTTGTTTTTGCTTATTTGTAATTGAACATGAATATAAGTAATTATAAATATATAAAAAATAAAATGAAATACCAGGTTAAAATTTATAGTCTAGTGACCCAAAACTCACATTCCAGGTCTGGTTCTTTTCCTGTTAGATACCGAACCACAGCCTGAAATTGTGTCAGTTTGCGGTGATGTGGATCGATGTCAGTCTCACAGTATGTCCTGAAATATCAAAAATCATGAGATTGGAGAATATTGCATCATTTCAGATGTTAAAAACAGCCTAATATGTGACCCTGGACCACAAAACCAGTCTTAAGTCGCTGGGGTATGTTTGTAGCAATAGCCAAAAATACATTGTATGGGTCAAAATTATTGATTTTTCTTTTGTGCCAAAAATCATTAGGAAATTAAGTAAAGATCATGTTCCATGAAGATATTTTGTAAAATTCCTACTGTAAATATATAAAAACTTAATTTTTGATTAGTAATATACATTGCTAAGAATTTCATTTGGGCAACTTTAAAGTCGATTTTCTCCATTTTTTTATTTATTTATTTTTTTGCACCCTCAGATTCCATATATTGAAATAGTTGTATCTCAGCCAAATATTATTCTATGCATATATAAAAGCATATATATTCAGCTTTCTGATGATGCATAAATCTCAATTTCGAAAAGTTGACTCTTATGACTGGTTTTTTGGTCCATGGTCACATATGGTCTTTAGTCTTCAATAACACCTACCATTCATTAGCAATAGAGACATCAGAAGCAGTCAGGTCATGTAGGCCTGTAAACAGAAAAGCAGCTATGATGAATTACAAACAGGCAGGCAAATGATCTTTATTTTGCAGGTGCTAATCTGAAAGTCTTTACCTTCTTCAACTGAAACATTTCCGATGAAAACATTCTTCCCGTGACCTTTGGTAAGTACAATTCCAAGACTGACAATAGAGACGCACAATGTAAGTCCAGAAGTCTCACACTTAGCAGAGATGTAAATATGTATTATCATTACTCACCTAAATGGAGTTTCATTAATGGTCGTGTAAAAATACTCATTTTTCAGGAAAACTACTCTTTTCTGAAAAGAGAAGACATTAGCATGTAAGTATGACAGTCACAGCTAGATTATTATGAGATATAAGAATGAATGAAGTAAGACTTATAAAAAGCGACTTAAAGGTCAAATCAACTCACTCCTTTTTCTACTGTTGCTCTGACGTCCAGAAAGAGTGTCCCACTTTCCCCTTTTACCATGGCTGTTCTTAACTAGAGGATCAAAACACACAAACACCTTGAAGCGATTGATCTAAAAATGGCTTGATGAGAGTGTGTGTGGTGTATGTTTATTTATACGTTTGTGTGTGTTGTTCCACTTACTGCATCTTCTGTATCTTCCCACTCCACCTCTGACAGATCCACACTGTTATAATTCGGCTTTGGCCTCAGCTTCTTACCATCTTTATACTAACACAACATATAGAAAACATTAACTTTAATATGATACAAACAACAAAATGTAATCAGCTCATATGTGTAGATTAAGGTGAAAGATCTCTAAAGGGAATAGAGTGGAGCTCACCAAAGGTCGAAGGTCAGGATGAGAGAGTATATAGCCATTATTAGTGTTTAGGAATGCATAGCCGTGAACTCCCAGCTAAAATGGGTAAGAAGAGATAAGTCAAAACGGTGAATCATTCAGTAAAATCACATTTGTTATTCAGTCTGCAGTCTAAACAATCAGTAATAATCACTCTGTATGCAATAATCTCCATAGATACAGCCTGCCCTATGAATGAAAATATATTAATGCAATATATTTTTAGTGTAAACAGTCGGAAGACATTATGAAGGCACCTTGTATCGAGGAGCCAATCTCATGAGCTCTTTCAAGGGGACATCAGTGCCAACCACACCAAGAAGGATCCCGTGAGACAGCTACAGACAAAAGGAGCAAAATTAGAATTAAGAACAATGAAAATCTCTCCATTTTAATTTAATTTGGCCACCACAACCTCAAAAAAAACTTAAAATATATGACATTTTTAATAGAAACAAATGAATTGTTTTTAAAGATAATCTAAGTGTATAAATTGTTAAAAACGGAAACTATTTAAATATTAATAACACCTGTCAAGGACATATCAGTTATTTATTAGGGCTGGCTGGTTATATAAGCGCGTTCCCGAGCTCTTTTCGTCAGACGCGGGAAAGCCGTTATTGAGGAAATGCCGCCTGAGCGTGTTATTTACAAACCTTATCTGCTTTTTAGGTACAAAAGTCGGGTTATACATTCAAATTGTAGCAGTATATATTCGACAAACATGTTAAGACTTGTATATTGCATATTTAATGTTTTCGTTGGATTATATGAGAGTTAATGTTTTGTTAGCGATGTTTATAAACAAGCATGTGACGAGCTTCCCGTATATTGTACATCATCTCAGTTCCTATTATCACGAACTCCCAGTGTAGTTTAACTAGAAAAACGCTACATGTAAAAATAAATAAATAGTGAGAATTTCGATTCATCCCAATGATTTTAATAATTAAAAAAGTTATCTTTCTGCAACTTACTGCAATTTTATGAGTGAATTTTTGAAACATTCAGTTAGCGGGTTCATTCAAAACAACGAGTCATTATTATTATTTATTAAAACAGGTTTTATCTCTTATTTCTCCTTTATTTAGGTCATGGCTTTTATCATGACAACAACAATAAAAGCTGTTTTCACAATTCTTGGTTTTGAATGAGACTGTATTACATGATGAACTGAAAAAATGAGATTTATAGGCAGGTCAGGAGTTATTTCAGTGAGAGCTGAAGCTTTAAAGTTTGTTTTTGGCAACTCACTGTTTCTTCTTTCTTGCTGAACACAGGCATGGCCACAGAGGTCATCAACAGCAAACTCTGGGCTTGTGTGTTAAAAAGCTGAAAGACGAGAAAAACAGAGAGGAAGAGAGAGACGACATAGACTGAACTAATGGTAAATCCCAGTCAGGCCTGTGAAGTGGACAGCAGGCTGAATAAGACCATAGAATACTTCCACCAAAAGCAGGTGCTTCTCTGGTAGGTGGAATCAATTTCTTATTGTTCTACCAAACAGCAAAATAGTGTAGCTACAGCAAAAACTGAAACTGAAAAAAATGGTTCCAGAGTTCTTAGTTGAATAGATATCAGTTTCCTGAGCATGTGGAGCCAAATAGTTGAGCCAAACACATCTGCCTTTGTAGTGCATTGTAGTCATCTTTTCAAATTTGCACCCACAAAATTCAGAAGAAACATCTAAAACTCTACCAGACGTTAAATTAAATTAAAACATTTACAACTAAATTCTATCTAACAAGGAACTTTTAGGAACTAAATTGCAAGAACACACAAACTACTGCATTTACATAATTTTTGATCTACTGAGAGTTTACCTCAGCTGTATTGGGTAGCTGGAATAAGATGATAGATATAATGAGAGGTTCATAATTAATGAAGGCAAAAACGATCAATATGAAGTTTTGGGACAATATGCAGTATGACCTTTTGTGTACAGTACTGACGTCTACAAAAGGAACGAGAGAGTGAATGAGAAAAGGTAAGCAGCTCACCACACTGTCCATGTAAGCTTCTGTCCAAATGATGTCATGATCATGATTGATGACCATTGGCCTGCTCAGCACATGAAGATATTCCATTACATTCTCCTGTACATCCGCCAGAGTAGAGATATGAGTGTAGTAACCTGATTACAAGCACACAAAAACAACAGTGATGAGAACATGGGATTGATTTATTTATCTGTTACCAGCAGAGGGCATAGCTGTCACAAAATTTAATTATAATTCTATTAGAACAGTTTGTGGAAAGAACAGAAATATTAAGACTTTTATTTTTATTTTTATTTTTTTTACATTGTCATTTTCAGGCTTGAAGAAGGTGTTGTCAATATTAATTTGCACAAGTCTGTCAAACTGTCAAATCAGTGTTGTTATTGTTAACTAAAACTATTAAAAATGGTCATTTAAATAAAACTGAAATAAAGTAAAATATATATTAAACTTCAATTAATCATTTAAACTTTTAATAAATTAAACTTAAAAAAGTAATAATGTAAAAAATAATTAACACTAAAAATATTAAAAAATATGAAATGACAAATGCAAGTAAGAAAATTTGTAAAATCAGATTAAAAAAAAAGATATCTAAAAAATAAAAAGTGAATTTTAAAATAATAAATATTGTAATTGTATAATTCATATTATAATGTTTTTTTTTTGTTTTTTTGTTTTTTTTTCATGGAAATCGAAACTGTGGTGTTAAAAAAAAACAGCTGTGTAGGAAACACTGAAAAGAAAGTCAGTATGCATTATAAATAGCCTACTATACAGAATGTGTCAATTTTCTCTACAAATTGTGAGTGTATTTGCAAAAACAGATAACTCACATTAGTTATGGATTTTCATATAAGGTAAAAATAACTAATAAATACAGCTAACAAACATAAAACAAATAAATAGTTATCTGCTTTTGCAAAACTCTTCAAATAATAGACGTCACTAGCTTGGGTAGTCTCCCATAATGCTCTGTTTTATTTAAGGCAGATCTCACCTTTATTGTTGCAGGCAATCCATTTGACATTGTCAGCAAATGTTAGCTCTCGTCCAATCAGATACGTGAACACGCGCACCTGTTTGAGAGCATATTGTGTTATCAGATTATGCACACGTTAAGCATGTATCCATAGTGACTCTGTGTGCGTTTGTTACCTTGCGTTCTGGCCAGTTGAACTCTTCAAACACCTGCTGGAAATCTTCCATGGCTCCATCGGTGATCAACATGATTGCCTGGTTACATAAACTACCCCTGCCTTCTGCTGCTGCCTACACACACAAACAAACTTTTGATATATCAATATTTTCATATGGATATACATTCCTTCCCCCAAACGCTAACACAAACTCACCTCGTTGAGAATCTTGAAGGACTCTTTTATGGCTTTCTTCACCTTTCCTTCACCTTTCACCTGCAACTCCTCCACCAAAAGTTTGAAGTGCTAGAAATAAATAGGTTGGATGAATGCAGAAGATATTAAAATCTCAACTGAATTCAGTTCTCTGGGCAAGTGAAGAAAACACTACCTCACGGTTATCCAGGTCGGCCTGTACCAGAGTGCCTTTAAAACAGGGCTCTACATACCGGACGTAATCACTGTACTAGAAATAGAGAAAATATTAGTAAAATATTAAAAGTCATGAAAACAGGTACCAGTGCTTATATCTGTGTGTTGATCATGACGACCAACCAATTCTATTATACAATGATGAATACTAACATTACAATTTAATATAAAGCTAAGCGTACCATGATACAAAGTGTCCAAGGAACATAAAAGTTCGGTAGATGCTGATTTATAGAGAATGTCTCCATAATCAATGGCTGGCATAAACGTGGCAGAAACTAATCTTCTTTTTGCCTCAAATGAAAAGCAGGGTTTATTTCTGTAATAGAACCCCAGCTTTAACTTTAGTTTTGTCTGTAATTGATTAACACGGGTTTTAAAAGATAAGAAGTCATCTGTCACTACCTCAATTATGGTACCCCATAAAATTCTGAGTAATGGTTGATTTTCCACTTGCTACTTTGATCTTGAAAGCAACATGGCTTTAGTTTTGCTCATGTTTAAAGTCAGGTTTTAGGCCACAAAGCCTTTGTTTCACAACATAAAAAGTACTCTGTAGTGAGGACGTAGCTTAGTCACTGTTTCATTAGCTTAAAAATAAAATGAACATTATTAATATTAAAATCAAAGCAGGTCCCAAAACAGACCCCTGAGGAACACCTCTCAAAATCTGCAATGGTGTAGAGGATTTCTGTTCTTACCGCTATGACGTTGACAAAGTCGTTTTCGCCAAGTGTGTCTAGAATGGTGTTGATGGTGTGTTTAGCAATGGTGAGCCTCAAACCCTTCATACTTCCGCTAATGTCCACAGCTATGATGATATCTTTGGGGGACGTGGCTGCCTGGATGTACCTGAGAAGGAGAAAAAAACAGGAATGTTCTCCTAATTTTTAAAAGCCTTTTTGAAATGCTAACAAGCACAGATCGGTTTTGTTGTCTACAACTGTTAAAATAATTATAATTTTAATGAAATAAAGCTGAATTAAATAAAAGAATAAATATTAGACCTCAACTGAAAGGGATAGTTCACCTAAAAATAAAAATTCTGCCATTAACTTTTCACCCTCATGTCGTTCCAAACCCATAAGACCTTTGTTCATCTTTAAAACACAAATTAAGATATTTTTGATTAAATCCGAAAGCTTTCTGACCCTGCATAGATGGCATCGCAACTGACACGTTCAAGGCACAGAAAGTTAGTAAGGACTTTGTTAAAATATTCCATGTGACATCAGTGATTCAACCTTAATTTTAAGAAACTACAAGAATACTTTTTGTGTGTAAAGAAAACAAAAAATAAAATAAAATATAGTTTAAATAACACTAGCACAGATGACCGCTGACAAACAGTCGAGACCTTTCACAGTAATAATTCCTCAACCAGATAACAGAGTGTGAAATCTCATCTACGTAATGTTCTGAGAGAAGGAAGTAATGAGATCACCATAAGAAGGTGACAGAGAGCTGAAACTTAAGACTGAACATTACAGTAATAGTCTGCTATACACATTTTTAATGAACTTACCTGTGTTTAAGTTATTAATGTAGCAGAACTACTCAAATTACGTATACGCAGCACAGTGATCTGTTATAGGAATGTAACACAAGACAATGGGTCTGTACTCTGTACTGTACACGTTCATTACTGCTAAAGGGATTGTGAGCATTAGCTGTAATAGCGTTAGTCCTGGCAGAAGGTGTTTGAGGAAACTGGGCAGATGCAGCAGTTAGTCATGGAAAGGAATCAAGATTAAAATCTTGCACTAAGATCAGACCTGCTGCTCCTTGACCCTGGACTGCAGCCAAATCACTAATCTTGATGTCCCCTTAAGTTCTCGATGGTTAATAGAGGTGAAAAACATCTATCACAGTCAGTAATCCATCATTTGTCACAGTTTTGAACCTATACCAAGTCAGATTAAATATTTGTAATTCATATTTAATAATATTTAATCAACACATTCAAAGACTCACCAGTTGCGATTCCTGTTATCAAAAGTGACGACTCCATTTTCATCAGGTGTCCACTTGATACCTTAAAGAGTATAGAAATCATTATGATTACAGTCTAATCTCCATGAGAGAAAGAAGGATTTCTGTGTCCATATATGTAACTAGGAGGCTTGAGTTTATCGGTTTTGTTACTGTGTCAATAGTGTGATGACATGATGATGAATGAGAGAGGCAGAGCGAAGAGTCTGAGTCACTGTCACCACTAATTACACCAGTAATTCAATGTCTGTCAGACTCTCAGCTCTCTTTCAGAGAAATGCATGTTTTGTGTCGTAACCTGCAATACTGCATTTAAAGGAGTAAGGCTGTTGTGGGAAGATTACCAGGGTAAAGTCTGAAAAATCCTGTTGAGCTGCCGAAGTACTGCCAGGTTAGAGTCGGGTCCTTCTCAAAGTTACTGGAGAAGACGTCATTCAGTGCTTCTGACATAAACACCCCATTCAGAATATCAGGATCTGAGGGACAGACTGAGATTAGTTTTCTTTTCCTAATTAAGGATGGAAATGAACCGTTTCATTTCTGCGTCACACCTTTGTTATAGACATTAGTGGGCACTTGTACAACACTTTGCTGGGTATTGACAGGCAGTTTGTTGAAGTGTTCATTCTCCTCCAGTGGAAATTCACCCCCCAGCTCTACAAAGTTCCCATCCTCATCCAATGTGTTAATCATCATGGAATTGTAGTAGTCAAACTGCAAAAGAACAAACATACAGTATTTGAATCTAGAGGGCTTGAGGGGATAGATGGAAGAATGGATAGATAGCTCACCTCTAATGTTGCATTATATTCATGATAAAAATCTGCATCCTCTACTGTCTCTGCCATTCTCTATATATAAAACATAAAAATATAAATTAGTAGATCACCCTCTTATTAAAAACAGATGTAATTATTTTGATAGTTAAAATTTTAAAACTGTTTAGAGCATTATGATAAAACACTGATATCTCTGACCTTGACCGATTTCATTTTTCTGCCCAGCATGTTCTCCATTTCTTCAGCAAATTCCTTCACCATCTTTAAACCATCCACTTCCTGCATCTTGACTATGGGCTCCACATCTTTATACTTCTACATACAGACACATATAAATTTACTTAAATAAAAGGTGGGTTAGTCTATAACAAATCTAATTAGCTTTACCCTACTCCTAAAAGATCGATTTTTCATTCAAAAAAAAAAAAAGAAAAAAAAAAGGTATTTGCAGATTTAAAGGGATAGTTCACCCAAAAATGAAAATTACCCCATGATTTACTCACCCTCAAGCCATCCTAGGTGCATATGACTTTCTTCTTTTAGAATACAATCACAGAGTTATATTAAAATATCTCCTGGCTCTTCCAGGTTTTATAATGGCGATGAATGGCTGTTGAGATTTTGAATCTCAAAAAAGTGCATCCATCCATTATAAAAAGTGCTCCACACAGCTCCAGGGGCTAATAAAGGCCTTCTGAACCGATGTGTTTGTGTAAGAAAAATATCCATATTTAAAACTTTATAAATGTAATGTAAGCTCCGGTGAGAATATGCTAGTCTCACGAGAACCAAGTTTTGTTTACGGCAAAGGAAAACCAGTCACCTCTTGGCTTATATCAAAACCGTCTGACATTTTTCTGTACAAATCCTCATTTTGTACTTCTGATTCGTCACCAGTGTTTTGTTTTGCTCTCTCCTCATTATCTCCTACGTCATCCGCTGGAACGCCACTTTCTCATAAACACGCATATGTGGTATGTGGAAGCTAGAGATTATGTTTAAAATTTTTTAAATATGTATATTTTTCTTACAGAAACACATCGCTCTGCTTCAGAAGGCCTTAATTAACCCCCCAGAGCCGCATGGAGTACTTTTTATGATGGATGGATGCACAACACCAATTCACGGCCATTATAAAGCTTGGAAGAGCAATGACATTTTTTAATGTAACTTCGATTATATTAGTCTGAAAGAAGAAAGTCAAATACACCCATGATGGCTTGAGGGTGAGTAAATCATGGGGTAATTTTCATTTTTAGATGAATTATCCCTTTAAATAATAAAAAAGAATATGATGAAGAAGAAGAATTCAAATTTAATAAAGGTCACTTTACAATAGGCAGTAACAAAGAAGAAAAAAAAAGTGAAACTATACCTACAGAGGAACTATGATAAGCATCACAACAATTCACAAACATTCTATTTCTGTAATCATAAATGAAGTTTCTAGGACAAAAGCTTTGCGGTGCGCTGTTGAAGTCAGAATTCAGAAAACAATAAACACAGATCACTCTGATAACTGCAAAAGCAAAGGCCAATTTCTAGATCATTGTTCAGTATCAAAGGCCACTGGGAGCAGAATCTCAATCTGTGTCCAAAGCAACGAGTCCTGCTCTCTGCCCGGATAGGCCAGGAGGAAACAAGAGGTCAGACAGGGATAATCCACCTCCACACAACACTGTAAGAGTACCAGGCTTTATTCTGAGCTTAGATTAGAGACACAAAAACAAAAGGGGAAAAAAATAGAGAAAAAGAATAGAGGGAGGAGGAGATGCAGCAGTCTGGGAAGGTTAATCCTCTTCCTGCCTTACTGTTCAGGCACATCCTGCTGTTGTGCTACACTAATAAAGGCCCTTAAGGTGAAAGAACGCCCACATATTCAGGTCAGATATAAACTGGTCGTTATACGACTCTCTGGTAGGCAGATGGGCTGCTTGTAGGCTGGCACCGGGTCTATGGTTAACAGTACAAAGTAATGTTAATTAGAGTGTAGTGTAAATTCAAACAGATGCCGGATAACTCGACACAGCTGCATGTGACATTTACTAGCAGTTTAGTGTTTTACAGATAAAACCTACTTCCTCTGCAGATTATCAGACAATGGCAGAAATATCCCTGATTGCTTTGGAGGTAAAATCAGATTTTCATCTTCTACTGTCTCAATAGACAAACCTTCTGTAAGAGTTGAGCGCCTGAGTATCTGTTCGACAAGGACAAAAGCTGTTTTCCAAAGGTCTCAGCCCACTGCTGAACCCTGTTTAGAATACAAAAAGAAAAGCATTAGACATCTTCCTTACATTTTGAAATGAAATCCTGAGCTTTTTGACTCTGTATAGACAACAATGCAACTATCACGTTCAAGGCACAGAAAGATAATAAGGACGTTAACATATGTGGCGCAAATTTAATTTTATGAAGCTATGAGAAAACTTTTTGTATCATGGTACTGTGAACACACGTCAAAGACTGACACGGAAGAGTAAAAAATTGTTGAATAAAGTCGTTATTTTTGTTTTCGTAGCTTAATAAAATGAAAGTTGAACCGCTGATGTCACATGGACTATTTTAACGATGTGCCTTTCTGAGCCTTGAACGTGTCTGTTGCGTTGCTGTCTTTGCAGGGTCAGAAAGCTCTCGGATTTTAGCAAAAATATCTTAATTTGTGTTTCAATGATAAATGAAGGTCTTACGGGTTTGGAACGACATGAGAGTGAGTAATTAATGACAGAATTTTCATTTTTGGGTGAACTATCCTTTTAAGATCAGCAGTGGCTGTCAAAGCAGAGGATTTCAGGCAGCCGTCATCAACTGATAGTGAGGGAAAACGTTGTTAATGAAAATCCAGGGTCACACTTTTCCGATTTTGCTTTGCCAGTGTGACCACTAAAGATTTTAAGCTTATTAAGGTTTGTGTTGGTGTTTTCTATAGTTTTGACTTTCAAGAATTAAATTAGCTCTTAGAGAGACCAAAAGGTCTGTTCAAACAAGCTGTGTGTGTGGATTTTGAGTGAATGTTGCCAGTGGAGGTTAAGCTTTGGCTTACAGTATTTTGGCTTAATACAAGGGATGACAGGAGGTGTGCAGGTCATGACCTGCAAGCGTTAAGATGAGATTTGGAGAAATACTGCAGTTCTGCACAAGGAATCAAAGGCGTGCTATTATTGGTTCATCTGCTTGCTTTGAGTTTCTATATAAATGTCTGAGGGTAAAATAAAAGTGTGAGATATTTTGTTGAACATAGCAATAAAGAGCCTAAAGCTCTCTCTTACACTGTGTAGATTTTGTATTCATGGGGTTGTTGGCATGTTAAGGCATGATGGCTAAATTTGTGCAGAGATGAATTGAACTCACGTCTCGGGCGATATCCTCATCTGAGCTTGTGTTTGGATGCTCCAACTTGAAAACAGCACCCAGAGCAGCGTGATGCTCCTCATCCTACCCATCAACCCCTGCCACGTGCATAAAACAGCAGCGCGTACAATCTCCAGCTCACCGGAACCTGAAGATAGACCGTGTGCGGTAATCCCAACCTGGTCTTGATATCAGATCGCACCCAAAAGACACTCCGGAAGCTTCAGAAGTGTGTTTTTGGGTGACACAGAAAACTTCCCTGAATGTTCTTCTGAAATAATGACCTCCGGCTCTGTTCTCCCCATTCCTGATCATCCCCTCTTGATGCTTACATCTCATCCTTCCATAATTCTCTTCTCATCATCGCTCTTTCTTGCTCTAAGAGTCCCACCGATGATGTCTTCACTCGGACTGACTGGCCAGCTGGCAACTTTTGCAGTTCCACCTGTCTTTCCGTTTCCCTCACCCTCATCTTATGTTCAACGCAGCTGGGAGGAAGTGAAACAGAAACAGATACGCTCACACACTCAGTTTGCCCTCCCCGCTATGATAATCCACATGGATTACTCTTCACTCCCACATTGGGGGAGAGAGACAGAGAGCGAGAGACGTAGAAGATGGGGGGTGGGTGTGGGGCAGATGTATTGGAATAGAGAGATAAAGTGAAAGAGAAAAGAGTGAGCGAGAGGAGGATTATTAATGTTTCTGGAGGCAGCCCTGGTCTGTTCAGTCAGAAAGAAAGAAACTAAATCTCAAACATGCAGAGTTTATTTGAACACTAAAGTCACACTTTAAATGTATGAATGTCATTGCACAAGTGGAATCTTTTTTCTTTTAAACACCTGGTCCCAAAGTGACTTTTAGTCGATGTACGCTACCAAAAGTTTAGGGTCAGATTTCTTTTTGTTTTTAAATGTTCATCAAAGAACTCTCTTTGATGAACATTTGTTGGATCAGAAACAGTAGAACACTAATATTTATTATTAATTACAAATTATTACAATAAATTGTTACCATTTAAAATAACTGTTTTATATTTGAATATATTTAGGTGCCAAGCACCAAAGGTGCTTAGGCACTTATTGTATCCGTTTTCTTCTTCTTCTGCTCTGAGAGTCTATGGCAGCCCATAAAACCGCTTACAGGAAAGTTATGAAATCTGGCACATGGATAGAGGACAGTCTTTTCATTAACCACAGCAAATTTGAAGTTTCTAACTCAAACTCTGTAGCGCCACCAACAGGCCAAATTAGCACTTATGTTTCTGCTAATAACTTTTGAACTGTAAAAGGTCTAAAAGCAAAATTCTTTTTCCACTGATTCCTTGGCTTATGTGAGTGATCCAAACCAAAAATAAATTTCTACTCTATGGTAAAAAATTTTGAAATTCCAAAAATTTCCAAAGTTTTCCAAAAAATCTACTTTTTTGAACTAGTCCTAGACGGTTTGTCTGATTTTTACCAAAATTGGCTCAGATCATCTTCAGAGCATTTTGGCAAAAAAGCTGTCAAAAGCTTTTTGATATACCCAAACGCTTTTATAAAGCGTGTTAACGAATTTGACAAAGTTTGTGCAGAAATGGACATGAGGCTATATCTCTGCAACGGATTCTGACCAAACTTGCTATGTGGTATAGCGGCACCCTCCTGGTCAAAAGATATAACTTCTGACCAGTTTGGCTAACAATTATAAGTTGGTCTTGTTAGATTTGCCATTTTGGTCCAGGAGCAGGGTTATGGAATCCTGGTCTACACTAAGTAATTAAAGACCACCTTAAAGGTCATTGCACACGAAGTCCAACATTTTCATATTCGTCATCATTTCCTATCAAAATGCTTGCTACAGATGTGAAAACACAGAAAATCGAACCTGATCTGAACTTTTTTAAATTTTGGAGGCAGTGTGTAAACGCGATTGACACAATGTGAGGTCGTATTTATTTTTTAACGTGTGAAAATTTCGGACTCGGTGTGCAATGACCTTAACTTTTAATTTTACCTCTGTTGTGCTTGGCCCCTGAATTGCTGCTTGCAGCTATATTTTAAAATGTAATTTATTCCTGTGATGCAAAGCTGCATTTTCATCAGTCATTGCTCCAGTCTTCAGTGTCACATGATCCTTCAAAAATCATTCTGATATGCTGATTTATTGTCAATGTTAAAACAGTTGTGCTGATTTTTCTGAAAACTGATATTTTTTCAGTACTCTCTGATAAATAGATTTAAAGCATTTATTTGAATAAGTAATCTTTTGTACCATTATTTTTTACTGTCATTTTTTAACAGTCTACTGCAGGGATAGGCAACGTTGGTCCTGGAGTGCCGATGTCCTGCAGAGTTTAGTTCCAACCCTGAAAAAAACCCTCATCTGCATGTAGCCCTACACTGTAAAAAACAATTTGTTGAGTCAACTTAAAATAATTTGTAACCTGGCTGCCTTAAAATTTTAAGGTCAGTAAACTAAAAAAAAAAACGTTTATTCAACTTGAAATGTTAAATTATACTAAGTGACAACTTAGATATCTGAGTTGAATCAACTTAAAATTTTAAGGCAGCTGGGTTACTTACCCATCTGTTAAGTTTAGCAAACACAAATATCTAAGTTGTTACTTAGTACAACTTAACATTTCAAGTTGAATAAACTTATTTTAGTTGACTGAACTTAAAATTTTAAGGCAGCAGGGTAACAAATTATTTTTAGCTGACTCAACAAATTGTGCTTTTTATTTTTTACAGTGTAGTAATCCTGAAGACCTTAATTAACTGTGTTTGATTAGAGTTGGAACTAAACTCTGCTGGTCATCGGCACTCCAGGACCGACGTTGCCTGTCCCTGGTCTACTGCATCCTTGCTAAAAAAAAAATTTAAAAAAAAAAGAACAGTGCACAAGTGATTCATCACATTATGAAATTACGCAAATTTTTGACATGTACTGTCAAAAGTGTCCAAATATTTTTGTCTCCACTTATTATCTTTATAAAAAGATCTTTTTTTAAAAAAAAGCCTCAACAAACTTCCTTTTTGTGAAATAAAATGGGCTTTTACTCTTATTTCAAAACAACCATCTATCCTCCAGTGAAGTCTTATTTAAATTTAATAACGGCAGTATGATTTTAATAACAGTTGCATCACTGAACTACATCATCCTGCTTTATTTTAAGCACTATTAAAACAGTCCACATTCTTTTCCCTAAAACACGCATGCACTAGATTGTGAGTGTCAGTGTCCAGATGTCATGCTCTAGATTTTTCCCACTGACCCAGTTAGTATAAATAAGAGCTTCCATCCTCCAGACAGATACACACCTGCACTGAGTGTGTGTTTGTGCTTGAGGATGTGAGCTGAGAATGTCAGTCTTGTGACAATGAAGGTTTACGCAGTGACAGTGATTACAGAATGATGCATTTTATACTGCAAGAGAGGATGATTTTAAGCTTTACTGCACAATGCATTTTTTTTAATGATTTTTAGGAACTGAAATTAATAGAAATATGAATAGAAATAAATACTTTTTCAACAAGGATGCTTTAAAACAATCAAAAGTGTCAATTGCAATGTTACAAACATACTAAGCAGCACACCTCTTTATATATATATATATATATATATATAATAAATGGGATTAGAAGCTAAATTCTTAAATATGTATGTATATACACTACCGTTCAAAAGTTTGGGGTCAGTAAGTAATAGTCTTTAAAGTAGTCTCTTATGCTCATCAAGGCTGCATTTATTTGATTAAAAATATAGAAAAAAAAAACAGTAATATTGCAAAATATTTTTACAATATAAAATAATGTTTTTTATTTTAACATACTTTAAAATAGAATTTATTCCTGTGATGAAAAGCTGAATTTTTATCAGCTGTTACTCCAGTCTTAAGTGTCACATGATCCTTCAGAAATCATTCTAATATGCGGATTTATTATTAAAATGATCAATGTTGGATAATATCAACAGTTGTGCTGCCAAATATTTTTTGGAACCTGTAATTTTTTTTTTCAGGATTCTTTCATGAATAACAAGTTTAAAAAGTACAGTGTTTATTCAAAATATAAATATTTTATAACAATGTAAATTATTTATTATTAACTTTTAATAAACTTTTAATTATTAACTTAATACATCCTTGGTGAATAAAAGTATTAATTTCTTAAAAAAAAAAAAAAAAAAAGAAACAATAAAAATGTACTGACCCCAAACTTTTGAACGGTAGTGTATATATATTTTTTTTATTTATTTTTTTTAGTCTGCACTCAAACCTGCATATAGAAGGCAACCTACTATTTTCAGCATATTCTAATTCATAAATACTTACACCATGTCTTAACCAGGCATCTGGCTAAGACACTTATGAATTATTTTTGATTTGTTTTATGTTTGTGTATTAGTGTTATTAAGTCTTGGCGTAGAACTCCATTATCTAAATGTCAGGACTCTACAGATGTCAAATATACACGCTGATATACGCACATATAAACCAATCTATAATTACTGACTTAAATAGAGTACAAAAACCCTTGACGGGATACACACATGCATGTGATTAATCCCTTGTTTCCTGAATTAAAACTGTTGCGTTGTAGTATGAATAGGTAATATTGTGTGAATGGAATAAACCATGGAAATGAGGTGAATCCAACACACACAGTCAAGCATGAAGGTTACGTTTAGTATCTTTCACCCGTAACTGCAGCACGTGCACTCCTGGCAACACTCCGGCTGTTGACATGCTTATTTAGATTAAATTATTTAGTTCATCAGCACTAATGCTTATGATAGCTGCTCGCTCATAAATCCACACAATCAGTTATTACCTGGAGAGACCGGATGGCTGCAGGGTGTCTAGGTAACAGGGTTCCCACAGCTTTTGACCAATGAAATACCATTACTTTTCTAGTCATTGGTAATTACTGGATAATGATTTTAATTTGTATGTCGGGTAAAAACCCTTGAAATTAAAGAGATTTAAACGATTATGCTTATTAGTGTACAAATGTTGATAATAAAGCAAAACAAAGCTTCTGAGATTTGATGGAGCACTATATAAAATATTAGGATTAGGGCTGGCAAACGATTAATCGCATACAAAATAAAAGAGTTTGCCTAAAATATGTGTGTGTGTTGTGTGTAATTATTATGTATATATAAAAACAAACACATTCATGTATATGTTTAAGAAATATTTAAAGGTATATGTATTTATTATAATTTTTATAGAATTTTATATTATATATAAAAATATTTTGTACATAACATATTTCTCTTAAATACATACATTAATTTGTGTGTATTTATATATACATAATAATTGTAAAACACAGTACACACACATATATTAGGCAAACTCAAACTTTTATTTTGTATGCGGTTAATCGCGGTTAATCGTTTGACAGCCCTAATTAGGATATTAGCAAGTATCATTTGGATAAGATTTACACTCTATTTAAACGGCCATAAATTTTCGTTTCTAACCTGACTTTTGAAATATTTTCTGAAACAGGTTTCAACCATAACAGATCCATGCGTAGCATGTCTAATTGTAATAAGTCATACATTAGCATGGTCAACTAGAAAACCAGAACATACACAATTTGGGGTGTTGGGATATTATTTTAATAGAAAAACAAATGGAAGAAAATGAAATTGTCAGCTTGTTTTTAGTTTGACACGCCAATTGGGAAACACTGATGATATGGTCTTTTTTCTTTTCTTTTTTTTAAAAAATGGAACCAAAAAATATTGCAGCATGTTGATATAAGAACAGAACCATAGAAAAATAGAATATATATATGTACACTTTGCTTGTATATTTAAACAAAATCATTTTCATTTTAAAGTGTGTCTAAAATTAACTATTTCTGCTGGCTTGTACAGAAGTGAGGGCAGTTTATGCCTGTGTCAGGTGTGATATGAAGATGCTAGAAATCAAGATAAGACTCGTTTGCTTAATCTTGTCATTTATCATGTTGAAGCTAAGGTCCTGTTTTTTCTATCTTTCTTTTGTGGGTCTGTTTAGAGGATAAAAATCCCTTCATAAAATGAAGAATGTCTTTCCACTCAGATTTTAAAGGAGTAGTTCATTTCCAGAGCTAAAATTTACAGATAATGTATTCACCCCCTTGTCATCCAAGAAGTTCATGTCTTTTCTTCTTTAGTCGTTAACAAATTATGTTTTTTTGAGAAAAACATTTTAGGATTTATCTCCATATAGTGGACTTCAAGTTGCCCGTGTGTTTGAACTTCCAAAATGCAGTTTCAAAGCAGCTTCAAAGGACTCTAAAAAATTCAGAGATTTTTAAAATTTAGATACCTTTAAACCTCAAATGCTCGTCTTGTCTAGCTCTTCCATGCGTATGCGTACTCTGTGCAGTCCTGTTCAAAACAGTTTGGGTATGTCAAAGAACTCCCATCTCATTGTCTCCTCCAACTTCAAAATCGTCGTACATCACTGTTTTACCTTTTTTTTTGCACGTTTACTTTGTAAACACTGGGTTGGTACTTCTGCAGTGGTGTAGGACCATTTTGAAGTTGGAGGTGAAAATGGGATGGAAGTTTTTCGACATACCCTAACTGTATTGAACTGAATAACACAGAGTGCACGCGGAGCTAGACAAGATGAGCATTTGAGGTTAAAAAGTGTATACATTTTTTTTTTTAATTATCAATCGTTTCGCTAGATAAGATCTTTATTCCTCGTCTGGGATCGTTTAGAGCCCTTTGAAGCTGCATTTAAACTGCATTTTGGAAGTTCAAACTCACACGCACCATACTATATGGAGATAATTACTGAAATGTTTTCCTCAAAAAACAATTTCTTTACAACTGGAAAAAGAAAGACATGAACATCTTGGACGACAACGGGGTGAGTACATCATCTGTTAATTTTTGTTCTGGAAGTGAACTACTCCTTTAACATATAGCACATTTCTTGCCCTGTTGTCTAAAAGATAAATGTAAAATCCATAAAATTCTTCTTCAAGAAAATACTAAAATACTTAAGATTGCCCCTTGTGTGCAAGAGTCAAATTCAAAGCTGATAGGACATTCAGATCATTCAGTTTAGAATATGAAGATCACACAATTTGCAAATCAAACTGGTTTTCCTGTTGTGAATCTGCTCGAATTATTGGATGCTACATTCAGAGTAGGGTAGTCCTGAGATGGGATGCCAATATGGGTTCAGAGCATGAAAGCTGCATGTACGTGTACACGTGTCCAGATGGTGTTCCTGCTTCAGAAAGGTTTTGAGCTGGAGTCTGTAGCGAGGCGGGAGACATATGCTTCATAGATGGTGTCCAGGAATGAGGCATCATTCTGTGAATCACAGAAAGAGAGAAACAACCCATTAGAGGTAGAGCAGCAATCACTAAAATATTGGTGCATCTCTAAATTATATTATAAATACTAGAGTAATACAGATAGACATGAGTTTAATTCTGACCTTGATGAGGTGGATCAGCGTGGCCTGTAGCTGAGTCTTGCTAAGTGCTCTAGGTTCAGCTGGTTCTGGTTCTGCTCTTGTGGCTTTAGTTTGGGTGAACACGCTGGGTGACAAAAGGAGGGTGGGGGCTACAGTCGCTGGGATACGCTGCGGTGAGCTCACCTGCACCCATACGTATTAAATCACGTTATAGATGCTGCTGTAGAATGGCTTACTATTTATTTGAGAGGAACATAAAAGCAACAGATCAGAATAACTCAGAAATATTTATTTTTACCTGTGTCGAATTCGTTTTGCTGAGACTGGAGCTGCTGGTGGTCAGACTGGGCTGTAGAAGCTCTTGTTCCTGCTGCACCAATGTGAGCCTCTGCAGAAGCTCATGTGGTGACACCACGTTCCCCGCCACTCCAGCAGGGGCTGCTTTGTTTGGGACATAGAGCAGGTGCTGAGCCGGGCCTGGCCCTGAGGCTGTAGCCTTAGGGTGGATTTGGGCCCCCACCCCACTTTCTCCCTGATTTAACTGTAAGGAAGGCATGCCCGGAGTCCCTGCCACAGGAAGAGGGTTCATTAGCAGTTTTTGTATTGGGTCAGGCTGGTTCTGGACTGCCCCGTTTTCACACAAACGGCTCTCTGGGGATTCAGAAAGAGGCTGCAGCAGCGAACCAGACATGAGCTTGTGGATGGCTGGACAGTGCTGCATGGGGGTGTTGGACACCACAGCGCCACCTGCGGGAGAAGGGTCGTCGTAAGATAGTGAGCGGGCCACTGTTGACCGTGTTGGACCCATCCTGTTGACAGCTGAGGTGGGCTGTGGCGAGACAGAGTCCGGTTTTAATTGACCACCGAACAAAGTGACAACCGAGAGGTGCTTTGAATCCATCTCTGGATCCTAAGAGAGAGTTAAAGTTTCTTTATATTTAAGCATTTGAATATTACACTTGTATTATGTCTGCTGTGTCACAAACATGCTAAAGTAGAGTATTCACACCTGCTGAGTTTGTCCCTGAATGTGTGCATCCTGTGCTGGTTTGAGGGGAATAGGTTTGATCAAATGGGGATTTCCATAAATGATACCACCACTGCCAATTTCTTTCGGCTCGCTGAGTTTTCCCTAAAAAGAAAGGAAGAAAACTCATGTAGGAGAAATGTACAGTGCACTGGTGACCTCTAGTGCATACGAAAGACCTAAATACTTGTGCAAGAAAAAGAAGATGTTAAAGGGATAGTTCACCCAAAAATGAACATTTTGTCATTAATTACTCACCCTCATGTTGTTCCAAACCTGTAAGACCTCCATTCATATTCAGAACACAAATTAAAATATTTTTGATGAAATCCGAGGGCTTTCTGACCCTGCATAGACAGCAACGCAACTACCATGTTCAAGGCCAAGAAAGGTAGTAAGGACATTGTTAAAATCAGGGTTTCCACACCGTTTCAAATTCAAGGACCTTTCAAGGACTTTCCTGGTCCAATACCCTCAAATTCAAGGGCTTAATGTGGGGACACATTTCAAGTGATAGCAAGGTTACATAGCGTTACCTTGTAAGATACATTGTTACAGCTTTTGTGTCTCAAACACAACTATGCCAAAAGGATTTTTATTTATTTATTTTTGGCCATATGACAGAGATCTGATATTCTATTTGTCGTATTTCTGTTTTGCATAAAACTAAAGAATATTCGGCTCTGCACCTGGCCAAGTGATGATCCTTTGGATCTCTGGCAAGCCATTCTTTGTAATCTTCTTTGGTGAGCCAAATATCTTGAAACTTGCATTTTCCAGGCATCACGTTTCAGCAGTTTCAGCCTATTTTTGCAACATTGAGGTACCATCGTAGTAGTTTTGTGCGTGTGTGAATATCACGGCAACGTACAACACAAAGTACCTCACACGGGAAACACTTAACGTAACGCATACATGCACGTAACTAACGTAAATCAAGCAAGCCAGTATGCATAGGCCATGAAGTGTTGCCGAAATAACACATTAGCGGACCCGAGGGAATAATATAGAATTTTTTTTCTAGAAAACTTCTTGCACAAAATAAATTCAAGCACTTTCACGGACCGGTATCTATATGTGTTTATTTTCAAAAACTGTCCAGGGCCTAGATTTATTTATTTATTTTTTTTTCCAGATTCACAAACTTTAAAGGATTTAAAGGACCCGTGAGAACCCTAAAATAGTCCATGTTACATTACAGTATCACAGTGGTCCAACTGTAATTTTCTGAAGCTACAAGAATACTTGTGTGCAAAGGAAACCAAAATAATGACTTTATTCAACAATTTCTTAACTTAGAAATTCTCATAGCTTCATAACATTAAGGTTGAACCACAGCTCTCACATGGACTATTTTCAAACAACCTTTCTGGGCTGTTTGAACGTTTCAGTTGCATTGCTGTCTATGCAGGGTCAAAAAGCTCTTGGATTTCATCAAAAATATCTTAATTTGTGCCCCAAAGATGAACAAAGGTCTTAAGGTTTTGGAACGACGTAAGGGTGAGCAATTAAAGACAAAATTTTCATTTTTGCTTGAACTATCACTTTAAGACGTATCACTTTTACGCATCACTTTAAGACGTGTGTGTCACCTTGTCATAGTCATCTCGTGCTTTAGTGAGCATCTGCATTATATCCACACCCTGCTCTGCAGATCGTGGAGAGACCGAGCCAATTGCCATTTGCGGCTGTAACTGCTGTTCCAGTCCTGCCAAACTGAAAAAGCATAAAGAAGGAATGAGTGTGTGTTTGTGAGAAAGCCAGAGCTAGGGTTGGAAACTTTTTTTTTTTTTTTTTTAAATACAGAAACCAATAGGTGGCAGTGACATGTGGTTCTGTTAACAGCTTTTGAACATCTGCCAAATGGAACAAAGCATTAAAATACTCAGAGTGTTTCCTCTGCTGGAAAAAGAACAAAATAAAGACAAGTTGTAAGATTGATGTTGGAACTTGGTGTGATGAGATAAAAAGATCATGGGTGTCCAATCCTGTTCCTGGAGAGCCACCTTCTGGCAGAGTTTAGCTCCTGCACTAAATAAAGACACTTAAACCAGCCAATCATATATAGAAACTTTTAGGCATGCAGGTGTGAACCTGGGATTGGACACCTCTATGCTAAGTCATTTAAAGACAACATTTTGTCTATTGCATTGTTCTCACTGGTTGCAGCATGACCAGTGTAGCGTGACTTGAGAATGAATCTTATAAGTAGACTCTTGTAATGAATAAGTCTTCACTTTTAAATTTGTGTAATTTTAATAACTGAAATGTGTTAAGTATGTTTGATTCCTCATAAACGTACTAGAAGAATCATTAAGGGAATTAAAGAACTGGAATCATTAAATGGAATCAGAACCAGAATTAAATGTTGTGTGAGTTGCAGACGGAGGAGAAACTCACTTCTTCATGAGCTCCGCTATACGCTGACAGTCTTCTTTATCATAGAACCAGATGCCGTAGATGGACACTGCAAAAAAGAAAAGCATACATATATACACATATTAATATTAATTGTCCTCAAAGATTTAATCAAAAGATCATAAGGAAACATAAATGTTTAACACAGCAGTGGAAAAGGAGCGCTGAAACTGACAGCATACATGCACTTACGGTGCCATCATACATGCATACACACACTCTACTCTAGCTGACATTCCTTTCCCAGAAAATTTAAACTCCCAAGTCCCCAAGCAGAACTGGAGCCAACTATTGTGCCAGGACACCAAAATGTCTTTTAAGACCAAGATGAAATCTTCAGATGCTTGTATCAACAGTCATGGTTGTTCTAAAGAACAACCGTATTAGGAACAATTAATAGAGATTTCAGTGATAAGCTCGGACTGTGGTTCCTCATGAACTAAACTTAGAGCCTGGTGCTGACAGCTGAATAGGACCTGTTCCATTCACCTCCAGAAGTAGCTGAGAGATAACATAACCCAGGGCGGCAAAAGAGAAGAGAGAGAGAAAGAAAAGACTGGTGCTGTATCCACAACCGTTCATTCTCAGAGCAGAGAGCACCACGCGGGTCAGCGCCTGGGGAAAAAAACCCAAACAAAATACTGCCTGGGAACCAAAGAACACAACTCTGAGAGAGAGTGAGCGAGCAGGGGGAGGAGAACAAGAAGGAGGACAGAGAGGGATAAGAGGACATTGCGAATGCTTTTGAAGTTGAACCTAGCAAAACACAACAAAGAGAAAGAAAAACAGACCCGAACCGCACACCCTCTCTCGTGTCAGACAGAGTGCAGGAGCATTCGCGGCATGTTTTACTGAATGGAGCGGAATCCACACTCGCAGTGAGGAGACGGTGAACTTCTGACCAACTTCAAATAGACCAAAGCTTCAATCAGCTGAGGATTCAAATCTCAGAAAGAGAAAAAAGAAGATGCTGCGGGGGCTGTTCAGTCGGCGCAGGCTGAAGCACGAGCGACTGGAGGAGGAAGTGGAGGTGCGGTTCAAAGGGAAACTGGTGTCGGAGAGAGAGTTGGGCTACTCGTTCGTGCGGCCAGGAGGTAAGAGCTTTGTATACGCAACAGTCCGGCTGAAAGTCTCCAGCTACACAGTCACAAATCACAACCACAACACTGCGTTTGTTTAAGAGACGAGCTGACAGAGACCAGCACCCTCTGCATATGAGTAAAACCGATGTGTTTAAGATTGACAGTGTAGGTCTTACTTCCTGTTGTCTGAAACTTAATTAATAGTGTTTGTAAAAGCATTATTATTGCCCATACTAAGTATTTAACTATTAACAAAGAACTGACAAGTAACTCTTACACTGTTTGTGCTACAATACCTCAAATCGTGTGGTCTGTTGAGGAAAGGTGTACTGTAAGTCTCCAGACTTAGTTTTCATCTAGTGGACGTACATTGAAGGAGGAATGAGTCCAAAATCTAGGAACGCATTTCCGGTTCCATCATCCAAATGTCAGTGGGTATTTTTAATAGGATTTTGGTCAAACGCCTAAAATAAGGTCTCATGACATTTCTGCATTTTATTCTACGACAAAAAGTAGCTAAGTAATATCCCACTTGTGATTTAAAGGGATAGTTCACTCAATAATGAAAATTATGTCATTAATTACTCTCCCTCATGTCATTCCAAACCTGTAAGACCTTCATTCATCTTCGGAACAATAAGATATTTTGAAAGCTTTCAGACCCTGCATAGACAGCAACACAACCACCACCTTCAAGGCCCAGAAAGGCAGTAAGGACATTGATAAAATGGTCCATGTGACATCAGTGGTTTAACTGCAGTTTTATAAAGCTACTATTTGAACGACTTCATTCAACAATTTCCTCTCTTCCATGTCAGTCTTCGATGTGTGTTCACAACAAAGTCATTATCGTGTTCTGAAGATAAACAAAGGTCTTACAGGCTTGGAACGACAAAAGAGGTTGAGTAATTAAAGACAGAACTTTCATTTTTGGGTAAACTATGCCGGAAGCCTAATGGCAGGGACTTTAAAGTCATGCCACCATGGTGCAGTTTTTTTACTTATGGTGATTATATTTAGATTTAAAAATTAATGAATGCTATGTTCATTTGTAAAGATTATCTTGATAAAATGTGTTCATAAGCATTTGTTGCTCGCAGATTTTACTTTTTTTTATCTGCAAAAATCTGTAAGGTAATAGAAAAATCCTATTGGCTTTTTGTTTAGGAAACCAGGGTGATGCTGTCTTATTGGATGGCCTACAAAATGTCATTATCCCTTCAGGGCCCGTATTCACAAAACATCTTAAGGCTAAGAGTAGCTTATAACTAGCCGATTTAGGAGAAAATCTTAAAAATAATGGGTGTGTCAATCCTAAATTTAGGACTCCTACATTTTTGCTCTAAGAGTATTTCACAAAGTGTTTCAGTGTTCAGAGCTAAAATTAGGTCCTAAATCTGTTAAACATTAGGAGTGGTGAAGAGGACTCCCAAGTCACTAAGACCAAATCACAAACTACCCTCTCTGCTGAAAAAAAAAAAAAAAAAAAACAATACAAACCATCTACTTTTAACCATTAAAACCATTAAAAATGGTTTCCTGTAGTGTGTTTTGGGACATAATCCATTAGGATTTAGTGGTTTTAACAAGCCATCAATAGAAGGTGACCAGTTATCAGTAGAGACCAACAGGAACCATTACAATTTCCTTTAAAACCAGATGAGATACATAGATGATTGTTTTATGATTTGGTCAGGATCTGAACAAGAATTGGATTTGTTTCTGACATTAATCAATTCAAAGATACCATCAATTAAATTTACAATGGAAAAAAGCTGTGAGTCGATACATTTTTTGGACATTAAAATTACTTAGATTAAAGAGGCACTACATACAACAGTATTTCGGAAGTCTACGGATAAAAATACAATATTAATGATTGATAGTTATCATCCAGTTCCTTTAAAACGAAGTTTACCAATTAGTCAGTTTAAAACGTAATTGCAGTACCACACATGAATTTTATGAACAGGTAGAATTGCTTTTTCAACGTTTTCGTTCTAAGGGATATCCACAAAGTTGGTTAAATACTGCATTAGATAAGGTAAATAAAGTGAATAGACATGATCTTTTGAAAATAGATAAACCCATCAAAAAACAACGGAATTTTTCAGTAAATTGTTCACTGACATACAATGAGCACAGTAATATGATAAACTCAATCATTTATAAACACTGGCATATATTATCATCTGATGAATCTTTCAATGATAAATTCACGTACAAAAAAACAAAAAAAAAAAAAACACGTAAACTATCAATCAGATATGCTGGTCAATTCAGATGTAATAAGGAGGAAAAAGTCTGCTTTTATACAAGGTTCCATGCAGAAATTGTGCTGCATGCCGGATTTTGGTAAGATGTAAAGAGTTCATATGTCCAATAAGATGAAAATGTTTTAAAATTAAATCGTGTATTACCTGTTCAACTCATAATGTGATCTAAATGTGATCAATTGAAATTCCGAATTAATGATCATAAATCAAGTATACGATGACAAAACAAGACATGACTTCTTCAGTAGCCAGACATTTTAATGAACTGGGACATGATATTAAACAACTAGAGTGTATAGGCACAGTCATTAGATCACGTAGAGGAGGTAATATACATAAAGAGTTATTAAAACGAGAAGCATTTTGGATATATAAACTTAAATCATTAATTCCAAATGGTATGAATGAGGAATTGGATCTTTCTTTAGTCTTTCTTTAATAAATTAGAATTCAATCAATATGGATCCTTTGGAGTAGATCTCAAGCATTTAGTATGAGAATCAGTGATTATTAAAGACGACGTATGTCTGATGATTTTAATTATTGAAGATTTCATTGTTAAATGCAGATACTGTTGATGGTTGATTTTAACTG
This sequence comes from Cirrhinus mrigala, assembly GCA_036247105.1. Lineage (NCBI taxonomy): Eukaryota > Metazoa > Chordata > Actinopteri > Cypriniformes > Cyprinidae > Cirrhinus > Cirrhinus mrigala. The sequence goes on along the minus strand of CM070010.1, from coordinate 15,486,423 downwards.
CCTGTTAATATAAGAGCGATAAATATGTAATCCTTTGTAAATTTTGATCGGATAAGAGGTATACTGTAGAATTGTGGTGGGTTTAATAATGTGTGTGGTATTTAAATGCAAACGGTTTAAAATTTAATGAATGAACATTTGTGAATGAACGATGACGTCAAATCTGTGATTTGAAAAGTGGGTGGAGGTTTTATATTGTTTAACACACTAAAGAAGGCCTGCTAGCCAAAACGTTTGTCTCTTTGTCCTCTGGTGATGGATTAATAAAACGAAAAAAGAAGTTTGTTTTATGTGAGTGCGAATCATAGTTTTGTATAAAAGTTCTTTAAAATCAGTACAATTCCCATTATAACCAGTAAAACCATTAAAAATTCTGTGATGGTTTCTATTGTTTTGTTTTTTTCAGCAGGGCTAAAATTGTTACCTGCAATCTGCCTCGGAACATAAACATTATAAAAACACAGTGCATTTATATGCACACGTTTTACCATGCATCTGTTTTGGTTTTGGAGGTTATCCCAACTCCAATTTTACATTAATTATGTCCTTATTTTCATTAATAAGTTGGGCACGAAGCGTCCAGTTTGGTTTTCTTTAACGTTTACGTGCCATACTATCAGCCATGATTATTCTACCCTGTTAATTAAAACACTGTTTATATGCATATCCGTAACTGTTTATGAGAAGCACACATGTAAGAGGCTGGCAATTAGCTGAACATATACTTGTTTAATTAATACAATTAACCTGCATTTAAAAATCTTTATGTGAATGTGGCAACATTTTTATTTTTAAACCCTTATTTGAATATGACAACATAAATCAAGCTCTACAATATTTCTATGAATAAATCTCCGACAGTAACCCCTCCCCTATCAGCCAATCACTGTGTGCATAGTTAGTAAGCATCCTGACATCATCCATAGCAACAAAGTCACCCCCATCCTTACTCTTAATTTAAGAATTCTTTCTATTCCTTAGTATAAGTTTGTCTCAGCAGCTTTGTGAATAGGTTTTAAAGGAACACACCACTTTTTTTTTTGAAAATAGGCTCATTTTCCAACTCCCCTAGAGTTAAAGAGTTGAGTTTTACAGTTTTTTAATCCATTCAGCCAATCTCCGGGTCTGGCGGTAGCACTTTTAGCATAGCTTATCATAGATCATTGAATCCGATTAGACCGTTAGCATCTCGCTCAAAAATGACCAAAGAGTTTCGATATTTTTCCTATTTAAAACTTGACTCTTCTGTAGTTACGTACAAAGACGGGCGAAAAGTGAAAAGTTGTGATTTTCTAGGTCGATATGGCTAGGAACTATACTCTCATTTTGGCATAATAATCAGGGAACTTTGCTGCCGTACCATGGGTGCAGCAGGCACAATGATATTACGCAGCCGTCAACTCTGCCGGCTGCAACTCTGCATCTACACAAACTTGGTGTCGATCACTTTCAGGTGCTGCGTAATATCATTGCTGCACCCGTGGTACGGCAGCAAAGTTCCTTGATTATTACGTTGGAATGAGAGTATAGTTCCTAGCCATATCAGCCTAGAAAATCGCAACTTTTCATTTTCCGTCAGTCTTAGTACACAATGTAACTACAGAAGAGTCAAGTTTTAAATAGGGAAAAATATCGTCATTATATATGGTCATTTTTGAGCGAGATGCTAAAGGTCTAATCAGATTCAATGATCTATGCTAAGCTATGCTAAAAATGCTACTGCCAGACCCGGAGATCGGCTGAATGGATTCGAAAATGGTAAAACTCAACTGTTTAACTCTAGGGGAGTTGGACAATGTGTCTATTTTCAAAAAAAGTGGAGTGTTCCTTTAAGAGAAAACTCTTAGCTAAAAACTTTTACTGCTATTTAGGAGAACTCTTAGTGGTAAGATAAAATGTTTTGTGAATATGGGCCCAGAATACTGTGTGTTTATCTTGTAAATGCTAATTTTGTCATTGTATTGAAACACACTTATAGGTAACATTAAGACTAACATAGTCCTACTAAAAGTAAAAAAAATCCATTTTGATTTCATGGGTACTTTAAAGTCTGAAGCAGTGTATGCTCCTCAGTCATTTAGTGTGTAATGGCCAGTTTTTTCTCTCTGACTATTACAAAGTTAATAAGTGTATGATGCTGAGTATCTTAAGATCTGTTCAGTTTTTCAAAGTCATGTAGTTTATTCCAAGCTTTATTGGTGGGCTATTTTGACTGTAAGCAACTACCAAGAACATCGTAGAATGAGCCAGAACACCTTAGCAATTGCATTACAACACACTAACAACCACTCAGAACATCTTTACAACCACAGAACAATGCTATGGCTACCACTCAAAACATTCTGATCAACAGTTTGATTAGAGATAAAAACCCACTCTGTGGTAAATTCTTCAGTGAAAACACCAGGCAGTAAAATCTCACCTACATTTGGAAGCAGCCAGAATAAATGCTCCCATCAGTCAATTCGCAGTAGCACAGATTTTCACTGTCACTGCAATGCTCAAACATCAGTTATGGACTGGCTGAAACATCGAGATCTGCAATGATTCATTCAATCAGCCTGAAGTACTTAAGCCTTTTCCGCATACACTCTATTTGCAGGTTTCTTTATCATGAATTTCCTTGGAAGCCCGTGCATGTGTGCGTGTGAGAGAGGCTTGTTATCTAATCAGGATTGGCTGGTCCGGTTTGTGATGCTGGCAGGAAACTGGATGAGAAACACACACACTTCTCTGCACCATATAAGGCACTGTGGCTCTGGGGCCTCTCATGCAGGCACGCCTGCCAGGGATCTCTGATCTCTCACACACACACAGACGCCAGTCTGACAGCTCTCTCAATTCAGACGCACTTTTACTGCTGTTACTTTTAGGATGGATGCTCACCCTGTGCTCCCTGCGCTGTTTACACCTGGTATTCACATCCGTTTTAAGTGATCCATTTGACACTGGATGCTAAATACATACCTAGATGGGGTCCAAAACATTTCACCCTCAGTCGCACACACCTCCCATGTCCAGACAGATTTTTGTGTCTGTGCAGGAGTGTGTGTGGACGTGTGAGCGATTTGAGCCCTTCAAAAGCATTAGAACATGGCGCTTGCAACATCTAGGTCATAGGTTCGATTCCCAGGGAATGTATGAATTGGTAAAAAAAAAAAATATATATATATATATATATATATATCTTGAATGCAAGATATTGTTATAGGATTTATTTATGGAAAACAGCCTGAACATTTAACCAAATGTTCTGCATACTTTTAGCTATGTGTGCAATATTATAAAGCTGTATGACTTTTTTTTGTACTCATTTACTTTACTCTGATGCATATGAGCTTTTTCAGAAATAGAGAGACTTACAGCGAGCGTTCCTGTACAGCAGAAATGGATGCTGTAGCTGGAAATCTAAGTCTTTAGTGATGGGTTCGGTCAGGTTGTCCATGCTCAGGCGATTCAGGATGGTGAAGCCGTGCCTGGGGGAGGCAAGCCTGATGGCACAGAAAACTGACATTAAAACTCATGAGTGGGAAACTAAAGCTTATGAGTCTGAAGGACCTAAACAACTGTGAGTGGGTGTTTTGCAGTGTTAGTGCAGTTGAGCGTACAGTGTTATATCAGAAGGCTGAGGACTATCATGCAGGTTGTTTCTGTGACCCTAAAGAGCCGCTTTAGATCTCTAGGGCTGTGATTCAGGATCTGTGTGTGTGTGTGTTGCTTCACTGTTGAAAGCATGAGAAAACATACAAACCTGTTATAGACAAACAGGGTTCCCTCCACATCTGTCTTTTCCTGTAGAAAACAAATGCATAAGTTAAAAAAAAAATCCAACTGTTTATACAGTTGTCATTAATCTGCATATCCATTAAAACTGTGTTGATATCATTGTTTACCCATTCATTAGTGGTGTTGTTGAAGGTGTAAAGTGCTACTTGGCTAGCCAGGTCTGTGATGCTGCTGATGTAGGGGTCGAGTCTCTTAAGGGCAGACAGACTCATGGATAAACAGCTCCCACCGCCGCCACCTGTGCTTGCAGTCATGGCTCCAGTCCTGTTTTTGTAAATAAAATATATGATCTTTAAATAAAACCTTATGGAGACGCCCACAATGACTATTTACTAAAACATTCAGATACACTAACAGTCAAAAGTTTTTGAACAGTAAGATTTTTAATGTTTCTTAAAGAAGTCTCTTTGGCTCAGCCTGCATTTATTTGATCCAAAATACAGCAAAAGCAGTAATATTGTGAAATATTTTACTATTTAAAATAACTGCTTTCTACTTGAATATATTTTAAAATGTAAATTATTCCTGTGATCAAAGCTACATTTTCAGCATCATTACTCCAGTCTTCAGTGTCACATGATCCTTCAGAAATCGTTCTAATATGCTGATTTGCTGTTCAAGAAACATGTTTTATTACTATTATTATCAATATTTAAAACAGTCAAGTACCTTTTTTTCAGGATTTTTTGATGAATAGAAAGATCTGAAATGAAAAGCTTTTGTAAAAAAAAAAAAAAAAAAGCTTGAAGCCAGTATAATTTTTTTTATTTTTTGAAAGGGACAGAAATAATAGAAGTTAATATTTTTATTCAGCAAGTATGCTTTAAATTGATCAAGACATTTATAATTCAAAAGATTTCTATTTCAGATAAAAGCTGTTCTTCTGAACTTTCATCAAAGAAACTTGAACATATTCTACACAGCTCTTTCCAACATAATAATAATAATAATAATAATAATAATAATAATAATAAATGTTTTTGAGCAGCAAATCAGAATATTAGAATGATTTCTGAAGGATCATGTGACTGGAGTAATGATGCTAAAAATTCAGCTTTGAAATCACAGGAAAAAAAAAATAAATTTCAAAATATATTCCAATAGAAATCAGTTATTTTAAATAGAAAAAAAAAAAAAAAATCACAATATTACTGGTTTTGTTGTACTTTGGATCAAATAAATGCAGGCTTGGTGAGCAGAAGAGACATATTTATATGACATATTTAAAAAACTGCTCGAAATCTTTTGACTGGTAGTGTAAATCTACATAAATCCTTTATCTGAAATATGTTTTATTGTATGAACTGAACTCTATACTAAACATTTTGTTTTGCAAAATGTTGTAAGTCACCAATTTGTGTCTCAGTAGTCTTTTAAGATAAATTGTAATATAAAGATATGAAGTTAAAAAAGTGAAACAAAACTTAAAAACAATTAGACATACATTTAAATACTGTTTATTAAATAAATACTGTTTATTTAATGAACAGGCAAGCCTGTTTATTAAATAAACCAGAGCTGTGAAACTCATTTAATTGATAATTGCCTGATACCATACCAAATAAATAAAAAGACGTTACAACAGGCCTGTATACGATTAGAAATTACTAATATATTATATTCTAATAGCTATTCATATATATTCTAAAGCTAATGTGAATAACACATGTTCCCAAGTTGTTATTACTGTTTAGCCCGAGCCAAAAGAGCCCAACCCCAAATCTGCATTTTGTTATGGCCCCTAAATTTGGTTCGGGTCGTTATTTCATTGTAGGTAGTAAATCCGATCGTTAGAAAAGTAATAGCACCATAACAAACTCTACGGGACGTTTTTACATACCGAAGTTTGCTACTGCGCGTTAGCGGTATGTTCAAATCCCAACCGTGTATAAACAATAGTAATACTGCTGCTTCCCACTATTAATTGAATAATTCATGCCTCCATAAGTTCACAAATGAAATAACTAAGGCCTTGGTTAGCTACTGCTCCCCTGTTATAGATCGGACAGGAGTGAAACTTACCTGCACTTAAAATACCGCACAAATCCTAAAATTCCTTTAAAACGAGATTCAACTCTGTAAAATAAGACTGAAACACTTTATTTCACGTTCCGGTCTCTTGATGTATATTTTCAATCTTCTGCAAATTAGCAAAACGTTAATATATCGCTTTATATCACTTCTCTAACTCCTGAACAGCTACCGCTCTCGCCATGTTTGCGCTGACAACAAGACAGAACGAGTTGAGCGCTGAGTTTCCGCGCACACAGGAAAAGTAATCGAGGCGCCTGAATAACCGATGAGGCTTGAAGCTCCGCCCCCCTACAGCTGGCTTGAACTCACCTGAGACTCGCCAGACCTTTAATTTACATCATGGTCATTGATAGTAATGAAGTGAGCTGACGCTGCAGGGTTTGTGCATCCAGGGGAGCACTTGAGGTTTTGAAAATATCGCATTACTGCAGTATGCATTCTCTGGTAGGCATGATTTGACGTTTTAAGCTTGTTATTGTTTAGTTAGTTGTATTTTCTTTCTAAAACACATACATTTCTCTGTCCGGAGGACAAAATTAATTATCAAACCTCCCTGTGTTACTGTAATTTAAAGGCGCGCTCAGGATTTTTTTCCCAAGAGAACTGAAAAGTAAAATCATACCGAATACATGATTTTGTAACATCCTGTATCTATAACAACTGTCATACCAGCAAATACAACATAAACATAACATAAAAATATATGCGTGAAGGTTGCAACAGGAAAACCCTAGAAACTGAATGCTATTGTGCCCTTGAGCAAGACATCAGGGTTGCTTCAGGGTGACTGTCGTATTATAACTTGTCTTTTCTAAAAGGACGATTTACTCAACCGCACTTTACTCATTTAACACTAGAGGGCATCACTATACAATTACTCGTGATTTATCATCGTTCTCGGCAGGATTTCAAACATATTCCAGAGAGCACAGCAGCCCATGCAGCTTTTTATAATGTTGTTCAAATGTTTTTATGTACAAATTTGTATGTTTCAGCTAGGCTGACAAAACTTAGGTTAGTACATTTGTTCAGTTAGCTTTTAATTTAGACCTAAAAACTTTATGTTGAGTACTCATTATATGGAGATAAATAGGGTAAGAATTAGTACAGAAGGGAAGAGGATGAGCCGCCTCAGTTATGTTTAGTTAATTGGTTAATTATAGTGTTAGGAAAAGAATCATGTAGCCTGTGGCTGTAGAGGACGACCACTGCTGTGTATCACATTTAGTGTGCTGACAGAGACATGATTCGTCTTGACATTTGAAATGTGGGTCTGGAAGCTGAGAGGAATTTTGTCATCTTTGAAGCGACGCATTAACCAGTTTTCCTTCTCTACGGATGCCCGTGATTCTTTGGCTCCCTGGATTCCCAGAAGCTTATGATTACAGGGTGGCACTTTGTGAACATTTCCTCTGTGCTTTTTGTAAACATACCAAAGTTAATCAATTATTTGAGGATGCTGAAGGGAAATCGCTGACCCCTTTCGTGAACTTTTGTTCAGAGCCAAATTCAATCAAAGAACTTGGCTGTAGATTGAACATTCATGAGTTTGTTTTTCATTCATCCAGAGGGACGTGGTCTGAAAACCTGCAGTTTCGAGTGCTTCATGATTCTTCTGACTGATTCAAAATCTGCAATTCTGATGCGCAGAGAGCAAAAGCGAGTGAGAAATGATAATCTGGGGGCAGGGGGTGTCTCTTGGGACATGTGAAGTTTTCTCATGGCTGGAGGGAGGGACCAAGCAAGGGCCTGCTAAATTCGTACTAGGCCGTTTGCTGATGAAAGATTCTCAGTCGTCTTGCAGAAATTCCCAGGCCCCATCGTCCCCTTTATCAGAGCCCGCCAGTCCTGAGGAAACAGCTTGTCCTGCCATGAGAAGATCAGGCCGGTTAAGCCTCAGCTGAAGGGAAAAATCGGCCCCGACACCTGCTGCTGGGGAACTCGACGTTCACCCCAGAAGTGGCATCCCCCGGCAGGCGGCAGGAAGTGGCTGATGCCTAAACATGGTGCATGGAGCCGTGACTCGGCGGTGGCACAAATCATCTTCTGACATGATTCCGGAGTGTAAAAGAACTCGAATCGGTTCCTAGTCCGGCTACGCTTCACTGTGTTGGAGCCGATTCCTAAGTTCGCTCTCTCTCCCTCAAGAGATAGAGCCCGTGTGGAAAAGCGCGGAGGATTTATTCTCCTTTCTAGCGCAGTCACATCTGGAAGCAGTCAGGGAGTCTACAGGGGAGGGGGTTTGGTCGTCAGATCATTGCAGAGAGGCTGGTGGTGTGCGCTCTCTCTCCGCAGGGCCACAGACTGACTACTCCCCTTTCTCTCCAATATGGACTGGACGCGGCCGATTCTGCACTCTATTTCCTAACGAGGCGCGACGCAAACTACGCCTGTTGTGGAACATCTCAGATGGAATCGATCATATGTGAAGATTGAAGCCCGTGAGATCTGGAATATACACACCTTTTTACCTTTTGCTGCGCTTTCTGAAACGGTCTCTGAAACCGACGCCCGCTTTTCCTGCGCTTCTCCTGGCTGTTGCAGCATCCCTTTCGAACCGTTTCCGAGCGAATCGCGCCGATTTGATTATCGATTATCAGCAAGCGGCGCTGGTATCATGTTTCTTAGGTAGGGCCCGGATGTTCCAAAGATGCACTGGTTCGTTTTCTTAGGTGGTTCCTGCGATTATCCTTTCCTGATCTTTAGCTCCATAATGGGGATCAGGTAATATTAACTAAGCCGCAAGAGAAGGAATATCTTACGCTTTGCGTTTTTCATTTTTCTTCCCCCCTTTTTCTTTCATTTCTTTCCCTTGGGTTGTTTTTTCCTACCCCCTCCTTTTTTTTACAACCTTTTCTTCATTCACCTTCGGATAAAGCTGGACCACATATATGGTAAATGAAAGCAAAAACATGTACATACCGGAGGACACCCTTGAAAACCATCAAGGTAATTTCTCGATTTGTCTTCCCTCTGTTTGGAAACTATGTGTGTGTGCCATATGGATGTGTTGGGGGGTGTATGATGAGTGTGTTGGCATTATCATGGGCATGACGCGGGGGTGTACCCGAACCCGAACCCTTCCATTTTCAAACACACTATGCGCACTCGTATCGCCGATCAACAAATGTCATGAAACGTAACCCCTCAGCTATTTAATCATCATTATTATTTTGGAGGGAAATGCGTGTATGTAGTTGATGAACTTGTTGGATGCTGCCACGGCTTGATCATGTCTATAGATCATGTGGCCAGAGACGCGCACACAGATGTCAATCGATTATCCTGTCAGCTGCTTCAGACTTAAAATGGGCTTTTAATCATTTTTGTGCGGCCAGACTGCATTGATCACAGTTCCAGCAGCTCAAATGAACTCGGGGTGGTGGCATCGGCGCATCACTTCCCAGTGATTATTCTGTTCAGAGCATCTCAAATGGTGAAATGAAGCTCTGTGCATCTGTTGAATTTCCCTTCTTATCAGACAGCTGGTGTGGCGCAGCAGTCTCCACAGGTTGCGCGCTTGCGAAGAGCGCGGAGCCTCACTCTCTTCCCTTCACAAGATCCCCCTCCATCCAGGGCCTCCAGCCGTCGCCTGTTGGCGCCGTGGCAACGGAGCTGCCGACCCATAGCAACAGCGCGGCTCGCGATAAGCCCGCTCCCCTTGCGCGCACCTGCCGCACCTGAGTGAACAAACGCATCCGAGCAAAGCCTGTAAATTGCTGTCAATAATGTAGCCCCGCCCCCTCAGGCCTACTGCACATCTGTCATGCAAAAAGAGCTAGTTGATTATGACAGCTGGAATAATGATGTTACTTTAGCGCGCTGTCTGTGAGTGTGAGGGACAGTCGTGCGTTTTCCTTGCCCTAGAATAAGCGGAGATAAACTCTTTGTTTGGTATTAAAATAGAAGCAGGGCGACAGTGATGGGAAAAGGATCCCGAATCTAATTTTAGATGCTTTGTTTTGGCAGCTTTGGCAGTAAATGTTTATCTTTGATCAGCGTGGCTTTGTTATATCCAGATTTGCATCTTACAACTTTCCTCTTGATGCTGAACATCACAGCAGTTTCATATAACTTAGCAGTTTCTTAGTAATTGTTTGCTAAGTTTTGCTTCTAATGACGAACAATGATAATGATACACACATAAGATAAAAACTAATATCTTATTTACATATATGTATATATGATATGTGTCATGCAATTGATTAGTGTGATCAAAAGTCAAAAGTTTTTGAACAGTAAGATTTATGATGATTTTTTTTTTATTTTTTAAGAAGTCTCTTCTCCTCACCAAGCCTGTGTTTATTTAAATCCAAAGTACAGCAAAAACAGTGAAATTTTGAAATATTTTTTACTATTTAAAACAGCTGTTTTCTCTTTGAATATATTTTAAAATGCAATTTATTCCTATGATCAAAGCTAGATTTTCAGCATCATTACTCCAGTCTTCAGTTTCACATGATCCTTCAGAAATCATTCTAACATGCTGACTTGCTGCATATTACTCAGCTGTTTTTAACATAATAATAATAATAAAAAGCAGCAAAATGAGAATCATTTCTGAAGGATTGTGTGACTGGAGTAATGATGCTAAAAATTCAGCTTTGAAATCAAAGGAATGAATTACATTTTAAAATATATTCATACAGAAAACAGTTATTTTAAATAGTAAAAATATTTAAACTTATTTGTGCTTTGGATCAAATAAATGGAGGCTTGGTGAGCAGAAGAGACTTCCTACAAAAAAACCCCATTAAAAATCTTACTGTTCAAAAACTTTTGACTGGTAGTGTATTTATTTTATATAGTGCATATAAAAACATACAAAGCATAAAGAAGTTTGCCACACACAGCAAAGAAAAAAGAAAAAAAAAAAGAGCAGCCAGCCGTGAAACCATCAACAAGCACAAAGTTAAATGAGACTGAATCCAAAGTGGTATACTTTAAAAGAATATTTTATTAAAGTAGTAGTAGAAGTACACAAACTTCATCCATCCAGGCCGACAGGTGTCAGTATAAAGTGGAAATCCACTGGCACTCTTCAGTCAAATAAAAGCCAGTTAAAAGTGAACAAAAACCTTTAACGTTATCCAGCTAAATGGTTTACCCAACCTTTAGTAGGCTGCATATTTGTGTCCTAACAGAGCAGGATCTCCGAGGTGGCCTGTAGCCCAGCAGATGTTCATGTTTGTGTTGTGTTGTCGTCTACCGCTGCTGACGAGGGCTGGCTTTCAGGTAAACACAGCCTCAGTCAATCACAGGTCCAGTGCAGAGCAACGTATCGCAGCCAAACATGAACCTCTTCTGCTGCGCAAACACTCAAACAGCAGGAAGACGGAAAGCATGTTTTGTGCACTATGATACACCATCACTTTCTGGAATGTTGAATATGACTCATGAAGTGCTTGAATGTTTGTGTCAGAACAAGCAGTTACTGAGACTCACAAGTGTACACGTTTTGTACGATTTTTGTTCTGCAGTAGACGGCTTTAACCACGGCAAAAGTGTTTAATTAATGCGTTGATGTCATTGATACAGCTGTATGCTGTGATGTAACGATGTCACTGCGTTCTCAATATGATGTCACTCCAGTCATTTACAAGGCTTTTCAAGGTTGCAGTTTGTGCAGTCCTCTTTCCTTTTCGTTCTTTTTCTCTCTTGAAGGTTGTTGGTTCTCTTAATGCTCATTGATTGGTAATTATCTGGCGTCTTTCCTTTTTCGGCTTTGTGCCAGGTTCGTATGACAGGTAATTCCGATCATTAGCTAAATGAATATGTTTATGATAGATCGCAAAATGTCTGACGAGCCTCCAGGACGCCATCTCGGATGACTTTCTGTCTGACGGGCGCTATGTCTTGGACTTTTCTTTCTTCCTCGGGGCAGTGCCGAATGACGGAGCGCTTCTTGTTTCTATCACTGTCGAACACAAGCAGGTCACCAAAATCCCACGCAAGTGTACCCAGGTTGCTAGTTTCCTGGAATCCGTTTGCTAATGTTGTTTGTTCAAAGAGTATTTAATGTTTACTTAATGAATACTTAAGACCGCCAAACTTGCATCAACATAAATCCTTCGCGAGCGTGGTGAAGTCGGGGAAAGTTGTCGGTTTGTTTATTGCCGTGGCTGTGCTGAGAGTATCTGCCTTCACACAGAGATAGTCTCCAGTTTCTTGCTTTTCTCATTTGACTCTATGTATCCTGAAACATAAGGACAAACATGTCCTTAGCCACTCCTGAAACTTAATTTCAAAAACATGTCTTAGGACATTCTATTAATGAGGCCGCATTGCCTGCGAGATTTCTTAATCTGCAGAGCAGTTGGTGCTGGTCACTGTGGGATTGTGGGACATGTTAGGTGTCGAACAATCACAGGAGTGCGTTTGGCCTCAGCAGCACTCGGGACTTATTAGCTGTCTGTGAAAACACGCATGTTGAGCACAAATCATCCACTCTCGCCTTCTGCTTTACATCAGGCCTTGCATTTCCAGCCAGTGTGCTTTCATACATGTTTACCGTAGTTAAATTGATTGTGGCATGTTACTTTAATATGTCGGTAATCACACGCTGAACATTGTAAGTAGTCATTTAGCGAATGCTTTTATCCAAAGTGACTCACAGGACACTTGTTGCTCAGGCAATCCCCCTGGAGCAACCTGAGGTTAAGTGCACAATGGTGATACCGCATGGTTCGCAGTCTTTACTGCTGTGGAAAATAGTTTTACTAATCAGTACAAGCATAGTTGATTCTCTGGGGTTTTCACAATGTTTTTTTTCCTCTTTAATTCTTCATAATGTTGATATTTCTGTAAACAGTGCGTATGAGCATAATGTAAACAAATTGTCTGTGATGCTAGGGTTGGTGACTGCCAATATGCCAACCCAGGCTCATGAAAATACATGCCTCTATAAACATTTCTTCAGCAACGTAATTGCGTACCTTACTGCATGTTTCGTGGTAGTTTAAAAGTAAAATGTTAAGAGATTGGTGCTAAAACACACATTCAATACATGACCGTGGCATGTTTTTATTACGTTAGTACAGGGACATATTGCTGCATTTTTATTACGTTGCTTAAGGTACAAATTACGACTGTTCAGAATTAAAATATCCAGGGAGTGTCACTAAAGGTTAATTACACCAAACCCCAAACAAAATCATAAACCTGCCTGATAGTTTTATCAAATGCAAAAGTGATATAAAAACGCGTTTGTTCATGCAGCTGTGCTATTTTAACTTTCTTATGCGGATTTGAGCTGTTTTCTCGAACTGTAGTTTTACGGGGCTCGTACCGGAGCCCTTCGTCACTTGAGTTACCGAGCAAACCTACTAAATTAGAGAACTCGTGCATATGAAGCTGTATATGTGACGACAACATTCAAAAGTATCAGTTTTAAAATTGCGCAGGATGTTAAAATTGTTTTGAAGTCATAACATAATATTCTGGAAGTAATTGTGTGAAAATTAGGCTTTATTCATCAAAACTCTTTATCTGTAAATCAAAGGAATAAAAGTTGTTGGAGCTTTACTGCCCCTAGTGGTTATTTCAAATGGAAACTGCAGTGATTCGTACATATAGGTACGTTTTTTTTTTCAGTTTTGCAGAAATGTATATAGAGGCACGTATTTCCAATGAGCTTATGTTGCAGCATGCTGTTATTTGATCACTATGAAGTGATTTTTACCACGTTGCCAGGGTGTTGTAGATCAGTGGTTCTCAACTCCAGTCCTCAAGTCCCACCGCTCTGCACATTTTGTATGTTTCTGAATCTGGATCTTTTTCCTAACGAGCTGATGATCTGAATCAGGTGTGTTAAATGAGGGAAACATACAAAATGTGCAGAGCAGTGGGCCCCGAGGACTGCAGTTGAGAACCACTGTTGTAGATGATTGCTTACTGGCCCTGCAGTGATGTTTCATGAAAGTCTGGTCAGATATACACTACTGTTAAAAAGTTTGGGGTCAGAGGTTTTGTTTGTTTGTTTTTTGAAAGATTTTTTTTTTTTTTTTTTTTTATTCAGCAAGGGCACATGAAATTGACCAAAGGTGATAGTAAAAACATTTCTTATGTTGAGAAAGATGTTTTCAAGTGAATGCTACTCTTTAAATCTTTATATTCATCTAAGAATCCTGAAAAAAAATTACAGTTTTCATACTAAACATCACAACCATTTTCTACATTGATAATATTAAAAAAATCCTTTATTAGCACCAAATCAGTATATTAGAATGATTTCTGAAGGATCATGTGACACTGAAGTGTGGAGTAACAGCTGTTGAAAATTTAGCTCTGAAATCACAGAAATAAATTAAATTTAAAAATATTTTCTAAATTAAAAGTTTATTGATTAAAAATAGAAGAAATTACAGATTTTACAGATAAACGATAAATGGTTTTATCAAATAAATGCAGCCTTGTTAAGAGCCTTCTTTTCAAAACATTAATAATTCTGACTGACACCAGTGGTAGTTTAAAAAATAAGTGCTAAAGTCTGATTTTGTGGTGACTGTGCTTTAAAATTAAATTATTATAATCTTAATTCATGTGAGGAAGTATTTTGAAAGTCTGGCAGTAATCAGTGTTAAGTACTGCTGTAAGTTTAATCTTGCTTGCTTTAAATGTTTGAAAATGAATAACAGTTTAGAACAGTTTAGAAAAAATATAATAAATTTAGTTGTAGAAAAGTAATCAAAAAGTAATCAAATGTAATCAGTTACATTAATGAAGTAGTTGGCATAGTTACTGTACTTATTACATTTTAAATATGGTGACTTGTAATCTGTTTTATTCTCTCCTGTTATGTAAATCAATGGATTTTTAAAAAAATATTATACATTTAAATTTAGAAAAGTAATCAAAAAGTAATCAGATGTAATCAGTTACATTACTGTAATTAACAGTTTCTCTACTTATTACATTTTAAATAGGGTAACTTGTAATCTGTTTCGCTCTCTCCTTCAGTGTAAATTGATGAATTTTTTTTTTTTGTTTGCTTTTGTTTTTTTCTTGGTTTTTGCCTGTCAAGAGAAAACCATAAATCTGAACGCTTAAAAAAATATAACACCTCCTGAACAAGCTGCGTTTTTTTTGAGCGGCAGAAAAAATGTTTCATAGTTCAGAGTGTTGGCAATCTGTTACAGTTACTGAGGAAAAACTGTGTAATTAAATTACAGTTACTTATGAAAATGTTAACGATTACAAGGGGGGGGTTACATCTGAATATTTTCACACACATACAGATTTGATTGATTTCTTTCCAAAAGTGCTCTAAAATATGAAACACCAATGTTTCAGGAGTTTAGGACACAGAATAGGACATATATATAACTTTTGTAACTGTTTTATTTCCTATTTGGGTTTTATGTATATGCTTTATTTTTAACTGTTTTTTCCAAGGCATTGTTAGATGCCAGTGTTTCCTGTCATAGCTATGCAAAGATTTGATTTTATAAACATTAACATAGCTATTAAACTATATCTTATGATCAGTATTTAACCCCATCTTAGAGTAAAACGAGGCACTAAAGTCTGATTTTGTGGTGGTTGTCCTTTAAAATTAAATTAATATAATCTTAATTCACGTGATGAAGGATTTGAAAGTCTGACAGTAATCGGTGATGACCCGGCCTGCTTTAAATGTTTGAAAATGATTAACAGTTAAAAAATTTGAAATTTAAATTTAGAAAGGTAATCAAATGTAATCAGTTACATTACTTTAATGAAACAATAGCAATAGTTACACTACTTATTACATTTTAAATATGGTTACTTGTAATCTGTAACCTACTACATTTACTTAAAGGTTAGGGATTTTTTACATCCTTAGGCTCCCTACACACATAAACACACGCATATGCATGCAGACACACATTCTGCATGTTTGATGTGTATACACTCCACCCAGCTAAAAAAAACTCTCCTATGTATGTACGTACGTGTCTGTTTGGCCTCTTCTCCCAATCCCAGTGCTCAGTGTCACATCCAGAGCAAGTAGGACGCGTGAATGGATAAGGCAGCAGATAAATGAAAGCATGACAGACTGCATGAATAAATGCGTATATGTTAATAAAGCAGAAAACAGCTGCTTGTGACACATTGGCACCGCAGGCGCCCTCAGCATTATGGGAAAGAACCAAAGCCCCCCGTTAACATGTGAGTCAGCGGCGGGTCACGACACGGGAGTCTAATAACCATCTCTCACTCCTCCGAACTACGGTCCCCCTAGCAAATACTGCTTGAGTGTGTGTGTAGAAAGGTCTGGACTGCGCTAAACGAGTTGCGACTGGTCGCAATTATCACTGTAACGTCAGTTCATCATCTTAATATTTCATCGGTAACAGTTTCCATATGAGAAGCATTTTTTGAGGGGAAATACACTTTGATTTCGCATAAAGTCTGTAATCTTTATCCAAATCTGCCACTTCCTTTGAGATTAAAATGTTTGTCCAGTTTGAGTAAAAAGCTGCACTTTGTATTTCATATTGTATTATTATTATTATTAACTCAAACACATCATTTCCACTTTTGGTTTGCTGGTGAACAGCTTATTGTGTAATGACATAATATCAGCCACATTTTTACATGTCGTGATTGGTCGTGCCATATTGCGTCTGGTCGTCAGTGTGTTGCTAATATGTTCTAAACATTTTTCTCTGTGTTTTGAGTGGTTGCTGGGTGTTTTCTTACCAGCCCACCCCCAAGGGTGACCAGACATCCTGATAAAATCATGATGACCCCCGTTTTACGTATAACAGTGAAAACGACGTTTTTCTGGATAATTATTCCTAGCTGTGTTTGATTACTATAAATAAACATTTTAAACTGACATCACTGTGATTCATCCTTTTTTTTTTCCTCAGAAGAAACCAGCACCAGTGTGATGTTTAAGTAACAAGAGTGAGTGGGTTAGGTAGTTCTTTGACCCATTAACAGGAGTACTACATAAAGACCAAACTACATCTGTTTATTTGAGGAGTAAACTGACAACATCCAACGTGCCCCTGTGTAATGATTGAACTAAGTTAAGTACAGGGTCTTTTTTTTATTGCTCACCATCTGACAAAGTGATTTATATGATCTAATAGCCTTTAAATACAAACCTACTCACTTCTGGAAATCTGACAAACTGAATGCCAGGCATCTTAAAAACATTGGAGAGAGAAACTTTTGCTGCCTTAAGAGCAGATACAGTTTTGCTTTACAGGTTATTTAACGCTTGAATCTCCTCTTAAAGAGAGAGTTCACCCAAAAATGCCAATTCTGTCATTATTTATTAAGATATTTTTTATGAAATCTGAGAGCTTTCTGACCCTGTAAAGATATCAACGCAACTGACACTTTCAAGGCCCAGAAAGGTAGTAAGAACATCAATGAATTCAACCCAGGCTCATTGAAAATACATGCCTCTATGTACATTTCTGCAACACCGTAATTACATACCTTACTGCACAGCAGTGAAATGTTCAGAGAGTGGCGCTAAAACACGTTCAATACATGACCATGGCACGATTTATTACATTGTATTACTGCGTTTTTTATCACGCCGTTGAGGTATGTATTGCGGCTGTTCAGAATTCAAATATCCAGGGAGTGCTGCTAAAGGATAATGCTCTATTGTGTTGAAAATATCCCCTACACCAAACCCAACCGTAAACCTACCTGATAGTGTTAACAAATGCAAAAGTGATATTAAAATGAATTTGTCAATGCAGCCGTGCTGTTTTAACTTCCTTATGCAGATTTGAGCTGTTTTGTTGAACTGTAGTTTTACTGGGCTCGTACCTCTTCATCCCTCAAGTGCAACGCCGTATCGTGTGAGCTACCGAGCAAACCTGCTGAATTATAAAACTCACGCATATGAAGCTGTATATTTGGCGGCAACGTTTAGAAGTATCAGTTTTCAAATCGCACAGGATGTTTCGAAAATTAGGCTTTATTAATCAAAACTCTGTGTGTAAATCATACTTTGTGTGAAAAGGAATAAAAGTTGTCTCAGTTTTACTGCCTCTAGTGTTCATTTCAACTGGAAACTGCAGCGATTCGTACACATCCACCTTTAGCTGATAGTAAAACGTTAAAACTGCGCACATTTTTATATTTAATTATATTGAAAAAGTTTCAATTCAGTCGATGTTTTTTACCCCGTTTTAACATGGATTTCTGTGGAACACGGAAGCACCCAAATGGAAGTTAGAATCCTTCATGGCGCCACTCATGTTACTCAGGAAAAAAGTGGATAGGTATGTTTTTTTTATTTTTGCAGAAATGTATATAGAGGCACATATTTCCAATGAGCCTGTATTGGATAAAATAGCCTACGTGACATCAGTGGTTCAACCTTAATTTTATGGACCTACGAGAATGCATAAAGAAAACAAAAATAATGACTTTATTCATGGTACTGTTGTGAACGGCAAATTACCTTGTAGTTTTTTCAGTTTCGATAATCCATTTCACTCTTTTTACATTATAATATGTACGATTTGTTGCTATTTTTGTTACATCGCTTCTGGTCTAATGTAGACTTGAATGACCCAGTTTTATTGTCCTCCAAGCTAAATCAATCCTGGTTCAGACAACGCATTTTTAGCCTGATTTTGGCACGATCTGCTTGACGTAGGGTGTTGTGGGGATTGGGAAATGACAATGGGCGTCAGAACACAAGATTCAATCATTTCACCTTGTTTAGGGCGTCATAGTCGACAACCGATGCCACGTCCGCAACACTTCACAACATTAACACAGAAAGACTAGCATGTTTAATCTTCTTTTTAGGTCATCCATGACGAGTTCTGTTACATCTGTGACACTGGCCAATAGGAGCACAGAAGATGCTTTCAAACACACCGAAACCAGAGAGACGATGTTATCAATCTTGCTAGGTGAAACTTTACAATGGAGGAAATGTTTGTGGTGCAATGGCAACAATACTCCTGGATTTATGATGTTTTACTTGAGATGCTACTGCGACAGAGTGAAAAAAGGTCAAATATATCTATTTTACCTGAGTTTTTTTTGGCAATCCATGCTGTCCTTTTCATGCAATCCAGATTTGTGTCCACTGTCAAGTTTTCTTTCTTTTTTGGGCTTTTCTGATAAGCAAAACACGCCGTTTGCTCGCTATTGTTTGTTTATGCTTATGGCACCTTCTGTCTAGTCCTGCGCCATCGATGACAGCACACACCATGTTCAAGACGGCAAGCGATAAACGGTTAGGTAGCAGTGTGTAGCCTGAAATGATTCTTGTTCACGACATGACAAGATTTTCGTCAAAATCGCATAATCTAACACTGGACTGACGTAAGCGGCAGTCTGAACCACCCATTAGTGGAGTATTTTTAGAAAAGTTTGATGTAACGTGTCTGTAGTATAACTGCAGCAAGATGACTTTTAAACTGTAAACTAGTGTTAAAAGTTTAATTCTCTTAACCTTAAATATGAGCAATAATAGAAAATGAGACCGCATGTGAGAGAAAGAGTTGTGAAAGAGTTAAGAGGGTTCTTTTTTCTCCTCTAAAATGTGGGTGGAAGTGTGAGTATGGTTGTGAATGTAGGCCAGGCCTGATGCGTTTGCTCTGAGTGAATATCAGATCAGCTCCCTGCAGACCGCTGTCTCTTTTAAACCCTCAGTCGTACAGCGCACTGCCTCGCTCGAGATATTAACCAGCACCATGAATGATAGCGAGAAACAGAACAAAATGTTGGCCCACAGTTGATTTTCTACTTGCGTCTTGTGTTGGTTTTGCTGCAGATACTGTGTGGGGTGTTGAGTCAAATCCAAAAAGCAATAGCACAAGGATTACAGGCCTGAAGTGCAGAGAACGACTGCCGGAAGGTTTAGCGACAAGTCTGACCTTGGGGTCTTTTGTGTGGATGTTACAGTATTTTCCATCTTCCTCATTTCCCATCTCCCTCCTGTGTCTGTCTTTAAATGTCCCTCCTGCTAGCGGCCTAGTTTAGGTGGTGCTGAATTCTCAGTGTAGGTTGCATGTTTAATTCATCAGTTTGAGCTTCACTCAACTATGAGAGCAAGGCATTGTGGGTCTGACCGGCACTCAGCACGCACTTGGCGATAGTAGCACATTTATCACATGGCCTTGACCTGTTCTAACTCACCCAGGTGTCCTCGTCTGCACGAAATTACAGTTATTCCCATCACCTGGGTCTCATCACAGTTTCATAATGGCAAGTGTGAGCTGAGTTTTGCTCTCGTGTATCAAGTATGAAATCAGTTACAGCACAGTCTCACGACCGGTCTATTTTAAGTTTTGCCAAATTGATAGCTATTATGAATTTGCACATTGTCATTTGTACATTTTCGTACGAACAGGGGAGGAGGAGTTAGGGATGCAGGTTCATGTCTATTTTTTTAATGATTAAAAATCATGTTTTCGTATAAATCGCATCGTACACATTTGTACTAAATCACAGCTTCATAAATTATTAGGCAAACTTATATAAGTTAGTATATTAGGTAGTGCTGTAAAACGATGAATCGGTATTAATCCTGATTCATTGCAGCCAAAATAAAGGTTTCTGTTTACATAATACTGTGTATGTATGTGTACTGTGTATATTTATTATGTATGTATATATATATATATATATATATATATATATATATATTATATATATATATATATATATATATATATTATATATAAACACACATACAGTATATATTTTGGAAATATTTAAATGTATATATAGATTACATTTTACATACATTTTTACAAGAAAATACTAACACACATACAGTATATATTTTGGAAATATTTAAATGTATATATAGATTACATTTTACAAGAAAATACTATTTACAGTAGGTTTTTGTACTTAAATTTCTTACTTGCAGTTACTTGCAGGTTCTTTACAATATTTAAGTGAAATTGTTTGTACAGCAATTTGTTTGTGTATATGTGGTCATGTTCCCTTTAAATTTAGGTTTAGTGGTGGCATTTAACCACAAATCATACATTTTCATTTGAGTCAGATTGTATGAATTCTTATTATTATTTTCTCTTTTTTTCTATAAAAGGTCTAACTTTCTTTTTTGACAACTCCGAAATCTCTTGAGTCAGATCATACTAAATTCATACTAAATTACCAAATAGTACAATATTTATGAGTTTTCATGAAATCAGGTTGGAAAATTAAAACATGTGGGTACATTAGTTAACAGTAGTAATACACTTTGTATTGGTCAGGCCAACTGAAGGGATAGTTCACCCAAAAAATAAACATTCTGTCATTAATTACTCACTCTCATGTCATTCCAAACCTTTTAGACTTTCTTTCATCTTCGAGACACAAATTACAATGTTTTTCATGAAATCTGAGAGCTTTCTGACCCTCCAGCAATGGCACTACCATGTTCAAGGCCTAGAAAGTTAGTAAGGACATTGATAAAATAGTCCATGTGACATCAGTGGTTCAACCTTAAAGGAACGCTCCACTTTTTTTGCTAATAGCTTAGCATAGATCATTGAATCAGATTAGACTTAACATTGAGCGAAACGCTAATGGTGTAATCTGATTCAATGATCTATGCTAAGCTATTAGCAAAAAAAGTGGAGTGTTCCTTTAATTTTATGAAACTAAAAGAAGACTTTGTGTGCACAAAAAAAACACAAATAATGACTTCATTCAATAATTTCTGATCTCTCTTGGTTCAGAAAGCTCTTGGATTTCATCAAAAATATCTTAATTTGTGTTCTGAAGATGGAAGTTCTAATGGATTTGGAATGACATAAGGGTGAGTAATTAATGACAAAATTTTCATTTTTGGGTGAACTATCCCTTTAGTTTGATTTTTATATTACTCGGACAGCTGTATCTGCTGTAAGAATTAAGTGTATTTTTAATTAAAAAGAATATATATAGTCTATATTGTGTAAAGTTTCATAAGTTTATGCACCTCTAATTTGCTGTTATAACATTGTATTCTTTGTATATATAGGCATTATGTCACGCATCAGCCACGACCGTGAAACATATATTTGTTGACTACTCTACAGCTCTTCCTGTATTGCAGTTCATAGTTCTTGAATTGTCTTACTGAATATCGAGAAATTGCCGTTGACTCGAGAACCTGGAACACGTTTTCAATAATCAGACCACCCGATTAACATAATTAATGATGCATACACTCAAATTTTAATTACACATTGGTAGTGTATTGTTTTCTTGTTTGGGGATATTGAATGAGCGAGTGATGGATGTGTGTATTTGTAGGGAGAATGGAGTGGGTTTCCCTCCCAAGATGGCAGGGGCATATTACATCGAGTGATTTATGTACCACATCAGTCATGCCAGCATCACACACGGTCTGAAACGACTGCTGCTCTCGTGTCTCCATCAAAATCCACTCAACCCAACCCCGCCTATAATATGGCAGAAAAAAACAGGCCCCGGTACAATTCGGAGACGAATCCGAAACCCGTTCAGAGGTTTACAGCTCTTAAAGAAAATATTTGAGATGTACAACATATCTGAAATTAAATGTGCAAGCTTATATTTTTATTATTATTATTTTCCTACGAATCACATTTTATAAATTAGTACTTTATTTTATTAATTGAATTTAATTGCTAATGTTTCTAACAGACACCTGTCAATTCAGAAAACTCCTAAACGTTTCCTAACAGTTTCTGTCATGCCGTACCATGTTTTATAGCTACTGAAAAAATCTGATGTTTTAACGAAACACAAACGGGCAGTTTTACTGCTTACAGCATAATTTCTAAACGCCGGCTCATTCTGCATCCCTGAGACAAACGTTTGTTCGAGTGACTCAAGGTTTGTCTGCCCTCTACCTGCTGTCTGTCTCTCCGTGCCTGTCCTCTACCAGCTGCCTGTCCCTTTCTCTTCCTGTCTGTTCTGTACCCGCTGTCTGTCCATTATCCACCCACTTTCCGTCCCTCTCTTTGTCCATCTCTGTCTTGACAGCGTGTTAAGTTTCTCCTCTAGGCTCATTTCATTTAGACCTAACGTCAAATCTCTCTTTCTCTTTCTCACACACACTCACTCTCTCTGACACTCACAAACTCCCTCACACACTTGCTCACAGTCACACACGCGGACACTCATGCAGGAGATGAGTAGATAGGTGTTGAAATATTGGCGCCATCTAGCAGTTGTGCCCCAGCAAGTCATCATCACCATGGCAACTGAGAGAATTCAAATCTGTTGAAAGCCTAAAAACCAAACCTTTGCAAGAAATGGTGGATGTAGTTTGCCTGAAACCATATTTAAAAACAGCCGTTAACATAGATTAGACAATAAGTGCTTTTGTTAGTACTGCATGCAGTCTGAAGCTTGCCTGACGGACAGGCTACCCAGCGAGGGCGTCAAACTCGCCCTTCACACATGTTCCTGTCCTCCCTCAGGTAAAACTGTGTGGATAAAAGACCTGCTTGAAAATAAATAAATAATATGACTGTGTAGCCCTCCAGCTATATATATATAAGTGACAAACGTAAAGGCTGGCATGATGATAATGTTTATATTAAATGTATTTTTGGTACATAATTACTCTGACATTTAAGTTGTATTTAGTTTTTGCTGCTGTACCTTTAAGACCACTATGTAAATGACTTCCGTTATGATCGGCTAACCTCTTTTGCATGTGAAATGAGTAGCATTTACTAACAAGTTGTGGGTTTTCTGTTGGTTCTTATGTAGTTTCTGCTGCCTCATCCCTCAGTAACAATTTCTTTGCAAAGCTGCATTTCATTGGGATCAATAAAATGACTGTTTTATTCTGGTTAAGACCAGAATAAAACAGTCAAGAACACTTGATAAAAATAACAGTCACTTGTTTCTAACGCTGGGATCCTTCAGAAGGATATGCAGAGACGCAGGTGCTACTTTTATTTCAGAAGATCAAGGAAAATTTGGTCTTTCATGATATGACCTTTAAAGCGGCGATAGCTTTGGTCAGGGATGAAGCTTTTTCTGACTTCACTGACACTTTGCTGCGTTTGATTTACCTGATGTACAGATTTCAGCATTTTGCCAGCATAATTTGTGTGTGAAAATCTCCCAATGAAGAATAATTAGGATTTATTGCCTCAAATAAAACAATTCGGTCGTTTCTTATGGAAGCCCATTGACGCCACTTAATTAAAAAAAAAAAAAAAAAGGTAGTTTGGGACTTTTTATCTCACAATTCTGTTTTCACAATTTTTCACAAAACTCTCACAATTTTTTTTTTCTCAGAATTGTGAGATATAAACTCGAAATTGTGAGTTATAATGTCAGAATTGTGAAGTATAAACTCACAAATCTCACTTTTTTTTCTCAGAATTGTGTGATATAAACTCCATTCTGAGAAATAAACATGCAATTCTGTGAAATTAAGTCAGAATTCCGTGATATAAACTCACAGCTGTGGGTTATAAAGTCAGAATTGCGAGATATATACTCACAAATCTGACTTTTTTTTCTCAGAATGGTGTGAGATAAACTTGCAGTTCTGGGAAATATACTTGAAATTCTGGGAAATAAACTCACAATTCTGAGATATAAACTCACAAATCTGACTTTTCTCAGAATGGTATGATATAAACAAAATTCTGGGAAATATACTTGAAATTCTGGGAAATAAACTCGCAATTCTGAGATATAAACTCGCAAATCTGACTTTCTTTTCTCAGAATTGTGTGATATAAACTCAATTCTAAGAAATAAACTTGCAATTCTGAGAAATGAAGTCAGAATTCCATGATATAAACTCACAATTATGGGTTATAAAGTTAGAATTCCGAGATATAAACTCGCAATTCTGGGAAATATACTTGAAATTCTGGGAAATAAACTCGCAATTCTGAGATATAAATTTGCAATTTGGGGAAATTGTGACTTTTTTTCTCAAAACTGCGAGTTATTAAGTCAGAATTGTGAGATATAAACTCACAATTCTGAGAACTTCTTTTTCCCCTCAAAAAAAGAAAAAGAGAAAAAAAAAATCTTGCATGCTTTTCTTGAAATTTGACTTGAACTCAGTTGTGAGATTTATATCGCTATAGTTCTGACTTTATAACTTACAATTGCGAGTTTATATAACGCTTTCTGAGGAAAAAAGTCAGAATTGCACATTTGTATCTCTCAATTCTGAGAAAAAAAGTCAGAACTGTAAGATAAAAAGTCGCAATAACCCTTTTTTTTATTCAGTGTTGGATATGGGCTTCCAGAGTTTCTGATAAACAAGTTACAAAACAAACTTACAAAACAAACAAATTTTTATATACAAAAAAACATACATTTAAATTTAAGTATGTGTTATGAGAAGCCTAGAGCTATGGCTTTCAATGAATTTTGCCTATGGAAAATAGTCATGTTAGGTTTGACCAACAGTGAAACACACTTCTTACTGTTGCCTTGTAATGTGCATGGATTTTGTTTTGATTTTTGTTTTTGTTTTCGCTATTCATTCCCCATAAAAACAGGTTATGAAATTATGTGCTTCGAGTACCTGTTCTGGTTAGGGCCAAATCTGTGTTTTCATACTTTGTGTAATCAAACAATCTCCCGGTGAACCCTTAGCACACTTAACCAAATATTTTTTTTGACATAACATGTTATTAGAACACCGTAGGTTATGAGAGTATTTTGTTGCGCTCATGCTTTGTTCGTCGGATACATGAGGGATGTGACCATAGTCCTCAAAACTTGTTTCTATTTATTAAGCTTGATAAAGTGAAACTGCTCCCAGGGGGACAGCGAGAATAATTGTAATACCTTTTGGTTTTTGCTCATTTTGTTAGAAAATGTTCAGCCTAAAGCACTGATATTTCATCTCGGACGTCTTTTACATGTTAGCAGTCATTACCCATGTAAATTAAATTTATAACATAGAGCTAATCGAGTCAGATACAATTAAACTAGAAGTTCATGAAGCCTGATGTTACATTCATTATGTGTAAATTTAAATTTAAAACCCCAAAGATCTAATTAAATGCATAATGACATTAGTGAAGTTCAGTGATCATTGTCATTCACACTTACTCAATAAGGCAATAAGAAATTAACACTTTTATCCAACAAGGATGCATTAAATTGATCAAAAGTGAGAGCAAAGACATTTATAATGCAAAATTTCTAATAAATGCTAGAAACTGTTTTTAACTGTAAGAAATGTTTATTAGGCACCAAATCAGCATATTAAAATGATTTCTGAAGGATCATGCGACACTGAAGACTAGTAATGGCTGCTGAAAATACATTTCAAATACATGAAAACAGAAAGCACTTATTTTAAATTGTAATAATATTTCACAATATTAAAATTTGTACAGTATTTTGGATTAAATAAATTCAGCCTTGGTAAGCAAAAGAGACTTTCAATGGCAGCGTATATGAAAAGGTATGGCAAATGTATGCTATATACTCTGTATTTTATTGTGTAATAGGGGAAAAAAAAAACACAAAACGCATCTTTTGTTTTCCAGGTTGAAAAGGTCACATGACTGAAACAGATGAATACAGTGTTTTTAAATCTTATTTGATTAAGCTTTGAGTTCTGGTATAATTGGATTAGACTGTAGATTTCCTGTTCAACAGGAAGACAGAAACTCATGATCATCTTTCTCGCTCTCTCTCATTTCTCCCAGCCAGTTTAATGCTTTTCCAGGGTCTTGTTTCACAATCAATACTAAACCAGTTAATTAGCTCACAGTTCATTTTTTGATCACTTGGGACTAAATCCGTCGGGCCTTTCCCACCTCAGCACAACGGGCATGAAAATGTGCTCAAAAACAGGCTCAGTGGTCCATAGTAACACTGACACTGTGTTTACACAGGCATTAGAGGGAACAAAATCCTCCAGCCATGTTGCTGCAATCAAGTCTCTCGTGACAACTTATCGTGATGGATCGTTTGGGTCCAAGCCCAATTCTGTTCTGGCACAAGGATCACAACTCACCTCTCTTTTCCCTGAACCGCATTCGATAGCCAAACGCCTGTCTATATAGCTTTAAACGAGCGCGTATGCACGTGTGTTTTGTTTCAGCGCTGTTCAAAGTCCTGCTTTTATGAGCGTTTAGCACACAGCTGCGGCACAAGAACGGTGTCAGCTGCAGCGTAACCCCGGCTAGCATGCTAACCGCTAACGCTGTGTTGTCTTACTGTACCTCTGCAGCCATCTGCTTCTCATCAGTGCTAATCACCCAAGACTCCCATAATTCCCTGTGACGGCACATAACGACACACGAACACAGGCTGCCGGTGGAAATAATAACACTGGCCATGATGCTTAGCAGCCCAGGAAAAGCGAAGTCGCGTTCAGGCTTCTTCCTCAGTTCGCAATCTCTCTCCGCTCTCTCGACCTTCAGACAAATGAATGAAACCAGGGAGAAAACAGGCATGTCATGACTCTGTTATCGGCGTCCTTGGCCGATTAATCACGACGCTTGAAAAGAGCCCTACGAGTGCACGGCGAGGCAATAAATCTACATGTGGTGAGTGAGATGGTGACTCGGGCCTTGATTAGAGGGTGCCGCTGTTTGCCAGACGTGGGACGTCGACATTCTTTGGGTCAGAGCCGTTCCGGCATGGAGTGACTCAAAGTGCTGATATAACACATTTGAGACCCGCATTGAGATGATAAAGAGCAGAGGCACAGCGGTGCACTTTTAAAGGCCACATCTTCTTTTTCATACATCTTCCTCTGTGCATTCTTGCTCCGATTCATCTTGGATCCATATGATGACCGATTCTTTGTGCACCGTCCTAAAGCTGCTGACTGGACGCCACTGTGTTCTCCGCAGTGCCGGCACAGATGGACTCTATCTAAACAGTTTACTCGCTCTGGCACTCTCTGACAAAAGCAGACACACACCTGCTGTTCCAGCCACATCAGCATGGCACAATGCAGCTCTGCTCCAAGGCATTAGGCCCCGGGGACTCAAACCCACAGCCCGCTGAATATTAGCCCTACAAGCATTTGGCTTGTCTGTGTACTGAATTAGCCCTTGGGACATAAAGGGATAGTTCATTCAAAAGTGAAAATTCTGTCATCATCATTTATTCGCTCTCATGTTGTTCTCGTTTTACATTCTTTTGTCTGTGGAACACAAAAGAAGAGATTTCGGTCTCAGTGGTATTTTGTTGCTTGTTTGGACCTCTCTGACTTTCACTGTGTGGACAAAAACATTCTTCAAAATATGTCAAAATGACATCAAACGACAGAAGAAATTTTTAATAAATCATTATTTGTGTGGTCTTTGTGCACAAAAAGTATTCTCGTAGCTTTATAACATTACGGTTGAACCACTGATGTCACATGGACTATTTAACAATCTCCTTACTAGCTTTCTGGGCCTTGAACGTGTCAGTTGTGTTGCTGTCTATGCAGGGTCAGAAAGCTCTTGGACTTCATCAAAAATGCCTTAATTTGCGTCTCGAAAGATGGAGGTCTTACGGGTTTGGAACAAGTAATTAATGACGGAATTGTCATTTTTGGGTGAACTATCCCTTTAACTGTTGGTAGTAGATGTTCTCTTTTGCATATTTACAAGGTGAATAACATTGATTGGACAAATACACAACATTTTATTAACCGCTTGTCTGTCAGTGGAAATATCACCACATAAATCAGTTCTGGATGTCTTCTGAAACATACTCTGGAAAAAAACAAGGAACTTCAAAAATATCAAAGACTAAAATAGAAGGAAAACACAGATGAGTGTTCGCTGTCACTGTTCAACATTTTAACTGTCGCCTTCAGACACTGAAACTAAACAGAGCATGAATGTTTCTGTACAAAGCACATGAATATTTAATGAGATGAGAGGCGGTTTACGATTGGTTGTCTTTTGCTAAACACCTTGTCATTACTCATCTTTTGCTAAACAACTCTTGCACTGCAGTTTTACACTGTATACCTTGCACAAAAACATAACCCAGGGTAAAAAATGACCTCAACCCAGGAATAAAAATGTCATTATTTACATGCCGTTCCAAACCTGTGACACAAAAATGTGTATATAAGTTGTTTTAGGTTGAAGACAGTTAAAACACTTTTTTTTTTTTTTTTTTTGTCCCACAGAAGAAGGAAAGTCATACAAGTTTTTTGGAACGTGCGAACGAGTAAATGACTTTACATTTGATTAGCTGTCGCTATAATTGATCTGACCTAAGTAATGCCCCTTTAGTCTATCTATTAGCTGCGTTAGCCATACAGACTCTAAAATTCTATCGCAGGGTACTGCAAACCTAAAATCATGTGCATGAAATATTAATTGCATTAAGCTTCCGGAACCTTCCATTTTCTGGTATTGCATTTTTGCAATTTTTTTTCTGACTTTGACACAAATTATTCAAGTAATGTCCTCTGGTGGTATATTAGACAGCTGAGAACCGTGTCCTCTGCAAGAGGACATGGGCAGATATTAAGTCAGCAGCAGCGACTCTTTCATTCCTGTTCTTCAGAAGATGGAATTTACATTTTCAGCCATTGGCAGCAAGTTATGTGTCCTGTCTAACCAATGTAGCACTTCAGCAATAACACAATGTTCAGATCCAAACATTTGCCACTCATAGTGGCCAAAGATTGCATCAAAAGTGACTAAAAGCCTGAATGGTGAGGTCAAAAATCTGTTTTCACTTGATCTGTTGACGCAAAGAAATGGTCAGTTTTATGTATTGCAGTTCAAGGTCTTTATTGTACTTTTAAAACGTTACAGTCCGTAGTAAAACAAATGGATTTCTTTATAATAAAAATTGATGTGCGCAAGCAAGGACAATGCCAAATAACACAGTGTTCCTTGAAAAGCATGCATGAATCTTTGCTGAATTTTGCTTTATGGCACCAGTATAATTCACTGTCCAAAATCTGTGTGCTTAAGAATAAAGGGGTTTGGAAAATATGGTTTATCATGTTAAATGTTCCTTAGACCCTTATGCTTTTCAGTATTCAGTATTGAATGGACCCCTTGAAATCAAATGGATTAATGCAATTTTCTTTCCCGTGCTAATGCGTTGCCTATTGAAACAGGATGTTGTGAAAAGGCATTTATGTCATAGACTAGCCCTATCCAAACCTTGATTTGAAGAGACATTTTATTGGACAAAGATTTTTTGTGTATTTGTTGCTGATCAGATGTTGTCATGAATATTTTGATGGTTTTCCTGTGTATACAGTTGAGGTCAAAAGTTTGTACACCTTGCAGAATGTGCAAAATGTCCATTATTTTACCAAAACAAGAGAGATCATACAAAATGCTTTTTTTTTTTTTTTTTTTTTTTTTTTCCTGAAAAAGACATTTCACATAAAAGACATTTACATATAGTCCACAAGAGAAAGCAATAGTTGGATTTATAAAAATAGCCCTGTTCAAAAGATTACATGCACTTGATTCTTAATACTGTGTTGTTGTGTTGAATAATCCACAGCTGTGTTTTTTTGTTTAGTGATACTGTAGTTGTTCATGAGTCCCTTGTTTGTCCTGAAAAGTTAATGTGTATTTGAACCCTTTCCAACAATGACTGTATGATTTTGAGATCCATCTTTTCACACTGAGGACAACTGATGGACTCATATGCAACTATTACAGGAAGGTTCAAACACTCACTGATGCTCCAGAAGGAAAAACCATGCATTAAGAGCCCGCGGGGTGAAAACTTTTGGAATTTGAAGATCAGGGTAAATTTAACTTATTTTGTCTTCTGGGAAACATGTAAGAATCTGCTGTAGCTTCTGAAGGGCAGTACTAAATGAAAAAAATGATACATTGTTTATGCAAAATAAGAGACGTGTACACATCTTCATTTCTTTTCAAAAGTTTACACCCCTGGCTCTTAATGCATTGTTTTTCCTTCTGAAGCATCAGTGAGCATTTGAACCTTCTGTAATAGTTGCATATGAGTCCCTCAGTTGTCCTTAGTGTGAAAAGATGGATCTCAAAATCATATAGTCATTGTTAGAAAGGGTTCAAATACACAAAAATGCTGTAAAACCAAAGAATTTGTGGGACCTTAAGGATTTTTCTGAAGAACAGCAGGTAGTTTAACTGTTCAGGACAAACAAGGTACTCATGAACAACTATTACCAAAAAAAAAAAAAAAACACAGCTGTGAATCATTCAGGTAACAACACAGTATTAAAAATTAAACGTATGTAAACTTTTGAATGGGGTCATTTTTACAAATTCAACTATTATTTTCTCTTTTATGTGAAATATCTTATTCAGGTCAGTACTAAATAAAAATAACATGCATTTTGTATGATCCCTCTTATTTTGGAAATATAACATTTTGCAGATTCTGAACTTTTGATGTAAACTGTATATATGCTAAAAGATTATTTTGTCAGTGATTGGTAATTTAGCATATAACCTTAAAGCTAACAGATACAGATTAAATGCCACAAAATTAATTTTTTTGATTTCATAAATGCATGCTTGAGAAGAATTGAGAAGAAAATATCTGAATTGTGTAATATAGTTCTTTGTGTTTATTCTTGGCGGGTTTGAGCTTATTGTGTTTCTGTTTATGCAGCTGCACACATACACGCATGTACATGACTCTTATCTGATTATAGATGTATGGGCTCTGGGTAGTGTTGGTAATTGGCATGTAGCCATAATTGAGTGTATGCTAAACCTGTCGTTAGTAGGCAGGTGATTAATTGATTAATTATTTGAATACATTTTGAGTGGAAATGTATTATCCCAGAGCACAATTTGCCGTGTTGTAATTAGATGTAGAAGAAATGTGGCCTGTTAATGAAATGCTTGAATCTCCTCAAGGTGCCCTTCAGGTGCGGTTGGTTGGCCCAGGAGAAAATGTAGGCGTGTTTTATGCCTGCTGAACTTCGTTCTTCTGCTAAATCCAGGAGTCCTGTATTTCTTCTCAGAAAATGAATAGGGGGCAGGTTTCCAAAGAGTAAAACCTCCTTTCCCTTTTTTTTTCACAAACACATTGTCTTTCTTTGTTCTCAGCATGTTGTTTAAATGGTTTTGGATATCATATCTGTCATTTTGGAAACCACAAATGAGATGCTTTCATCGCTGAAAAGACAAATGTAAGATATGGAAAGAAAGAAAGCATTTGGACTACTTCCACTGCTGTCAACCCTGTGCTGCTTTCGTCTTAACAGAGATGGAGAACTCTCCAAGACCGGATTGATTTCTATGAACAAGCTGTTAAAAGGGTCACTCTTTGTATGCGGTGCCTTTTGGACCTCTTGATGTGTTGGAAAAAAAAAGTTGTTTGGATCAGATTTTGGATTAGGAGAAGGGTTGTCTATTGCAGTTGCAGCTGAGTTCTGGATTTTATCAGCTAATATGTTTGAAATGAATGAAAATAGATTGAGGTTGCACCAAAATGACAGACTCTGCATTTTATATTCCATCCTGTTGTTTAGCGATCAATGTAAAGGCTGATCAGGAGCTACTATTGAACTTTTATTGAATGCCTATAGCCACATATTTGATTTCAGACTTAAGTGTTTTCTCATGAGAGTTTTGTCTTACATGGTTGGAGTATAACAGAGAATATGGATATGACGATAAAACGTGCAATCTCAAATCAAACTTTCAAATCAAGTGAGACTTGTTCAAATTCCCTTTAAATGTGTCACATCTAGAAATTGATGTCATAGCTGATTAATTTAGTTATTTTTGGGTTCGTTTGTTGAAGCTGTCAGTGGTACATTTGCAGAGTGCAAAGCAATACTGGGGGCAGGTGGAAAACGGGAAAATAAACAGGACAAAGTATGATTTATTTTACAGGTCTGTGATTTTGATTATATTTCATCATGTAGCACCTCGAAACATGGGGAAATAGGAGATTATTTTTAATATTATTATATTAATTAATCATTTTATATTAGTGTGTGTGTGTCTCTCTCTATATATAGGAGTAATATAAGTAGGTTATATATATATATAATATATATACACACACACACACACACACATGTATAGGGACAATTTTGTGTCGTTTAACACAAAAATGTGCAAATTAGTACCTTACAGTAGTAATATGTACCCTTAAAGGGATAGTGTTCCAAACCTGTATGAATTATGATTTTCTTTCTTTTGTTAAACACACACAATTTTGTCTTTTGGGCAACATGTAAGAAACGTCTATAGCTTCTGAAGGGCAATACTAAATGAAAAAAATAGGATATTTAACCAAATAAGAAAAATGTACACATCCTTATTCTGTTCAAAAGTTTGCACCCCTGGCTCTTAATGCATTGTGTTTCCTTCTGAAGCATCAGTGAGCGTTTGAACCTTCTGTAATAGTTGCATATGAGGCCCTCAGTTGTCCTCAGTGTGAAAAGATGGATCTCAAAATCATACAGTCATTGTTGGAAAGGGTTCAAATACACAAAAATGCTGAAAAGCCAAAGAATATGTGGGACTTTTCTGAAAAACAGCGAGCATTTTAACTGTTCAGGACAAACAAGGGACTCTTGAACAATTATCACTATACAAAAAACACAGCTGTGGATCATTCAGGTAACAACACAGTATTAAGAATCAAGTGTATGTAAACTTTTGAACAGGGTCTTTTTTATAAATTCAACAATTATTTTCTCTTTTGGACTATATGTAAACGTCTCTTATGTGAAATATCTTATTCAGGTCAGTGCTAAAAAATATTACATGCATTTTGTATGATCCCTCTTATTTTGGTCAAATAATTATCATTTTGTAGAATCTGCAAACTTTTGTCTTCAACTGTATATATAGTTTTCTAAGATAAACTATTCAGTTGACCTAATCAGTGTTGAGATTTCAGAGATCCAGTGTTGAGATTTTGCGAAAGTTTGGAGATGCTGCTCAGTCTGCTCTAGTTTGTGAAGTTGTGGTGGATCATTGCTGCTGTCATATTTGAGCCTAAATACCAATGCATGTCATAAATGTCTGGTTGGCTCATTCTCCTAAAACCAGAACCAGAATTGTGTCCAGAGCTTATGAATAACTCATCCCATTGTGTTTGAGCCATATTGGATGTCTGTGCTCTGATGAGGGATCCAGTTGCACATTCCAACAGGACACAAGCCTCAGTTTAACACCTCTGATTAATACAGTCTGCAGTTTGATCGCTAGGGAACAGGAAGTGGTTGAGCGCTGGGGCTGGGCTGCAGCCAGAAGTAATGTATCGGGATTTGTATTCATTACAGATACACTGTGGGCTCTCCTGTCTCAGTGCCAGCATAAGAGAGATGGAGGACCGGCCTGGTTCAGACTCACTATAAGCACAGGGAGCAAGAGAGCGCACACTACAGGAATACGAATAAGAGAGAGAGAGGGGTGCAGATTCATTTTCCTATTGTCAGCTTCAGCTTTCACTCTATCAGTATCCTGCTCACCTTTTGGAGGTGCCAAGCAGCTTTGTGGGTGTAATCTCATGTTAAACCTCTCTGCTTTCTCTCAGGAATGTACTGCTTCATTTTAAGTGTTATCTTTTATCCCTAAATCTCAGCAGTGGTCTTGTAAAATGTGATATGAGACATGGAGGTTCTGACCTCAGAGCGGATGATGTCTCAGGCAGATGGTGCTGAGGGTCTTCGGGCCCCCTTACCTGCTATGAACACACTGGTCCTGGTTGTAAAATCGTTTTAATGATGTAAATGTCTTTCCCAGCATACCCTTGGCTTGTCCTGAATATTCAACAGTTGTGGTTAATTTTCACTTTTTTTTTTTTTAGTCTAATTTAAATCATTTTTACTCTTTACTCCGTTTTTTCTTATTAATACTTTGTCCTATTGTGCATGATTCACTTTAAGTTTGCTAATATTGTTTTATGAGACTTCTAAAACAGGTTTACATGTATGCAAGGTCAAAAAACACTTTAGTTTTCTCCAAAAACAGATTTAATTTTACCTCATTTCTAAACAACTCGTACGAAGCAGTTGGAAGAATCAGTCCCTCCTTTCCATGAGCTCTCACTGCTGTAATTGGTCAGATGGCGCAGTCCTTTTGATTGGTCTACCGCGTGTGTCGGAAAACTAAACGCCCATTGACATAACTGAATGACAGCCCTGGAGCTTTCACACCAAACACAGAAAGCGCTGCGCTGGCCGCTGGGTTCAGTGCAGCCCTTCAGAGCGCAAAAGTTCAACTAATTTGAACTTTGAGCTCGGCGTGCGCGCCTTGCGCGCGGCTTTGGTCGACACAGAAATAAGCCGTCCTTGCGTGGCGCAAGCAATTGAAATGAATGGGTTTCATAGCGCAGCGCTTGCCGCATTCGGTGTAAAAGCTGCTTTGTGCGCCATCCTTTATCATTACTCCAGCTAATGAGACAGACAGACAGTCAAGCTGCATCAGTCAAACATTTTTAGATTACAGTGGGCCCACAGCTGAACAACAGAACTACAGAAGCGTGAGTTAGCCGGTTAGCAAGACGTGCAGGGTTGTTACACAACATAACATACACAACTACGTATTTTGAACGATCGCTAGAAAATACAGTCTTTGTGGATTCATCTTTTGGAAGTGAATATAAAACAAATTTACTCACAGCTTAGGATACAGCGTCTTCTGGACATCACGTAAACCACATGTAAATTTTACTGTTTGTGGGCGGGCAGGTGGTTCGTGACGTAGAACGTGGGCGGACATCATGCAAATGTGTTACTTCGTGACGTGTGGCCATAACAGAAAAAGATTCGAATTCCTGACGACTCGTTCAGGCGATGGTGAGCCGACTCTTTTTTTGATGGACAATAACTTTATTTATCGTGCACTGTCGGCTTTACAACTTTGTAGATAGTTTATGTTCATATACAGCTACATGACACACTGCATGAAAGTTCATATTTGAAAAGGCATAATAGGAGCACTTTAAAAAATCCTTCAATATTATATATTATATTATATTATATTATATTATATTATATTATATTATATTATATTATTTTATATATACAACCCTAGACTACAAATCTACAAATTAATGATTTTTTATGATTCCATTCTTGATTAGGTAAAGAGCATGTTCCATGAAGATATTTTGTAAACTTCCTACCGTAAATTTATCAAAACTTTAATTTTTGATTAGTAATATGCATTGCTAAGAACTTAATTTGGACAACATTAAAGGTGATTTTCTCAATATTTTAATTTTTTTGCACCCTCAGATTCCAGATTTTCAAATAGTTGTATCTCGGCCAAATATTGTCCTATCCTAACAAACCATACATCAATGCTTATGCTTATTTACGAAAGCTTATTTATTTAGCTTTCAGATGATGTATAATGTCAATTTCAAAAATCTGACCGTTATGACTGGTTTTGTGGTCCAGGGTCACATATTATATATTATGTTATATTATATTATAGATTTAATACATAATATTTAAGATGACTTAAAATTAAATAAATAGACTGAAAAGTCATTTTCAAAGCCAATATGAATGCAATTCAAAGTATTTTTTAAATTTATTTAATTTCAGCAATTAGTTGTACATCATGTTTTCAGCTGAATTTAAAATGTATTTTGAATTATGAATTCATACAGTTAGTTCAGGTTCACAGATTTGATTGGACAAGCATTCCAAGAGTTTTGTTCCTAAAGCATTTAGAAAGGGTGAATTTCCGTTATATCCCGAATCTCAAGTCTTTATTTTATGCTAAATATTTTGTTTGCTTCGGTGATAGATAACATTATTTAAATGCGTTGTAAATGCTGTTTAATGCTGCATGTGTGGTGTGGCATTGACATCAAAGACCCAGGACTCCCAGGGCTCTAGGCTGACCTAAGTTTGCTTAGCTTTTCCTGTCATTGTACCCTTAAGCAGCCCTTAGGCTTTCATCTAATGTTCTAGCTGAGAGGAATGAGGTAAGACTCTTCAGGGTCAAGAGAGAAGTCATTTCAGGCCTGGCAGAGATGAAAAATGATCAAGCTCACACTCATTTATTTTTTTCTGTTGTGCTTTCCTTTCACTGTTGCTTTTGACTCTGTGCCTGTCTGCGGTTTGTGTGCGAAACAGATGTCAGTGATGGCGTCTCTGTGAGTCTGGCAGTCAGTTTTTATTTTATAGATGAACCTTCCTCTGAGTAGTTTTTCAAAGAACCATCTGACCCTTTCTGTGAAATAAATCCTGGAAGAACCATTTCCGAGGGTTATATCAGAGAGGAAAGACGACCGTAGTTTCCCCGCAAAGACTTGAATCACCCTTTTTTATGATCAGAAATGACTAGGAGTTTTTTTCCACATCCTCATTTCTCCCCCAACAGCCCACCATTTCTCATGTGACCTTTTACCTTTCTCTTCTAACTCACACACACATACACACGCATACATACATACACACAGGTGTGTAGAAGGGTCAATGCGGTCCCAAACCTTCCTCTTCGTCTTCTTGGACCCCAAAATAACTCGGCTGTTCTAATTAACGTAATTAATTTCACTTATAGCAGTTAATTATTTCAGAATGGGTGAAGAACGGAGCGAGAGAACGAGAGAGGGAAAGAGAGAAGGTGGTGGTCTCAGGAGTCTGTCTAATCTTGGTTTAGGGCAGTGGAGGAAGATTAGAGCTACTCATGCACTCCTGAAGAAAAGACGTGAACCCAATTACATCTTCTGTCTTTTTTTTCAGCTTCTCTCCCTATTTTAGCCCTCCAGAGTGCTGCCGTGAGTGCCTGTGTGTGATGATGACTGTTAAACTGGCTAATAACATCTCAGAACTCAAAAGAGTTTAGGTCAGCTCAACCCAGTTCCTGTTACAGTCCTGTTACAGGTGGCCTTCCCTTCTGCACAGTTTGCAAGCAGCAGTATGCGAGCAGGATGTTGAGTATTTAGTATGATTATGATATGGTAAGCAAACAGTAGGCGGCGAGTACAAAAATAGCTTAGATGAGATTCAGAAGTATACAAACAGTGAATACTTTGCTATCCCATGAGACCAGAGGTACATGTGAGCCATCACAGAACTTGTAAGCTGGGAAGGTCTTGTTAAGTATGAAGGCCCGTTCACACCAAAGCAATAATTCTGTATAATGATAACTATATGTTACCCAGGACCACGAAACCAGTCATAAGGGTCAGTTTTTTAAACTAAATTAGCTTTCCATTGATGTTATGGTTTGTTAGGATAGGAGAATATTTGGCTGAGATACAACTATTTGAAAATCTGGAATCTGAGGGTGAAAAAAATCACAATGTTGCCTTTAAAGTTGTCCAAATTAAGTTCTTAGCAATGCATATCACTAAGCAAAAATTAACTTCTGACATATTTCCGGTAGGAAATGTACCAAATATCTTTATCGAACATTTGATGTTTGGCATAAAAGAAAAATCTGTCATTTTGACTCATCAATGTATTGTTGGTTATTGCTACAAATATACCCATGCTACTTATGATTGGTTTTGTGGTCCAGGGTCACATATTAGCATCCACACCAATGCAGGATAATGTTCTGTTTATAATAAATGCGTGCTGCATTTACTGTTTTTATCATTTATCAGCTAGACCAAAAAAGTGATTCCAGTGAAGACATTCCTTTGTTATTACCATTATAGTTGCGGTGTGGAGTTCCCCATTCTCACAGAATGAAAATGAAACCTTGTTAGAATTATAACTAAAATCCTATAGTTATAGTTAGTGTCCTTGGTGTGAACAGGTCTTAAAGGGATAGTTCACCCAAAAATGAAAATTCTATCATTAATTACTCACCCTCATGTCATTCCAAACCCTTAAGACCTTCGTCTTCAAAACACAGATTAAGATATTTTTAATGAAATCCAAGAGCTTTCTTGACCCTGCAAAGACAGCAACGCAACTGACACGTTCAAGGCCCAGAAAGGTAGTAACGACATTGTTTTAAATAGTCCATATGACATCTGTGGTTCAACCTTAATTTTATGAAGCTACAAGAACTTTTTGTGCACAAAGAAAAAAAAATAATGACTTTATTCAACAATTTCGTCCGTGTTAGACTTTGACGAAGCATAAACTAGTTTAACAATGTTCTTACTACCTTTCTGGGCCTTGAACGTATCAGTTGCATTGCTGTCCGAAAGCTCTCGGATTACATTAAAAATATCTTAATTTGTGTTCCGAAGATGAACGAAGGTCTTATGGTTTTGGAACGACATGTAGGTGAGTAGTTAATGACAGAATTTTCATTTTTGAGTAAACTATCCCTTTAAGTACAAGAAGTACCAAAAACTTACTTCTGTTCCTTGTGAAACTTACAGTAAGTCAAAAAGCTCTTCTTGACTGAGTAAATGAATGAGTAAATTCACATACTTTACATGAATTTGGATGCTGTATTCACAAAATCAGTGTTTGAGAATGACAGCTGTTTTACTCTCAAATCTGTCCCGTTCATGTTACAGTAGACAAGAGCAGGATTGAGTAATGCCGGTTACAGCAGGTAACCAAAGTCAGTTCTCTAATAATGCCCGGTTGTTAAGTCTGACGCCACATGTGATGTATTAGCCATTTCCGCGTCCAAATGCTCCTTCAGATCCCATGAGGAAAAACAATGGCGGAACCTTTGAACTTTTTCACAATCACTTCCTTTTGTACTGCTGAGATTTTAAAAATGAGAGGATCTTAACTTTGGCCCTCAAGGGCCACTTTCCTGCAAAGTTTAGCACCAACCTTGATCAAACTCACCTGCCTGTAACATTCGAGTAATCCTAAAGACCTAGATTAGCTTGTTCAGGTGTGTTTGATTACAGTTGGCGCGAAACTCTGCAGGAAGTCTAAACTTTGCTCCTGAATGCTTTGTTTTGCATTTGTTAAAGAATAATGACTCTTATTACCTTATCAGTTGCATACCTTACCGCTTTTTCTCATTGCAAGGAAAGCAATAGAATGACAATTGACTCTGGACCCTAGAACAGTAGAATTGGAAAATTGATGTGAAGTTGATAGTGACTTACATGTATGTGCTATGTAGTAGTGATTCTTTAAAGATTTAATGATTTTGTTATACGAAACTGCATTTAACGGGTTCTGCAATTTCAAACATAATCACAGTTTCATACTCTCAAGGGCAACAAAAGGCATGTGAATTTACCAAATCAAAACTTTTGCACATTTAGTTTAAAAACTCACAGGTCACTTTTTGCCCTTCTGAATGCACATGAGAAGAGGGGAAAGATGTTTAGAAAAAGACAGGAAGAGGCAGGGTGCACGAGTTGGATGGAACGGATAAAGAGGAGAGAGATGGAGTGATATCGGCAGTGGAGGAAGGAGAGGAGAGAGAGAGAGAGAGAGCAAAAGAGATGGTCTGATGAGTTATATATTATTCAGTAAGTTATACATTATTAAAGAGAGTTCATATTTAGCTGTTACACACACAGGCATAAATTAAGAGAAAAAGTGAGAAAGCACAGACAGAACGAGAGAGATGAAGATGAGATAAAGTCATATGAATGTGTGTGTGTGTGTGAGGCTTTAGAAAAGAAACACGGCTGTACAGATCAGCATTAATGCTCCGAGTTAAACGCAGCGTTAATCTGGACCAGCGGGGTTTGTGCTGCGAGGCTCTTTTCGTGACGGAGATTACCGAATCCCTCTGCGCACTCTGGGCCAAATTCCAGTTCAGAATTCCAGGACTCTCATTCATGTCTTGACTTTCCTTCTAGAAGCATTGAATTCCATGAAAACCAGCTGCACTTCGGTCGGATTTAAACAGGCCAGACTGCATCACGACGGAACATTTTACTCAACGTATGAAGGCCTCATGACGGCATACCTATATGCGTCCAATATATATGAAGCAGTCGCTGAGATGTCTGTGAACGCAGATTTGTGGTTTGGGTTGGAATCAAGTTCAGTTAAGGATCAAGTGCCAATTTTCCAGTTTCCATTCCAGTTTTTGGGGCTTTTTTTTTATTGTGAAAGCAGTAGTTCATATAAAGTCCTGTTAAGCCATGGGGCATCAAATAAACAAAAATGATTAAGTATAGCATCTAAAATTAACACTCGCCAAGTGCCAAATGCGAGTAAAAATGGGCTTTGGCTAGTAAATGTAGAGCTCCTGGCCAGTTGGCTGGCAACTTTTTGAAGAACTATAAATGAATTAATGATTTACACTGTAAAAACAATTCTCTGACCCTTGCTGGTGTAAGCAATGACCATAAATCTATTTAAACAGTAATTTTATTGCAAATTTAGGGTGTGTTAGTCTGTGCAAAATTACAGTTGCTGTGGTTCTATCTAAAATTGCAAATTTAACTTTTCTTACATAATAAATTATGAAAAGCAAGAACTAATTTTATCATATTATCTTGCCCTCAGATGTCTGGGAATGCAATTGACCCTTCGCTAACAGCTTGATTGACAGGCGATCTGACCAATCATAACGCCGAATCGCCATTTTGTCCGACAAACAAATCAGACAGGAAAGTAGATTAACTTAGGTGGGCTTAAACTTAAAAAATTGTGTTGAAGTCTTTCCGCGGTTGAAATAAAATATGTTCTGATGTTCATTCATGTTTATTTCGTGCTTTAAGTAAATAAGAAAAGATGATCAGTTGATGCATCGATTGATCTTTATGTTGGTTTTTATTATTTGGAATTATTGAAAAAATTACATTTTAACATTTTAAACCTGAGACCTTGTTTCATACCTGATGTAACCTGCTCTGTCTTGTAACCTGTCTTGTCTGTCGGCGTCTTGTCAGTTTCATCTTTGTTCCACAGTGTATTTTTCACCGCGTGAGAACATGGTGTGTAGTGTGAGACCGGCATTGTTTGTCGGACGTAGCAACAGTAACTAAGCAAGGCGGGTTTTTGTGAAAGCTCAATTGTGTGAGACAGTAATGGGAGGTGATTACTCGATTATATTGATGACAGACTTGTGTTCAAACATTTCAAAACTATTTAAATAATATTTGACATGATGTGCGGTGAGATTGGTACGCTGGTTAGTGCAGTTATCGGTGTTGCCAAGTCTGCGGTTTTCCCACTGAATTAGGCTACGTTAACACTGTTGGAGCGGGTTGTTTTTCATGTCCGCTGGTTGAAGCGACCCCAATAACGTAATATTTAGCTCCTGGAATGCTAGTTTTACCAAGGGAATCATACCAAAAAGCATGTTTTTTACCCCCCAGAACACAATTTTCCCCGAGGGACAACCCCTCAAAATGTGATTGGGCTACTTTTGAGGAGCAATTGGGTGGGTTTTGTTGTGAAAACCTGGCAACCCTGGAAGTTATCCAATCACATGATCTGGTAAGGTTAAGTCACATGACTTTTTTTGACACGCATCGAGGAGTTTATTTGGTAAATCTGTTTCTATTGTAGTTTATCTGCATGTCTTCTTATCGGATAAAAAAT
The DNA here is from genome assembly GCA_036247105.1 of Cirrhinus mrigala. Classification (NCBI taxonomy): domain Eukaryota; kingdom Metazoa; phylum Chordata; class Actinopteri; order Cypriniformes; family Cyprinidae; genus Cirrhinus; species Cirrhinus mrigala. The sequence goes on along the minus strand of CM070010.1, from coordinate 15,444,353 downwards.
GATCTGACTCAACTTGGTGCACACATTTTTAGATTTTATTGGCATCCTGGCGTTTCC
>CM070010.1:15411796-15439296 GCA_036247105.1 Cirrhinus mrigala | reverse complement strand
TATACATAATAAATATACACAGAACACACACATGTATTATGTAAACAAAAACTTTTATTTTGGATGCGATTAATCGTGATTAATCGTTGCAAAGCATTATAAATAATACTAAGTAACACTCATGACAACTTCTGAATGGCCATCAATAAATAAAGATGCTTTTGCCCCCAGAATGTTGTAATTGAAACATCTACCAGCAGGGGCAAACAGGTCCAAAACTTGACTTGTACTGAAACATTATGCACCACTTCCTTTCTCTCTGTTTTCTGTTTTTAAACAGCCCTTCATGAATATACATATCAATGTTTAGAGTGTAGCGTGTCTCAGCTGAATGAAGGAAACTTAGTTCAGCAAGATGCGTTGCAAGATCTGTTGACACCGCCATGTACAGGTCTGTCGCTCTCTCTGTCACTTCATCTCTCCCGCTCTTGCTTTCTCCATACCATCACTTTCTCCGTATGAATCTGGGTTATTCTGGCCTTGTATCTCTGCAGATGAATTTTAAAAAGGATGTTATTAATACTCTTGCGTTCGTGTGTGTGTGTGTCAGTGTTTAGGGTCCACAGGGTCCCGTGTCTCTTCCTGTGTTTGGATCTTTCTGCAAGTAATGTTTTTCTAGGTTTTAAGGCTTAACTCCTGCCACACCATTAAAATATTTCTCTAATATGTGGATAATTAGTGATTGTCATGATTCTTGATCTTTGAATAGATTGTAAAAATGCTTGCGGAGGCCTAGAGGTCAGTTTGCGTCTTTCTCCATTGATGGCTGTTCAGAAGTAGCTGTGTATGTCGACAAATGTTTCTTCCAAGCAAGAAATGTTTTATTTTATGTCGGCATATGATTCATTGTTTCTAGTGATTACAAACGGTCTAATTGCACCTTTTTGTGTTATATACTGTTTCTTTGATGTGGTGTGCATGCTTTAGAGAAAAACAATATCCGGAGTGTGGGTGTAGAGCGTATGACAAAGACAGTAAACTGACTGGATACTGGAAGTTATGTCTGTTGGTAACATGCTTATATTCTGCTTTGTACTCTAGTTTTTTTTTCATTCGCCACAATCAGTGAGAAATGTCTCATTGGCTGACTGAGTGATGTCTGGCCAGAATGAGCTGCATTGTTGGTTTAGACCTGCTGTGTCTGTAGTCAGAAGACTGGCTATGTCGTGACTGCATCTGAAATTGCATACTGCCTGAGTAGATACTTCTTTTGAATAAGTAATTATTTTGTAATCATTAAAAAAGTGTGTTCTGTATAGCAGTGGTGTGCACAGGGGGCTCGAATCCCTGCCCCTTTGAGGTCTGATGCCACTGCTGTATAGTATGAAAGTGTTAGCATGAATGAAACCCAGCCATACTATATTTTTGTTGTGATACTGTTTTTTATGGAAGCCTGTTCTGAATAAAAAATTGCGACTTTTTATCTCACTATTCTCACTTTTTTGCACTTGCAAGTTTACATCTCACAAGACTGACTTGTTTTATCGCAGTTACGTGATACAAACTCACAATTCTGACTTGTTTTCTCAGAATTGCAAGTTCGTATCTTGCAGTTCTGACTTTTTTCTCGCAATTTCTATCTCAATTCTGAGGAAAAAAGAAATGTAAACTCGCAGTTGCAAGTTATAATGTCCAATTCTGAGGGAAAAAAAGACTGATATGTTTTCTGAAATGCGAGTTTATATCATGCAAAAAGATGTAAACTCACAATTCTGAATTTTTCTTCATAATTGCGAGTTTATATCTTGTATTTATGACTTTTTTTTTCTCAGAATTATGAGATAGAAACTCGCAATTGCAAGATATAAACTTGCAATTCTGAGAAATTAAGTCAGAATTGTGTGACAAACTTGCAATTGTAAGTGACAAAGTTAGAATTGTGGGATATAAACTTACAATTCTGACATTTTTTCATAATTGCAAGTTTATATCTCCCAATTTTGACCTTTTTTCTCAGAATTTTGAGGTAAAAACTCGCAATTGCGAGATATAAACTCGCAATTCTGAGAAATTAAGTCTTTTTTAAGAGTTTTTTCTGGCAGTTGCGAGTTTAAATCTTGCAATTCTGACTTTCTTTTCTTAGAATTGTGACATTTAAACTCGCAGTTGTGAGTTATAAAGTCTAATTCTGTGGGGAAAAAAGACTGATATGAGTTGATATCTCACAATTTAGACTTAACTCGCAATTACATGCTGTGAAGTCAGAATTGCAAGATATTAACTCGCAATTCTGAGAAAAAAAATACACTTTTTGTCACAATTATGAGTATTTCTCAAAATTGCAGGTTTAATTTTTTTTTTTTACATTTTTTTTTTTTAATTCAGTGCTGGAAACAGGCTTTCATAATTTTTTGCCAACCATTTAGTAGGAAAGTGTGCATATTTGAACATGTCCTATGTGAACTGATACAAACCATCCTTAACCACACCCCCAAAAAAATATCATATTCTTTACCACACCCCCAAACAATGTGCACACCTCTAACCTCACCTCCAAGATATATCACACTCTTATCCACACCCCCCTAAACTAGATTTGTGCAACTTCATGGAAGAGCATGCCAGTTAGAAGTTTTGTCTGACATGGGATGGCACCGACACTATTTCACTGTGTTGTATGCCATCAAAATACAACAAGAGCATTTCAAAAGCAGCTGGCTAGCTCATTCTGTGCAGATTCCCTAGAGTGGCTGCACAAGCTCTGATGACGACACAGCCGTTTCACGATTGGCCAGATTCACTGATAACTACAGCAATTTGTGTTCTGATAATGCTTACAGGCGAGGTATTAAGTAGTGCAGAAAGTACTGAATGAAAAGTATTTCTGTTGCTACATAAAACCTTCTCAATTGTCTATTTGACAAATATTGCATCTAATCTACTTCATCTGTCATAAAGTACGCAAACGCTGTGCAAACGTCACTACAGAAGCAAAAGCCGCAGTCGAACACCTAATATCACACTCTCAACACCTCCAAACAATATCACACCCTCTTTTACTGTGTTTAACAGGTGTCTTTTTCCTAGTGTTGTGACAAAATGGCCTGGCTGCAGAAGAAACCAAAGCAGAATTAACTAGTAGCAGTCAGAGCAGTAATGTTTTATTCTCTCGTACGTTCGTGGTCAAATCATCCACCGCTGTGATGCAGCAGTGAAAATGCTCTTACTGTACAGCTGAGAGAGAGAGAGAGAGTGAACGGGTGTATGTGTTTTTGTGTGGTGAGATGAATATATGAATGGTGATGCTGACTCATAAACAGTATGTGAGAGAGTGTGTGTGACTGTGGTGTTAAAATACACTCATCCATGCAGTGCACTAGATTAACACATGCTGAGGTATGTGTGTGTTTGCTTAGTTGCTGGAGTGAAAATGGTGGCATATGGCTAAAAAACACCATATTTTAGAAACAAGCTATAGTTAACATCTGCCCAATCTCCATGAGATATATATTAGCCCCTCCCCCAGCTCATGTACTCCCTCCCCATTTGTTTCAGCCTGTTTTTGCCTAGCTGATCTCATGACGAAAATGTATCTGTGGGAACTTTTCGCAAGATGTAAAATATGTACAAATAAGTACATATCACTGCAGTTGCAGAACACTAGAGGCGGTAAAACGGCGAGCACTTGTAATTGATTTCATACACAGTTATGATTACAGCTCCATATGTTTTGCTTTCTGGACATATGCTTGCTCAGTAGCTCAGCCGGTACAGAAATTGGATTTAGGATGCGGGATCCTTAGGTATGAATCCTGTGAAAAACATGACTCACAATGAAAGAGATGAAAGATGAGACTTCGAAAAACAAGCTTAAATGACATGCATGCGATTGCGTTTTTACATCACTTTCACTTTTGTTCATACTATCAGATGGTTTAAGTGTAGTACAGATGGTACATTATTTTAAAACGTCACAGGGCATTAGAGTTATAGCGCATGTCGCATAAAACGTACCATATATACATTCATCTGTTCTGGAGAAAAAAAACTAATGTTCTTTTAGCGCCACTCAGTGGACATTTCACATCAAATATGTCACGAAACGTACATAGCGGTACGTATTTCGCAAAAAAAGTTCCCACAGGTACGTGTTTGTCATTTGTCAGGTTAATTTTTGCTCATCCAGTACTAACAGCTACTTACAGATGATATAAGATCATTTGAGAGTGGCTGATATGCCAATGGATGTTTTCCAATGAGACTTTTCCAAGAGACTTTTCTTTTGTCTTTATAAAACAGTTTTTAATTCACTTTTTTTACAGTCATCCATTTGTTCATACTATCTGTTTTAAATGTGTACATTGTAGTGTTCACTAGTTTGAAGCTGCTAGTTAAAATACAATGTGAATGTTCCTCTTTTATAGTGACCCTCAATTCAAAAGCTCTGAGAGAAGCCTATTGCTGATCTTAGACCAGAGGGAAAGGGGATCCCCTGGTGTCTGTGGTGATACAGTTGTGGAATGTGATTGAATCTCATTTCATCCATCAGCAATATGGATTCCAGACGGAACAGATTTAGTGGCTGTCAGAGCTGATGGCTCAAACTTTAGAAAGTTTTCAGTGAGGTGCAGAATTGATTTGTGTGAATGAATGCAGAATTTGAAATTTGGTGATTTTCCGTGACAACTAGTCTTTGCTTTATGAGAACTCGAGTTTACAAGATTATGTATGTGTGTGTGTTTGTTTGTGTGTGTGTGTGTGTGTGTGTGTGTGTGTACACTCTTAAAAATAAAGGTGCTTTAAAATGTTCTTGACATCGATGCCATTATTCTATGGCATCATGAAGCACCTTTATTTTTAAGAGTGTACCTGATATTCCTGACATTATGAGGACCAAATGTCCCCACAAGTATAGTAATACCAGTAAATTTTGACTTTGTGGGGACATTTTTTGGTCCCCATGAGAAAGCAAGCTTATAAATCATTAGTCGTGCGTAGTCAGACCTTCAGAGTGATAGCAGAAGGTCTGGAAACCTTGGCCGTTTTGAATGGCCAAGCCCGCCCAAGAGGCCATATGACTGACAGGTAAATTAACCAATCACGTTCCATTTTGTTCTGCGTCACGTTTAGGGGTGTACAAATGTCTGCAAAATAACTGGTGTGTAATGTATTTTAAAGATTTTGTTCTTCAAACTCACATACTTTTGAAAGTCCAGCATTTAGTTGATCCTGATAAGCGCTTATCATCGCAGTTGTAAACACAACAGCTTTCTTCTTTCATGAGGGGGTTCGGCATCATGGCGAAATGTTAAAAAAAACCGCAACTCACAGTGCTGGAAATCCTGTATAATTCAACCAATTGGATGATAACTTAAAACTCCTTAAGTGTTTCCACTTTTGTGTGCCATATACATTAGACGTTCAGCCAGTGGTCCGTGGATGTCTGAGGCTGAGACTAATAAATCATATCCACCTTTTTGTTTAACGTGGAAGTAAGCCTATGGGTGAGACTTCCGGTTCATTAGCCACCATAGGGAAATAACAACTTGCAGTAAATGGTAAAACTGTTTGCACTAGTGTGTTCATAATTAAGATAATACATTAAAAGAACATGGAAGACACACCAATTTGTATTATCAAGCAGCAAAACAAGCTATTTTGTACAGCTAAAAATAGCTGGACGCAGTTGAGACCGGAAGCCAGACCCATAAAATTTACAAATGGCCTCACCCACTTACACGATAAGAAAAAGATGGATAGAATAAATTGTTTTAAAAATCTAAAATAGCAGAACGTTTTGTGTTAGGGGTATGTTTAGAGTAAGAGGATGGAAAATACAGTTTGTACTGTATAAAAACCATTACGTCTATGGAATGTCGCCACAAAAAAGGACACCAGTATGTGTGTGTGCGCTGCTCTCTTTGTTTGTTTTTGCATTTATGTGTGTTCATTTGTGTCTGACAATAAAAAAACAAACTTATCTCCCAATTAGAAAAAATGAGTTTCAGAGTATCTCTCAAGAGAGTGAATCCATTATGGGTACTTTAGAATGAGTAACTGAGATTCTTCTTTTTGAAAGTCCTTTATCCAGAGCATGGCTTTACTACGGTAATTAGAAATGGTGCTTTAGGAGAGTCCGCATGTCATCGAGAAAAGCCCACTTTGACTTCCTGTAATTTAACAGGAGTTAGATAACACAGAAAACAACTCTCCAGTTCTCTTCTTGCTCTCAGACATGCTTTCCTGAATCCTAATGACCAAAACCAAGCACTTTCTCCTTTATAAAAGGTGATTTCTTGATAGCATCCCAGTATAATATGTTAAACTGGGATAGGAGAACATATTTTAGCATAGACAAACTAACTGATGTCATTCTTACATGACATTTCAAACTAATCCAGACTTTGGCTTATTCAGTGGGCTGAACCATTTATTAGAAACAGAAGGGGAGAGAGAAAAATGAGGGTACAGGATGGGAGAAACTCTTAGTTCTGTGGTTTACTACTGTGATCTCACTCCGTCTCTCATTCCTGACACACACACACTTCAGTAGGACGGTTGACGGTGGTTCTCTTTGGATTTTACGCTTTTGGACTGCAGATGGAGATGAGACGCAGTCCTGCAGGGCTGCCATGTGTGATGTTTAGTGTGAGAGAATACGAATACTCTATTGCAATTGGCCAGTATGGTTATATTGGAATGTCTCAAAACAAAACATTGATTGGCTTTTCACACCTGAAATTGGAGTTATTACATATAAATACCAGGGGTGTTTAATCTTGGGTTGCCAGGCTTTGGGATTTCACACTGTACATTTGTAAACTCATTTGTGGTCGCATTTGCATATTTACAGGCTTAATAACATTGATTGGACAAGTACAACACGTGACAAGCACACAAACTGTTTTAATAACCGCTTGTCCATCTGGCTGTGGGCTTTGTTGTCCCTGTGGACTTCTATAAAATAAACTCCCCTAAATGACTGAAAATCTGGGTCTGGAACAAGGGTAAAACAATAAAGCTACCTTAAAAGGCGTTAGAAAATTCGCCAAGTGATTGGAGGTATGATAAAAAAAAAATCAATTTAAATATGGCATCAGAAAATTCTTTATTAATATGGAATCCAACAGCACTGCTTCCGTTTTTGTATTAACGTCTTTCTCATTCACTGTCTCCTTCTCTTCCTCTACAGGCTCCAACTATTCCAGTCCGTCGTTGGCTCCAGTCCCCAGTCTGAATGAGGACGAGCGTGTGGGGGGTGGGGGTGGGGTGCTGGGTCTTGCACCTGAACACATTCCCACCCCTGGCGCCCCCCTCAGCTGGCAGGCGGCCATCGACGCGGCACGGCAGGCCAAGCTGATGGGCACCACCGGAGCACCGATCTCCACTGCGAGCTCCACGCAGCGCAAACGCCAGCACTACACCAAACCCAAGAAACAGGCCAGCACTGCCTCCACGCGCCCACCTCGAGCCCTTCTCTGCCTCACTCTAAAAAACCCCATCCGCAGGGCGTGCATCAATATCGTGGAATGGAAGTATCCTTTACTGAACTCTGACCTGATTGGCGTATATACAGTATATGCACTTTTATTCAGAAGTTTGGGGTCAGTAATATTTTTTAATGTTTTTGAAAGAAGTCTCTTTGGCTCACAATGACTGCAATCAAAACAGTAATGTTATGAAATTAAAGTTGTAATATATTTTTTAAATTTAATTTATTCCTTTGATGGCAAAGCAAGATTTTCAGTAGCCATTACTTCAGTTTTCAGTGTCAAATGATCCTTCAGAAATCATTCTAATATGCTGATTTGGTGCTTAAGAAACTTTCGTATTATTAATGTTAAAAACAGTAAGATTTTTGAGGAAATCGTTCGGAAAACTGTTGTTTTCAGAATTCTTTGATGAATTGAAAGTTTAAAAGAACAGCATTTTTTGAAGTAGAAATCTTTTGTGACAGTGTAAACAACTTTACTGTCACGTTTGATCAATTGAATGCATCCTTGCTGAAAAAAGGTATTATTTCTTTCAAAAAATATATATTTTACTGACCACATAATTCATTTGAAAGAGTGCACACTGATGCAGAGCCTCAAAGTGCCATCACTTTAAAGAGCACACAATGTTTATGAATTTACTTTGTTTTTTGTCTGTAGTTCGTACATTTACATTATTGATAGACACATTCCTCCCAAAGCGACATCCAAAAACATCTCATAGTGTGACAATTGCTTCAGCAGGTAGCTGAGGATACAGTTGTTTTCTGAATGTTAATTAATCACTTTTAAAGTTACAGACTGCTCATGAGCTCATTAGACAGGAGCTAACTGACTTTAAAGTGGAAGTGAAGCAGTAAACTGATCTCCACTTTAAAGCTGCAATCCGTAACTTTTTTTTGTCTTTGTAATTTACAAAATTTATACAGTGAGTACATCATGCATCCATTTTCCAAACCGTGTTTTTGGCTTATCCTGAATCACTACGGTACACCTATAATAAGTTTTTATATTTGGACTATTTTAGACAGAGAGAAGTAGCTCCAGCTACAATGTTCTTCTGCAAGATGCATGCAGTTATGTTTATTAACCGCTAGATCACCAAAAGTTACAGACTGCAGCTTTAATTTAAAAATATATAAATACAAGTAATGTTACCATTTTAAAGAAAAAAGGATGTTTTGTTAGAGCTTTTGGAGTAAGGGTGCCGCCATCTTGCAGTACCACAGTGGTGACGTCACGGGGTTGGTTAGCTCCAATGGTCAGTGAAGTAATAAAAGCATTTCTGTATTTTTTTAATTTAATTTTTAACACAGAAATGGTGTTATGGTTTTCACCATAATTTGAATGAATATGCAAAATCAAACTACATCACAAACTTTTGTTTGTGATATCCCAAACATTGTTTTCATAATGCGAGGCGCAACATGATGCAAACAAACAATGCATCATACAATATCGTTCTTGTCGCATCTTTCAGACATATTTTCATTACAGTAGTTCAGCAGTAGTGGTATGCAGTGTTGGGGGTAATGCATAACAAGTAACATGAGTTATGTAATCAGATTAATTTTTTTTAAGTAACTAGTAAAGTAATTCATTACTTTTTAATTTACAAGAAATTACTTTTTCAAATAAGTAACACCAGTTTTTTCTCCTATTTATTGATTGAAAGCTCTCCTGTCCCCATGTTGAGAGTAATCGGGAGTAAGATGTTACTTTAGCTCTAGAATAAATGTGAACATGCATTAAGTCATCTCACTCAGTATTTGTCAAAATGGATAAAAACAGTGAAATGCCACTCAGAATATGACGCAAACCTGCGATAATTAAATATGTTAAATAATACAAATATCCATTTTGTTTTTAATCCCATTTTATTAAGCAATGTCTTTGCTGCTGACCTTCAATGATCCAATTCCACCATACTAATAAGCAAAAATTACTCAAGATAAACTAACATTTGTTGTTCTTCTTTTTTTTTTTTTTTAATTGCTGAAGAGTGTTAAACTTTCTTCTTCTGCATTCTACTGTATAGATGTGAATTTACTTTTCCCTCAGCCTGAGGCTTTTGATGTGAAGGGCTTTTATATTTGTCAAAAACAGAACAAACATGCAAGCCCTGTACAGATTTAAAAAGTAATGTAAAAGTAACTTAAATTACTTTCCATAAAAAGTAACTAAGTAACATAATTAGTTACTTTTTTAGGGAGTAACGCAATATTGTAATTCATTACTTTTAAAAGTAACTTTTCCCAACACTGGTGGTATGAAACATTTTCTGTTCTCAAATACAGTTAGCTTACCTGCTGTTAAGAGAATGCTAAATCTAATCACCAATCTGAATGAACATGCTAGTGCTGCTTTTTCAAGAAAGTTTATCATTCTCATGTTTTAAGTCAGTTTAAACATTAAACTGTTTTAAACCATTCAAGCGCAAGACGGCACAAAAGAGATTTCAGTGTGGTACTCGCGTGCTGTCCGACGATTTATCACAGTTCTCTTCACATCAGCTTGTGCAAATGCACACAAAATTAAGTCAGAATGGCTGTTTCGACAAATATCCACGTAAATACTTATTGTTTCACACCACCTCTTTACACCAAACCAGCAGGTTCACGACTTCTTCCTCCCATAACACTAGTGCTGCTCGGTCCCCTCTCCGTATCAGCTCAAATGCATAAGCAATTGCACTTATAATGGGCTCAGCAGTCCAAGTTCATCTTCCCCTATTTTAAAACAAGTGTGCGTTCAAATAGTAAAGAAATGCTTATATTACTTTACAAGCCAAGAGAGCAAACCAACCCTGTGACATCACACGCTGTGGTATTGCAAGATGGCGGCGCCCTTCCTCCAAAAGCTATAACAAAACATAACTTTTCCTTTAAAACAGTTATATTTATAGTGTTTGTTACATATTTTTTATTACATTGGAAATTAGAAATAATGTAAACTTGACTGACTGCTTCACTTCCACTTTAAGGCTTAGATTATTGATCACCAGGCCATAAATGTATTATTTGCATCTCTGATTCACAGCAGTGCTTCTGAATCTGTGTGTTTATTAATTGTTGCGTGATCTGTTGGTTAGTATTACAGTGTGCTTGACTGATGTGTTATGGCATCTTTTCACAGTTGCATGAAGCAGTACAAAAATATAAAAGTGCTCCAAAAAGTCATGTAAATTCGTTAAATCCCTCTTTATTGCATTACAGGTGTAAATGTACTTTTTTGTGGTTTTTGCCACTTCAGATGCAGCTTCTGTGCTTCCTTTTGCTTGTGTTTGTGTAGAAGAGTATAAGGCTCATCATATGTAAATCCCTCTAACATCTAATTCTACAAAGGGTTAATTCGAGTTGAGCTTTGATGAGTCATTCAAGTGCACCCCTCAAATGCATTTTTACAGGAGACTGTAGGACGGTGTGTTCCCCTGTCCTTTTCCCTTCTTCTCTTTTTTCCCCCTCTCTCTCTCTCACGGTTTTATGTAATAGTTTCTGCCCACAAAAGACAGTGATAGGCCCCCGACCAGGAAAATATGTTAATGAGGATTGATTGGTTGAGTAAAATGCTTCATTCATCAGAAAGTAGGAGATCCAGCTCCCATTCACAGCTTCAGCCAAGATCTGATCACATCATCAAAGATTTCCCCATAATTTCACAAAGCTGCATGAGGGAATGCCTGAACTGCGGAGACAGAGAAATATTTTCCCTCATTAATTTCGGTGGGATATTTTATAAAAGTTTCTCTTTTGTCGGGTTCTGTTTGTATGTGTCTTCGGTCTTGCACACACTTGACTGGATCTGTATCTCCAGAGACTCCAGAGCCCATCTCTCCTGTCTTTGGCTGTGTTGCCATGCCAACAGCTCCTCTCAACAGGCTGAACAGGTCCACGCGCACACACACGCACACAAATATTCACCCCTCCCACATGCACACACAAACGCACACGCGTATTGACCCCTCCTCCAAACACGCATTTGGTCACACACGTTCACGTTAATGCACAGTCAAGCAGGTTTCATATATAGAAGTGTTATTTATAACCTCGTTAGACCTTTAAAGATAAAACTCAGTTTGGGTCTGCCTGCAACGGTCTGTTTTTACTCCCTCGGGGACCCGAACTACTGATCTACAAGCATGTTTATCTAAACGGGTTATGGGGTCTATGGCTCTGTAATTCTGAACTAACCCCAGAGAGCCATAACTCAAGGCCCAGACAGCAGATACAAGAGAAACATCCAGAAAAACAAGAACACATCTGTTTCTCCTCAGGACACGTGCCATGCGACTCAACACCCATCTCGGAGAAATCCATTCCTGTAACAAATGATGACACAGTTTGATTGCGATTCCAGCAGAACTGAAAGCCAAACAAACAATTTGGCCAGTGAAAAAAGAGAAGGAGGAGAGGAGCGGAGAGGAAGAGAGGGAAGGGAAAATGGGAGGGGGGGTGAAGATCGTTGTCTTGATGAAGGCCAGGTTTTTGAAGAGCTTGGCCTTGCTATTAACAGGAATGAAAAGGAAAAAGATTTGAGTAGAAAAAGAAAAAGACTAGAGAGGATCTGGACTTTTACACACTGATAAGACTTAACATGTACTGTACTGTATGTATGCTTGTGTGTACTTTTCTCTTGCTTTATGTCATTTACCTTAACGCTGACTCCTCAGACCGTTTGAAATCATAATTTTGATGACTATTTTTGCAAATTGTGTGGCCTTAGCTGTCTACATCCCTTTCCCTGAGGACGATTCCAACGCAACCAACTCAAACCTGGTAAGAGACTCTCTGCTTCACAGCACAAAGTCAGAAATGAGCATGATGATGCTGATTTGAGAGTGATGATAATGATGATGATCATTATGGAATTAAGACTGTAATTATAATGTTTGTGGTGTGCTGCTGCTGATGGGAGGACTGATGAATATGGCGATGGCCGTAGTGATGAGGATGATTATGATTGTAATGGTGATGGATGTTATGTGATATTGGTGATGATGGTGGTGGTAATGCGATTATGGTAATGGTGAGGATGATGTTGGTTGTGATGGTGATGATAATGGTGATGGTTACGTGATGTGATTGTGGCGATTATAGTGGCAATGCGAATGGTGACGGTGATGTAATGGTGAGGATGATACTGGTTTGTGACGGCATTTGATGGTGAAGGTACTAGGTAGTGGTGGGGATGATTATGGTTGTGATGTAATGATGATGGTAATGCTTGGATGTTATGTAATAGTGATGGTGATGTGCTATATGAGCCAAAACTTTAGCTTATTTTTTTTTTATGATTTTGTGGTTTTGATTTATTTTTGCATATGGCTTAAAAAATGTAAAGCACTTTGGTCAACAGACTGTTAAATAATGCTTTAAGAAAGAGAAAAAGATGATGTTAATGTTGTGATATTGATGAAAACTGTGAGGGCAGGCGATGATTAGTGGTGTTAGTGGTATAGATAAAGATGATTGTGATGGTAATGATGGTGGTGATGGTTGTGTCAATGTTTATATCGTTCATTAGCTGGAAAAAATTGATCTTCTATTCTTTAATGATTTTTAGAGCTGTATCTTTATCGTTATCTTTATAGTTATCAGGCCTTAATGTAAATAATGGGAAATGGAAATTCGTTTGCCAAATAAATTCCTTCATGTGCATCAAATAAGTCATGTGACTTTGCGCTATGGGGCAGGATAACCTGACTAACCAGCGGACCGATCTTCTTGCACAGCATCTGAAATGTTATTATGGTCATTCTGAAAAGTATTTTTGTAGAATTGTCTTCCAGAACTGTCATACATGAATGTGTTCCCAAATAGCAGGCATCCACCTCTGAAAGCAATGACCGGATTTATTGTGTTTCGTCTGCTTGCTCTGAGGCGCAAGTAATTTATAATATATGCAAATTAATATATTCAGTGGCTTATCCTACTTTTCTTAGTGATATTTAGTGCAAGTTTTTTAGGAAGTGATGATTTTGTTCTCTTTGACTCATTGGTTGAAAACGGTGCTTATTTGTAAATGTTTTATGTAATATTCCAAGTTAAATTCACAACTTTGGATGGAAACACAGCTAGAGATGGTAATGGTGAGGATAATACTGGTAGTGACTGGTAGTGATGATGGTGGTGATAGCAGTGGTGGGGATAGTTATGGTTATAATCGTGATCACTGATGATGATGGTAATGATGATGGATGTCATGTGATTATTGTGATAATTGCGTTGATGAGAATTGTGATGAGGATATGTGATTATGGTGTTAGTGGTGAGGATAAAGATGGTTGTGATGGTTATTGTAGTAATGATGGTTGTGATGATGATGATTATGGCAATGTTAGTTACAGTGAGGACAGTGATGGTAATGGTGAGGATAATACTGGCGGTGAAAGCAGTGGTGGAATAGTTATGGTTGTAATGGTGATAATGATGGTAATCGTGATGAATGTTATGTGACTGTGGTGATAATGTGATAGTAAAGTTGTGATGATGATGATAATAGTGATGGTAGATATGTGATGGTGTTAGGGGTGAGGATAAAGATGGTTGTGATGGTTATGGTAGTAATGATGGTGGTGATGATTATGGCAATGTTACAGTGAGGATAATGATGGTATGGGGATGGTTATGGTTGTGATTGTGATGGTAATGCTGAGGATAATACTGGTAGTGATGATGCTGGTGATAGCGGTGGTAGGAATAGTTATGGTTGTAATGGTGATGATGATGGTAATGGTGATGGATGTTTTGTGAATGTTGTGATAATTATGATGGTAAAGTTGTGCTGATGATAATAATGATAACAGATATGTGAAGATGGTATTAGTGGTAAAGATAAAGATGGTTGTAATGGTTATGGTAGTAATGATGGTGGTGATGATGATGATTATGACAATGTTAGTTACAGTGAGAATAATGATGGTAATGGTGGGGAAGGTTGTGCTGTGACGGATAATACTGGTTGTGACAGTGATTGGAAATGATGGTAACAGTGATAATGGTGATGGTAGTTATGGCTGTGAAGGTGATGGTAATGGTAAGGATAATACTGGTTGTGACAGTGATTGGAAATGATGTGGTGGTTATTATGGCAATGATAGTGGCAGCGATAATGGTGATTGTGATGGTAGTTACGTTATGATGATGTAATGGATTATACTGGTTGTGATGGTGATTGATAGTGGTTATGTAGCAGTGAAGTTGAAAATGATTATGTTAGTTACAGTCATGGTGAGTGATCGAGATTATGTGATGATGGTGGTGGTAATGTGATGATGGTAGTGTAATGGCGGTGACCATATGCTAATGGCGGTAATGAAAGTGGTGATAGAGATCATCACTGATAATGGTGGTTCTGCTGCTGATGATTGTGGTTATGATGTAATGTTGGTGATAGTGGTTGATGATGATGACATTGTTGATGATAGTAATTGCTGTTGTGTGAGTGATTAAATAGCTCTCAACTTTTGTGAGGTGCAGTCGCATTTTATAACTTATGAATATGAAGTGCAGATGCTGAATCTAGAAAAGAGAGATCGGAGCTCTGTAAGCCTAAGAACAGCCTGTGTGCTTCAGTGCTCAATGTACAGTACATTCAGCCTGGATGAATGCAGAACGATGGAGTGTGTGGGTAATCTGGATGTTTGGCTGTGGAAGGAGTTCTCAGAGCTCTCTGAGATTCATGCTGTAGCCTGAGCAACACTAATCCATCCACACATCAGCTCTGAGATCTGAAGCCGCATTATGTCTTTTCCCAGCGAAAAACACAATGAAAACCTGTAAATGTGTGAATGAAAGCGTGTGTCCGTGCTTTTAGGGGCACGTAGCTTATGGCCAAGCAGTGATTGCGGTCACATTTGCAGCGGCATTATCGGTTCTGCAAGTATTTTTCCCCATTCGTTTTCTCCATAGGTATTTCAAAAAATGATTTGAATCAAACCAGCCAGCTCTGAGATGAATCATTTTGATGCATTTTACAAACTCTTAATTAAACGTATATAAAATGCAATACATTTTAAGTTTATTTTAAAATATTGCAGTATATACAAGTTATGTATAGTATAGTTGTTGGAACATGTAGAAGACTCAATTACCATGCTTCATGGGAGTGGGCTTTTACTGACTCAATTACGCCATTTGCAATGCCTCATGGGAATGGGCCTTTATTGACTTGATTGTGTCATTTGCAATGCTTAATGGGAGTGGGATTTTACTGCAATCATCATTTCCATGGTAACAGTGACTTCTCTCATTGGTGAATCTTACACTCCTCGGTATTATGGGTAATGTGGTTTTTTGTGGAAATTCAGTAATTAAACACTGGATTTTTACACCAAGAACATTTTGCTTGCTATAGGCAGGTTGGAGTGACACCAGCACGGTCTCCTTCATTTGATACATACACCCCTCTGCTTATGGGCTATGAACGGAATCTTTTGATGGGTAGAGGTTGTCATGGATATGGTATCCTTGGTGATGGTAAAATGCACAGCTACCGTGGTAACACAGTAACTATGCAGCCAACCTGCAGAGCAGAAGGTGCATTCACACGGAGACAAAGAACTCTTCGTTAACTATCCACTTATCTGTTGCTCCCTTCCACGGTTAGTGATATGAAGCTGAGGAGAGCTCATTATAATGATTACAGATTCGACAACTACAGCAGTTCTAGCACATAAATCTCAGACCTTAAGTTACTGGTCAAGCTGCGTTTGTGGGGTTTGACATTGTCCGACAAGGAGGAGTTGCTTTCACACCACTTCTGTCAGCAGACACCTGTGGAGCATCGTCTGACAGAAACTCAGCAGCAGCCAGACATCAAATCTGAAAGGAAGTTGGTGTCAAAAACATTGTTAATTAAGAAGGAGCTTCACACCAGTATTTATTAGGCATAAACAATCTAGAAATCTGGTAACACTTCATTAGTCTGTGGGTTGCTTTAACTAGTAGCCCACTAATCGAAAACCTGTACAGTTAAGCTGGGCTTAACTGACCCTGACTGGACATGTTCCTTAAGGAGTGTTTATATAAGAAGTGTTAGCTAGATTGAGCGCTACAGAATAGAACAGAATGCAAGAGTCTCAAGACGCGTAAAAGACAGACTATTTTTAACTTGATGTGCCGTTTTAAAAATGCAGCACTCGTAGTGGGACGCTATAAAACAGTGTGAAATGTGACGCAACGGCAAAAGACATCCATCTTAATGTACTGTATGCCTGTAGTGTCGGCACTTTAAAGCTGAGTTTAAAAAATTTAGCGTTTCCGAAAAGAAATAGTTCACCCAAAAATGACAATTTTGTCATCATTTACTCACCTTCATGCTGTTCCAAACCTGTAAAAGTTTCTTTATGTTCAACACAAAAGAAAATATTCTAAAGAATTATGAAGAACAAAACAGTTGTTGGTCCCCATTGATTTCCGTAGTGGGGAAATACTATGGAAGTCAATGGGGACCTTCAACAGTTTGATTACCAGCGTTCTTCGAAATATTTTCTTTTGTGTTCAACGTACGAAACAAACTCATTCAGGTTTGGACGGACATGAGGGTGAGTAAATGATGAAAAAATGTTCATATTTGAGTGAACTATTCCTTTAAAGCAATTTGGCTAAGAAATGCAATGAATAATTTATAAAACAAATATAGAGCAATCAGTGAGTCAATCATCTGGATCTCATATTGAGTGAGTTTATATAGATCTTTTTTATGCATAATTTCCACATACTTTTAAAAATTTAATTGATTAGTTTAATAAAAATGTTAAGCTGCATGCATAATAAGTACAGTGTAAAACACTCAAATAAATAAACTTTGGTGTTGGAAATGAGAGACAAAAATAATTTCGTTTGGACTGTTGGACAAATGACAATAAAGGTATTAGTATTCAATGTAATACAATTAAATAAAATTTTTATGATAGTCCATTGCAAAGTACATCGTGACTGAAGGGTTTAATAGGTAAATGCATATATTGAGTATTGAGTATGTATGTGTATGAATGTGATTGTATCAAGCAGGATATGTCTGATTGGTGCAATCTGAAATAAAGGCGTTTTTATTTTTAGAGCGCTGTGAGAAAACGGCTGTCGCTGAGACTCTGGCAACTGGCCAGTTCACATTCTGCCCATTTCATCTCCACAAACATCATATTTAGACAAGATCCATTCTCTCCTTGCTGCACAACCCACACAACACATGTGCACCCCTCCTCTACCCGCAAGAGTGAGGCTGTGCCATAAAGATGTGCCATGGTGAGTGTGTAAGAGATATCTGTGTGTAAGGTGTAGTGTGTGTGTGTGTGTGTGTGTGTGTGTGTGTGTGGTAAAGGTGTGTGTGGAGTGAGTGGGAAAGGGTCAGGGCTCTGTGGGGACGGTGCAGTATTTTAAGGCAGCTAAAAACATCACTAGTGCAGAGAGTGACCCACATACATTTCTTTCTCTCTCCTTCACTCTCACTTTCCGTAGCGCCCTCTATCTGCTCCACTGAACACTGCAGCCTAGTGTAGCTTAAACCTGGTCAGAGCGATACAAGTATATCTCCGTTATGTGTTCTCTGTGACACCACGGAGATGTATGAAGTTGTGTTTTCATCTGCTGTGAATGTGTGTGTGTATGTGAGAGAGAGAGAGAGAGAGGGACAGAGAGAGAGAGTTAAAGGAGAACGATCTTTACTGTGATGCTGTGTGTCAGTGAGTTGGGGTCCGTTTCTCTCGGTCTCTCTCATCTTGCTGAATGTTCTCAGTTCTGCTGCTGCTGTCACCATGCCTACCAGGAAATTTCCACTCCACTAGATGAGGTCATTGTTAAAGAGCTCACAACTATTTCTCTCTTTCTTTTATCCCTCATCTTTTCTTTTTTCTGAGAAAGAGAAAAAGAGCATGAAGAGCATCTATTTATCGTTCTATCATTCTGTCGTTCTATCTATCATTTTATCTATCATTCTGTTGTTCCATCTGATCACATGGCATTTTGTTAGTGTGTTAACGAAATAATTTGACATCTATCCCTCATGTTTTCTTCTCTGAGAGAGAAAATGAGAATGAAAGGTGGAAATCTATCTATTTATCTATTTATCTATCTATCTATCTATCTATCTATCTATTTATCTATGTATCCAGAACAATATTGTGATACACAGTATGGAAAAACAGAATGACAGATACACTACCAGTCAAAAGTTTTTGAACAGTAAGATTTTTAATGTTTTTTCTCTTTCTCTTCTCTTCTGCTCACCAAGTACAGCAATATTACATTTTGAAATATTTTTACTATTTAAAATAACTGTTTTCTATTTGAATATATTTTAAAATGTAATTTATTCCTGTAATTTCAAAGCTGAATTTTTAGCATCATTACGTCAGTCTTCAGTGTCACATGATCCTTCAGAAATCATTTTAATATGCTGATTTGCTGTCCAAGAAACATTTATTATTATTATTGTTATTATTATCAATTTTTAAAACAGTTGAGTAACCTTTTCCAGGATTCTTTGATGAATAGAAAGATCCAAAGATCAGCATTTTTTTTTAAATAAAAAGCATTTGTAACATTTTACACTGTAACATTCAAAAAAGAAATTGAGGGAAATAAATGATAGAAATTAATACTTTTATTTAGCAGGAATGCTTTAAATTGATCAAAAGTGATGATAAAGACATTTATAATGTTACAAAAGATTTCTATTTCAGGTAAATGCTGTTCTTCTGAACTTTCTATTCATTAAAGAAACCTGAAAAAATTATACTCAGCTGTTTTCAACATGATATTAATAATAAATGTTTTTGAGCAGCAAATCTGAATATTAGAATGATTTCTGAAGGATCATGTGACTGGAGTAATGATGCTAAAAATTCAGCTTTGAAATCACATG
The DNA here is from genome assembly GCA_036247105.1 of Cirrhinus mrigala. Classification (NCBI taxonomy): domain Eukaryota; kingdom Metazoa; phylum Chordata; class Actinopteri; order Cypriniformes; family Cyprinidae; genus Cirrhinus; species Cirrhinus mrigala. Next base: position 15,419,998 of record CM070010.1, on the reverse strand, counting down.
AAAAAATGACATTATTCAAATAGAAAACTTTTATTTTAAAGGGCTGTTTTGCTGTACTTTGAATCAAATAAATGTAGCTTTGGTGAGCAGAAGAGCCTTCTTTCAAAAAACATTAAAAATCTAGAAGTGTATCAGTTGTTCTGTCGTTATATCGCTCTATCTATCGTTGTATCGTTCTATGTAACCACATGGCGCTTTGATACTGTGGTAATGAAAGAATGTGACATCTAGCGAGGTGTCTGCTCTGCGCGTGTAAATATTTGAGCAGTATCCCATCTATTTGTTCATCTTTAGCACCTGTTGTACCTTTATTGTTTGGTGATCCATGGCAAGGTCACTTGGTTGCCAAGATTAAATCCATGCACATCTTCAGTATCCGTCTCTGTTTTCTCTTGTTTCTGTTTTACATTCTCACCCCTTCATAGGAGATCTTTGCTGACATTTAAAGCTGTGCACAACTCTGTCCCCTGTGTGCATTTGTTTAGGGAGGTGGGGTAAAGGTTAGCGTCCTACTAAACAAACCAGAGGTGTTTTTGTTCAACTCAACTTTGCTGATGCCACAACAAATCTACATTTTTTCCATATATGTAGTCGATACAAGTTGCATTTTAACAAGAAAATAAACATTTAGCCAAATGCAGTACTGTGTAAATAGCTTTCTGCTGTTCTAAAATCTGACTCTGAGTCAGTTTTTCTGAGGGAAGGTATTGAAGTACAGCATAATCCCTTTTTTGTTCGTTTTGTTGTATAATTTCATGATATTGAGCAAACAAAATCTCTGTCTGACTCATTTCTGTTCATTCTAAAATGATTACGACAAAGCTTTGCAGACTTTCTCACTCTTAGAAGATCTGAAATGCACCTCTTTCAAACATGGAGAATATTTGGATTAGAAATGGACTGGATGGATGAAAAGTTATCCAACTACCGACCAAACAATTAGTGATGTTTTATTATATATAGCAGTAATGCTTTAAAAGCTGCTTTATTTGACATATCCCTGTGGTGTGACATGTTTATTTGTTGAATGTCTGCGAGGGGCAGAGTGTTCCCATTAGATAACCCACGACTAGTCAATTTCAAAAAAGATGTGTTTGAGAGACAATGCATCAGTTGCAGAGGGGCCACACATGGCAAATTCAGCAGATGTTTATTGCATGTTGCACAGTGTGTGTGCATGAGAGGAAGTTTGATTTATGCCTGTGTATGCGTGTGGGCTGTATTACTTCAATAATAAGCATTTGATCTTTTGCTTCCATGGTTGTTGTATATATCACTGGTTTATGTCAGGATGTGCGTTTATGGTCAGTTTTGGACTTGGAAAAAAGCATGCTGATTTCACAAAGAAAAGTGCAAAAAACACATATGCTTGAATTGTAATCTCACCACAAATGTGACATTTTGAGTGGAATGTGAAAAAAATGTTATTTTAGTCAAGCAGCTGTATTAACTCAACTTCAGATGTTCCTGCTTTATATGATCTGTCGCTACATGCTGATGTTAGGCTTACTGAAGATGTTCTGTGAAGTTTTGTGCATGTGTATATATGGACTTTTGGCAGTATTTTTAGATCAGACATAGCGTACAAAGCGGCTAAGTTTAAAACCATGGATGACTGCATGTTACTGGAATATGGGGTCATTCTCTGCGGTCCGGGAAATGTTTATGCTACACATGCAAGGTGGTTACATGTTTTATATTTGTAGCAATAGCCAAAAATACATTGTGTGGGTCAAAATGATTGATTTTTCTTTTATGCCAAAAAATCATTGCGAAATTAAGTAAAGATAACAGTGTTTCCCCTAGGATTCCAGTTTTGGGGGGTGGAGATACCAAGGGTTCGGTACTTTTTTTTTTTTGGTACATTACTCTCTGTGTAATAACAAAAACATTTATTTCAGTGGAAAAATAAGTTGATAAATCTCAGTTTCAAAATGTTGAACAATAGGGCAACAGTTTTTCAGAAATTCTTGTGTTTTAATTTTTCTGATAATCAAATACAGGCATTAAACATTTATTTATTTTTAATGAAATGAAAATTAAACCCTTTTTTTTGCTGCCAAGGTTTTTTTTTTCCCTGTTATTTCTGTTATTATAATTTCTGCATTTAATTGTATTTAATAAAAGGAATATTTAAACACCTACATTATACTGTACAAAAGTAATACAAGACTAATACATTTCTGTTACATATTAAACTACTTTTATTTTGACAGGTTGCCGGTTAGTTTTTGTGTGTATTCACTATGATATGATTCAAATTTTCTCAGATGAAACGGTAAAATTACATGAAATGACTTTCACAGCAGTTCTGGAGATTAAGTTCATGCGTTTATGTCGTCATATAATGAGACGCAGAGGTCGAAAATAACCGCGAGCGTCACGTGTGCTTCATTATTTGTGTAGTAAACAAAGCCGCGTCTCCGCCATTCATTCATACAGAGCCAAGCGGAACATGAAGGATTCATATTTAAACCGTCTTTTTGCGTTTTAATATTCACAGAAACTAGTCCATATCGCGATTCGAATTAAGTGAGAGACCTACTTTTGATTTATTAATCCAAAAATTGACGAATTCTGTGCCATCCCGTGCTATAGAGTAATCCGTTTTTATGAATGGACTCCGCAATCCCGTCCACGTTTTAGCAGAGGAGAAGTTGTACTATAATGGCAGGGGAAACACTGGATAATGTTCCATTAATATATTTTGTAAATTTCCAACCATAAATATATCAAAACTTAATTTCTGATTAGTAATATGCATAGCTAATTACTTAATTTGGACAACTTTAAAGGTGATTTTCTCAATGTTGAGATTTTTTGGAAAGCTTATTTATTCTCAGTTTCATAAAATCTGACCCTTATGACTGATTTTGTTGTCCAGGGTCACATTTGTAATTGAATAACTTTGAAAAAAAATATTTTTACTTGTGAATGGGGTCAATTCAAAGGGTTTATGATTTAAAAATGATTTTTTTTCATCATGGCAATGCCATATAAAACATCTTTACAAGTGATGATTTATACAACTTTACAGCTCAGAGAATTCACAAATAGTGAGACTTCTCTATTTTGCATTTAAATTTCTCAGAAATCTTCCCCGTTCACTTCCGTTGTAAGTGCTTCACTGTAACTATGATTTTTTTTAAAAAACAATTGGAAAATTGCTAAACAAAATGCTAAACTATCTTTAATTTGAAAACCCCCTCATCTAACCCCTATCTCCCTCACCCTCATTTACCTCCTCACAGTTATGACCCTTAAATGGGCATAAATGAATAGTAAATCATAAATGTGCTTTGTGTTATGTGAGTTTCCTCTGCAGATGCATATTTAATGCCAAACACAAAGACACCGCAGCATTATGGGAGCAGTGGGAGGCATTTTATCAGCCTGAACACAGTACCGTAACAGCATGTGACTAAACGCCCACCTGCGTCAGACTGCTGTTTATTAAACATTCAGATCATATGAAATCATATTGACTGCATCGATCGGCTTGTCCCACGGCCAGCAGAACGGCGACATCATCAGCGGCGTGCCCGAAATCCGTCGGCACGCAACCTGGTACAGTGTGTCCTAAAGAAACAAGAAAGGGAAGTGAACGGCACCACGAACACGAGCGTGTCCTACACTCACTCACTCACTCACACAGCTCTGGGATTTCAGATTGAGGACGAGCGAGAAAAATCGCTCTGTTTCTCTCACGCCGCTTTCGCTCCCTCTCTCTCTCGCTCTCCTTACCTTGACCACAGTTTGTGAAGGACACTTGGGTAGGTGTAAGGTTGTAATTCAAGCAGGTTAGTGACACATTGCTCCTCACCTCCTCTGGACTTGTCTTGCACCTCTCCGTCCCTCTTTCTCCTCCTCCTCCTCCACCTCCTCTTTCTCCTGTTGTCAGGACTCGGGGGAGGTAACCCAGTTTTTGTGGCCGGTGGCTGCAAGCTGATGTTCTAATACAAACGATGGCTGAACTATGAATAATGAATCAGCCCCCACTCTTAAGAGCTCCGTCGTGCGCTCGCTCCTCACGCACTAATCAGAATGAGCTCAGAATGACCTTGCGTCGTCTTCCTTGTCCTCCTCCAGTGGTGGCCTCAAGGGAAGGACGAAAAGTCCCTCATTCTGACAGGACTGTTGAATTTTAATCTCGCGACTTGACGTTTGGTCTTGATTCAATGCAATAATGACTGGCGGCGAAGACCCTTATGGACCTGCGGCCCGCCATGTTATGCACTTCTCAGCGACTCGTAGGTCACCTCGCTGAGGGAGATTGTGATGTTTAAATACATCCTGGAGTTTGTAGAATTTTATTGCTTATTGGTGACTTGGCTTCTACTTCTGTGACATCATGCTGTAAAGCCCCACCCATAGTTGAATCAGATTGGTCCAAAATTCAGATTTGTATTAAGCATCAAATGTTGTTATTGGCTGTGACTTAGTTGCATCGCAAAGGATTTTCACTTTTATACAGTAAATTTATTGTCATAAATTGGGTTTAAAATTAACACCCAGCAACACCAGTGACGGGTAACAAATATTAACTTCTAAGCCAATTTTGCAAATTATAATTAATAAATTATGTCCTCAATTATGTGTTCAGAATGCATTGTTTTCTACAAGTGTGAACGCACCATTAGGCTGAGTATGAAGCATTTTTAGTTATAAGTGTTTTGTGGCAAACACCTGTATTTACACTTATTGAAGTCACTTTGTTCATTCTTGAAGTTACTTTTGCCAGTTTTGGACTGCCGCCCTTGAACTTGAGAAAGTGAGTACAGAATGGTGCTTCCAATGCGCAGTACCGATTAAATGTCCTAAGCGCTTCACTTCTCACCCAGTGTGCGACTGGAGCCCTCAGAGGTGAGGCCATTTTTTTTAAATGAATATCAATAGAGGAGGAAACACTTCAATATGCTGAAGTCAGTGCATTGACTTTTTGCTGATCTCTGTGAATTGAAAGCTTCGTCACTGACCTTCAACGTTGTTTAATACATCCATTTTAATATATTTTTTGAAATTACAGCAAAGTTTTAATTTCAATTTTTTTCCATGGTATCTTCAAACAACTTATTATTAAAAAATATATTTTTTATTTTATTTTATTTTATTTTATCGCGATTAATCGCATACAAAAATAAAAGTTTGAGTGTCTGTGAACTGTGTGTAGTTATTATGTATGTATAAATATGAACACATTTATGTATATATTTAAGAAATATTTACAAGTATATGTATTTATTATAATTTTTATATAATTTATATTATGTATACATGCAAATATTTTGTACATAAATAACATATTTCTCTTAAATATATACATTAATTTGTGTGTATTTATATATATACATAATAATTACAGACAGTACACACACATATATTAGGCAAACTAAAACGTTTATTTTGTATGCAGTTCATCGTGATTAATTGTTTGAAAGCCCTAGTTTATTTTATTTTATTTTATTATTTTATTGCTGACAGAGGTTTGAAAGGCTTGTAACTTAAAGGAGAAGTCCACTTCCAGAACAACAATGCACAAATAATTTACCCACCCCCTTGTCATCCAAGATGTTCATGTCTTTCTGTCTTCAGTCATGAAGAAATTATGGTTTTTGAGGAAAGCATTTCAGGATTTCTCTCCGTATAATGGACTTCATTGGTGCCCCGATTTTGAAATTTGTATACTTTTTAAGCACAAAAGCTCATGTAGTACAGGCTCTGGGATGTGCGTTCACGACGCTGTGTACGATTGAATCACGTCAAAAGGTCATGCAGAACTAAGAATACTAAGAAAGTGTAAGTAAGTCAAACGCTGTTTACAAACAAGAAGGTACAACGATGTCGGATGATTCTGAAGTTGTAAGAGAAAATAAGATGGAGTTTTTAGCCATACTTTACCTTTTTGAGCCGGAGCACACAGACGATGAACTTAGACGTGATTCGTAGTAGTGATTGGAAGTTCAAATCATTTTACCGACTCGGACCTTTGAGTCTCGTTCAGCATAATAAACAAATCTTTTTTCCGAGTCATTTTGTTCATTTTAGCAAAATATAATTAAAATGTTACGTGTTACTTCCCTAACGCATCTACTGCTTACACAAACGTTGATCACACTACAAACAAGACAAAACTATAATGCTATAAGAAACAAAAAAGATTAATTCATTGTTTACCTTTAGTCTTTAGTCTATGATTAGCTCACCTTACCTCTTCTCTGACAAGTTTTCGGGTTTGAGTCGTTCGTTCATCACGTGACGGCCCCAAAATATGAACGAATGACTCGAAAAACCCGAAGACTCAAAACAGGTGAACTAATTCCAGTACAGAACCTAATAGGATGTTGTGCATGCGCACAAATTACATTAGTCACATTAAAGATTCATTCAAAATTCGTAGCATCGTGGAACGCGCATCCCAGAGCCTGTGCGCACAAGCTTTTGTGCTTAAAAAGTATACAAATTTTTATTTTTTAAAAAAAAAAATGACAGATCGTTTCGCTAGATAAGACACTTCTTCCTTAGCTGGGATCATTTAGAGCCTTTTGAAGCTGCATTTAAACTGCATTTTGGAAGTTCAAAATCGGGGCACCAATGAAGTCCATTATATGGAGAAAAATCCTGAAATGCTCTCCTCAAAAACCATAATTTCTTTATGACTGATGACAGAAAGACCTGAACATCTTGGATGACAAGGGGGTGAGTAAATTATTTGTAAATTGTTGTTCTGGAAGTGGACTTATCCTTTAAGAATAGTCAGGTGTGGTTGGTGAGTTAAAAAAGTTCATTCCAACTAGGGGTGGGTGATATGGCAAAAACATCATATCACGATTTTTTTCAGAAATATCACGATTCGCGATTTTATCACGGTTTTTTGTCATGTTGGTTTTACTATTTTGCAGATTGTCTGAGCAGTACAGCCAAACTAATTTCCCTATTTTAAAAACAAAGACTTTCAAGGTAACAAAGTATAAATAAAAAAGAATAGCAGATATTTAGGCCAAAGTGAGCGAAGATAAAAATCGTTGTCATTATTTTATCTTTGTTATTAAAAAGACAAGGAATAGAAACAGTGCTTTATTTTTCAGGTACAGTAGGTGTATTTAGCAGTAGCATTCAAGAAATTGAATTAACAAATATAAAAGGTTAAACACTATATACTTATACACTATATATACACATCAACTGTACACTGATTCTTATTAAAGCAACTGTATTAAAGTTTTTCAGTCAAGAGCAGTGTGTTTTATTTTAACAACAGTTAAAAGAATAGTTCACCCCAAAATAAAAATTCTGTCATCTGTCTGTCAATTCTGTCATAGTGTTTTATTTTAATACCATCATTTACTCACTCTCAGGTTGTTTTAACCCTGAATGAGTTTCTTTTTTCTGTTGAACGTTGTCTGTTTGATCGTTTCTGTTATTAAAATCAATGGGGACCAGCTAATGTTATCCACTGTTATCCACATTCTTCAAAATATCTTATTTTGTGTTTAGCACAAGAAAGAGAGTCATACAGGTTTGGGACAACATGTAAGTGTGTAAATAATGACAGAATTATAATTTTTGGGTGAACTATCCCTTTGATGACAAGCGGCATTATGTTTAGTACTGCCCCTTTAAGAGCTGCACATCTAATATACAGGCAGGCATCCGTTTTTTTTCTCTCTCAATTCAATTGTTTACTTTCACTTTAGACATACGCTTCTATAAACTGTTTTTATATGTAAACCTTGTGTGTTTTGACAATAGTAGCATAATCAGACGTGATACATAACTTAGTTCAGTAATTAGGCGCTATTTGACAGTATTTTAATGTGCGCGCGTTTCGGGTGTACGAGCAGTGGAAAAGCGGATGTTGGAACAGCACGCGAATGAAATGTTTAACCGGCAAGACTTTAAAGAAAATAATTGTGATTGTGAATAAGTGCAGTGTCCCGTGAGTGTAACTACCGCTGAGTTAACACTTAAGTGAATGTATGTCGTTTTGTACAGTATATTGAAACGGAGGAGCCAGAACTGCAGTTGAGAGAATAGCGCGATACTACGATATTTCTCAAAAAGCAGATCGTGGAAACATTTTTATCGTCCACGATCAAAAATCGTCATATCGCACACCCCTAATTACAACCTCTGGTTGTAAACATATTTAGTGGGCCACACTATACATTTTGCCATTTTCAATCACTGTGTCATGTTTTCTGT